>BQMI01000399.1:0-374610 GCA_026005395.1 Asobara japonica | reverse complement strand
AGGTCCCAATGTTAAATTTGGCCAAAATCGAAAAAAATTAATTTGACTTTTTCGACCCAAATTCGACGGAAACATCTTCTAGGGGTTCCTATTGGATAGTATCAACGCACACGGGGCCAAAAATTCAATTTTAAAAAAATTAAGTTTGCCTCCCCATAAGGTCCCAATGTTAAATTTGGCCAAAATCGAAAAAAATTAATTTGACTTTTTCGACCAAATTCGACGGAAACATCTTCTAGGGGTTCCTATTGGATAGTATCAACGCACACGGGGCCAAAAATTCAATTTTAAAAAAATTAAGTTTGCCTCCCCATAAGGTCCCAATGTTAAATTTGGCCAAAATCGAAAAAAATTAATTTGACTTTTTCGACCCAAATTCGACGGAAACATCTTCTAGGGGTTCCTATTGGATAGTATCAACGCACACGGGGCCAAAAATTCAATTTTAAAAAATTAAGTTTGCCTCCCATAAGGTCCCAATGTTAAATTTGGCCAAAATCGAAAAAAATTAATTTGACTTTTTCGACCCAAATTCGACGGAAACATCTTCTAGGGGTTCCTATTGGATAGTATCAACGCACACGGGGCCAAAAATTCAATTTTAAAAAAATTAAGTTTGCCTCCCCATAAGGTCCCAATGTTAAATTTGGCCAAAATCGAAAAAAATTAATTTGACTTTTTCGACCCAAATTCGACGGAAACATCTTCTAGGGGTTCCTATTGGATAGTATCAACGCACACGGGGCCAAAAATTCAATTTTAAAAAAATTAAGTTTGCCTCCCCATAAGGTCCCAATGTTAAATTTGGCCAAAATCGAAAAAAATTAATTTGACTTTTTCGACCCAAATTCGACGGAAACATCTTCTAGGGGTTCCTATTGGATAGTATCAACGCACACGGGGCCAAAAATTCAATTTTAAAAAAATTAAGTTTGCCTCCCCATAAGGTCCCAATGTTAAATTTGGCCAAAATCGAAAAAAATTAATTTGACTTTTTCGACCCAAATTCGACGGAAAACATCTTCTAGGGGTTCCTATTGGATAGTATCAACGCACACGGGGCCAAAAATTCAATTTAAAAAAATTAAGTTTGCCTCCCCATAAGGTCCCAATGTTAAATTTGGCCAAAATCGAAAAAAATTAATTTGACTTTTTCGACCCAAATTCGACGGAAACATCTTCTAGGGGTTCCTATTGGATAGTATCAACGCACACGGGGCCAAAAATTCAATTTTAAAAAAATTAAGTTTGCCTCCCCATAAGGTCCCAATGTTAAATTTGGCCAAAATCGAAAAAAATTAATTTGACTTTTTCGACCCAAATTCGACGGAAACATCTTCTAGGGGTTCCTATTGGATAGTATCAACGCACACGGGGCCAAAAATTCAATTTTAAAAAAATTAAGTTTGCCTCCCCATAAGGTCCCAATGTTAAATTTGGCCAAAATCGAAAAAAATTAATTTGACTTTTTCGACCCAAATTCGACGGAAACATCTTCTAGGGGTTCCTATTGGATAGTATCAACGCACACGGGGCCAAAAATTCAATTTTAAAAAAATTAAGTTTGCCTCCCCATAAGGTCCCAATGTTAAATTTGGCCAAAATCGAAAAAAATTAATTTGACTTTTTCGACCCAAATTCGACGGAAACATCTTCTAGGGGTTCCTATTGGATAGTATCAACGCACACGGGGCCAAAAATTCAATTTTAAAAAAATTAAGTTTGCCTCCCCATAAGGTCCCAATGTTAAATTTGGCCAAAATCGAAAAAAATTAATTTGACTTTTTCGACCCAAATTCGACGGAAACATCTTCTAGGGGTTCCTATTGGATAGTATCAACGCACACGGGGCCAAAAATTCAATTTTAAAAAAATTAAGTTTGCCTCCCCATAAGGTCCCAATGTTAAATTTGGCCAAAATCGAAAAAAATTAATTTGACTTTTTCGACCCAAATTCGACGGAAACATCTTCTAGGGGTTCCTATTGGATAGTATCAACGCACACGGGGCCAAAAATTCAATTTTAAAAAATTAAGTTTGCCTCCCCATAAGGTCCCAATGTTAAATTTGGCCAAAATCGAAAAAATTAATTTGACTTTTTCGACCCAAATTCGACGGAAACATCTTCTAGGGGTTCCTATTGGATAGTATCAACGCACACGGGGCCAAAAATTCAATTTTAAAAAAATTAAGTTTGCCTCCCCATAAGGTCCCAATGTTAAATTTGGCCAAAATCGAAAAAAATTAATTTGACTTTTTCGACCCAAATTCGACGGAAACATCTTCTAGGGGTTCCTATTGGATAGTATCAACGCACACGGGGCCAAAAATTCAATTTTAAAAAAATTAAGTTTGCCTCCCCATAAGGTCCCAATGTTAAATTTGGCCAAAATCGAAAAAAATTAATTTGACTTTTTCGACCCAAATTCGACGGAAACATCTTCTAGGGGTTCCTATTGGATAGTATCAACGCACACGGGGCCAAAAATTCAATTTTAAAAAAATTAAGTTTGCCTCCCCATAAGGTCCCAATGTTAAATTTGGCCAAAATCGAAAAAAATTAATTTGACTTTTTCGACCCAAATTCGACGGAAACATCTTCTAGGGGTTCCTATTGGATAGTATCAACGCACACGGGGCCAAAAATTCAATTTTAAAAAAATTAAGTTTGCCTCCCCATAAGGTCCCAATGTTAAATTTGGCCAAAATCGAAAAAAATTAATTTGACTTTTTCGACCCAAATTCGACGGAAACATCTTCTAGGGGTTCCTATTGGATAGTATCAACGCACACGGGGCCAAAAATTCAATTTTAAAAAAATTAAGTTTGCCTCCCCATAAGGTCCCAATGTTAAATTTGGCCAAAATCGAAAAAAATTAATTTGACTTTTTCGACCCAAATTCGACGGAAACATCTTCTAGGGGTTCCTATTGGATAGTATCAACGCACACGGGGCCAAAAATTCAATTTTAAAAAAATTAAGTTTGCCTCCCCATAAGGTCCCAATGTTAAATTTGGCCAAAATCGAAAAAAATTAATTTGACTTTTTCGACCCAAATTCGACGGAAACATCTTCTAGGGGTTCCTATTGGATAGTATCAACGCACACGGGGCCAAAAATTCAATTTTAAAAAAATTAAGTTTGCCTCCCCATAAGGTCCCAATGTTAAATTTGGCCAAAATCGAAAAAAATTAATTTGACTTTTTCGACCCAAATTCGACGGAAACATCTTCTAGGGGTTCCTATTGGATAGTATCAACGCACACGGGGCCAAAAATTCAATTTTAAAAAAATTAAGTTTGCCTCCCCATAAGGTCCCAATGTTAAATTTGGCCAAAATCGAAAAAAATTAATTTGACTTTTTCGACCCAAATTCGACGGAAACATCTTCTAGGGGTTCCTATTGGATAGTATCAACGCACACGGGGCCAAAAATTCAATTTTAAAAAAATTAAGTTTGCCTCCCCATAAGGTCCCAATGTTAAATTTGGCCAAAATCGAAAAAAATTAATTTGACTTTTTCGACCCAAATTCGACGGAAACATCTTCTAGGGGTTCCTATTGGATAGTATCAACGCACACGGGGCCAAAAATTCAATTTTAAAAAAATTAAGTTTGCCTCCCCATAAGGTCCCAATGTTAAATTTGGCCAAAATCGAAAAAAATTAATTTGACTTTTTCGACCCAAATTCGACGGAAACATCTTCTAGGGGTTCCTATTGGATAGTATCAACGCACACGGGGCCAAAAATTCAATTTTAAAAAAATTAAGTTTGCCTCCCCATAAGGTCCCAATGTTAAATTTGGCCAAAATCGAAAAAAATTAATTTGACTTTTTCGACCCAAATTCGACGGAAACATCTTCTAGGGGTTCCTATTGGATAGTATCAACGCACACGGGGCCAAAAATTCAATTTTAAAAAAATTAAGTTTGCCTCCCCATAAGGTCCCAATGTTAAATTTGGCCAAAATCGAAAAAAATTAATTTGACTTTTTCGACCCAAATTCGACGGAAACATCTTCTAGGGGTTCCTATTGGATAGTATCAACGCACACGGGGCCAAAAATTCAATTTTAAAAAAATTAAGTTTGCCTCCCCATAAGGTCCCAATGTTAAATTTGGCCAAAATCGAAAAAAATTAATTTGACTTTTTCGACCCAAATTCGACGGAAACATCTTCTAGGGGTTCCTATTGGATAGTATCAACGCACACGGGGCCAAAAATTCAATTTTAAAAAAATTAAGTTTGCCTCCCCATAAGGTCCCAATGTTAAATTTGGCCAAAATCGAAAAAAATTAATTTGACTTTTTCGACCCAAATTCGACGGAAACATCTTCTAGGGGTTCCTATTGGATAGTATCAACGCACACGGGGCCAAAAATTCAATTTTAAAAAAATTAAGTTTGCCTCCCCATAAGGTCCCAATGTTAAATTTGGCCAAAATCGAAAAAAATTAATTTGACTTTTTCGACCCAAATTCGACGGAAACATCTTCTAGGGGTTCCTATTGGATAGTATCAACGCACACGGGGCCAAAAATTCAATTTTAAAAAAATTAAGTTTGCCTCCCCATAAGGTCCCAATGTTAAATTTGGCCAAAATCGAAAAAATTAATTTGACTTTTTCGACCCAAATTCGACGGAAACATCTTCTAGGGGTTCCTATTGGATAGTATCAACGCACACGGGGCCAAAAATTCAATTTTAAAAAAATTAAGTTTGCCTCCCCATAAGGTCCCAATGTTAAATTTGGCCAAAATCGAAAAAAATTAATTTGACTTTTTCGACCCAAATTCGACGGAAACATCTTCTAGGGGTTCCTATTGGATAGTATCAACGCACACGGGGCCAAAAATTCAATTTTAAAAAAATTAAGTTTGCCTCCCCATAAGGTCCCAATGTTAAATTTGGCCAAAATCGAAAAAAATTAATTTGACTTTTTCGACCCAAATTCGACGGAAACATCTTCTAGGGGTTCCTATTGGATAGTATCAACGCACACGGGGCCAAAAATTCAATTTTAAAAAAATTAAGTTTGCCTCCCCATAAGGTCCCAATGTTAAATTTGGCCAAAATCGAAAAAAATTAATTTGACTTTTTCGACCCAAATTCGACGGAAACATCTTCTAGGGGTTCCTATTGGATAGTATCAACGCACACGGGGCCAAAAATTCAATTTTAAAAAATTAAGTTTGCCTCCCCATAAGGTCCCAATGTTAAATTTGGCCAAAATCGAAAAAATTAATTTGACTTTTTCGACCCAAATTCGACGGAAACATCTTCTAGGGGTTCCTATTGGATAGTATCAACGCACACGGGGCCAAAAATTCAATTTTAAAAAAATTAAGTTTGCCTCCCCATAAGGTCCCAATGTTAAATTTGGCCAAAATCGAAAAAAATTAATTTGACTTTTTCGACCCAAATTCGACGGAAACATCTTCTAGGGGTTCCTATTGGATAGTATCAACGCACACGGGGCCAAAAATTCAATTTTAAAAAAATTAAGTTTGCTCCCCATAAGGTCCCAATGTTAAATTTGGCCAAAATCGAAAAATTAATTTGACTTTTTCGACCCAAATTCGACGGAAACATCTTCTAGGGGTTCCTATTGGATAGTATCAACGCACACGGGGCCAAAAATTCAATTTTAAAAAAATTAAGTTTGCCTCCCCATAAGGTCCCAATGTTAAATTTGGCCAAAATCGAAAAAAATTAATTTGACTTTTTCGACCCAAATTCGACGGAAACATCTTCTAGGGGTTCCTATTGGATAGTATCAACGCACACGGGGCCAAAAATTCAATTTTAAAAAAATTAAGTTTGCCTCCCCATAAGGTCCCAATGTTAAATTTGGCCAAAATCGAAAAAAATTAATTTGACTTTTTCGACCCAAATTCGACGGAAACATCTTCTAGGGGTTCCTATTGGATAGTATCAACGCACACGGGGCCAAAAATTCAATTTTAAAAAAATTAAGTTTGCCTCCCCATAAGGTCCCAATGTTAAATTTGGCCAAAATCGAAAAAAATTAATTTGACTTTTTCGACCCAAATTCGACGGAAACATCTTCTAGGGGTTCCTATTGGATAGTATCAACGCACACGGGGCCAAAAATTCAATTTAAAAAAATTAAGTTTGCCTCCCCATAAGGTCCCAATGTTAAATTTGGCCAAAATCGAAAAAAATTAATTTGACTTTTTCGACCCAAATTCGACGGAAACATCTTCTAGGGGTTCCTATTGGATAGTATCAACGCACACGGGGCCAAAAATTCAATTTAAAAAAATTAAGTTTGCCTCCCCATAAGGTCCCAATGTTAAATTTGGCCAAAATCGAAAAAAATTAATTTGACTTTTTCGACCCAAATTCGACGGAAACATCTTCTAGGGGTTCCTATTGGATAGTATCAACGCACACGGGGCCAAAAATTCAATTTTAAAAAAATTAAGTTTGCCTCCCCATAAGGTCCCAATGTTAAATTTGGCCAAAATCGAAAAAAATTAATTTGACTTTTTCGACCCAAATTCGACGGAAACATCTTCTAGGGGTTCCTATTGGATAGTATCAACGCACACGGGGCCAAAAATTCAATTTTAAAAAAATTAAGTTTGCCTCCCCATAAGGTCCCAATGTTAAATTTGGCCAAAATCGAAAAAAATTAATTTGACTTTTTCGACCCAAATTCGACGGAAACATCTTCTAGGGGTTCCTATTGGATAGTATCAACGCACACGGGGCCAAAAATTCAATTTTAAAAAAATTAAGTTTGCCTCCCCATAAGGTCCCAATGTTAAATTTGGCCAAAATCGAAAAAAATTAATTTGACTTTTTCGACCCAAATTCGACGGAAACATCTTCTAGGGGTTCCTATTGGATAGTATCAACGCACACGGGGCCAAAAATTCAATTTTAAAAAAATTAAGTTTGCCTCCCCATAAGGTCCCAATGTTAAATTTGGCCAAAATCGAAAAAAATTAATTTGACTTTTTCGACCCAAATTCGACGGAAACATCTTCTAGGGGTTCCTATTGGATAGTATCAACGCACACGGGGCCAAAAATTCAATTTTAAAAAATTAAGTTTGCCTCCCCATAAGGTCCCAATGTTAAATTTGGCCAAAATCGAAAAAAATTAATTTGACTTTTTCGACCCAAATTCGACGGAAACATCTTCTAGGGGTTCCTATTGGATAGTATCAACGCACACGGGGCCAAAAATTCAATTTTAAAAAAATTAAGTTTGCCTCCCCATAAGGTCCCAATGTTAAATTTGGCCAAAATCGAAAAAAATTAATTTGACTTTTTCGACCCAAATTCGACGGAAACATCTTCTAGGGGTTCCTATTGGATAGTATCAACGCACACGGGGCCAAAAATTCAATTTAAAAAAATTAAGTTTGCCTCCCCATAAGGTCCCAATGTTAAATTTGGCCAAAATCGAAAAAAATTAATTTGACTTTTTCGATTCGACGGAAAATCTTCTAGGGGTTCCTATTGGATAGTATCAACGCACACGGGGCCAAAAATTCAATTTTAAAAAAATTAAGTTTGCCTCCCCATAAGGTCCCAATGTTAAATTTGGCCAAAATCGAAAAAAATTAATTTGACTTTTTCGACCCAAATTCGACGGAAACATCTTCTAGGGGTTCCTATTGGATAGTATCAACGCACACGGGGCCAAAAATTCAATTTTAAAAAAATTAAGTTTGCCTCCCCATAAGGTCCCAATGTTAAATTTGGCCAAAATCGAAAAAAATTAATTTGACTTTTTCGACCCAAATTCGACGGAAACATCTTCTAGGGGTTCCTATTGGATAGTATCAACGCACACGGGCCAAAAATCAATTTTAAAAAAAATTAAGTTTGCCTCCCATAAGGTCCCAATGTTAATTTGGCCACAATCGAAAAAAATTAATTTGACTTTTTCGACCCAAATTCGACGGAAATATCTTCTAGGGTTCCTATTGGATAGTATCAACGCACACGGGGCCAAAAATTCTATTTTAAAAAAATTAAGTTTGCTCCCCATAAGGTCCCAATGTAACTTTGGTCCAAAATCGAAAAAATTAATTTGACTTTTCGACCCAAATTCGACGGAAATATCTTCTAGGGGTTCCTATAGGATAGTATCAACGCACACGGGGCCAAAAATTCAATTTTAAAAAAATTAAGTTTGCCTCCCCATAAGGTCCCAATGTTAAATTTGGCCAAATCGAAAAAAAATATTATTGACTTTTTCGACCCAAATGCGACCGGAAATATCTTCTAGGGGTTCCTCTTGGATAGTATCAACGCACACGGGGCCAAAATTCAATTTTAAAAAAATTAAGTTTGCCGCCCCCCCATAAGGTCCCAATGTTAAATTTGGCCAAAATCGAAAAAAATTAATTTGACTTTTTCGACCCAAATTCGACGGAAATATCTTCTAGGGGTTTCTATTGGATAGTATCAAACGCACACGGGGCCAAAAATTCAATTTTAAAAAAATTAAGTTTGGCCTCCCCATAAGGTCCCAATGTTAAATTTGGCCAAATCGAAAAAAATTAATTTTGACTTTTTCGACCCAAATGCGACGGAAATATCTTCTAGGGGTTCCTATTGGATAGTATCAACGCACACGGGGCCAAAAATTCAATTTTAAAAAAATTAAGTTTAGCCTCCACATACGGTCCCAATGTTAAATTTGGCCAAAATCGAAAAAAATTAATTTGACTTTTTCGACCCAAACTTCGACGGAAATATCTTCTAGGGGTTCCTATTGGATAGTATCAACGCACACGGGGGCCAAAAATTCCATTTAAAAAAATTAAGTTTGCCTCCCATAAGGTCCCCAATGTTAAATTTGGCCAAAATCGAAAAAAATTAATTTGACTTTTTCGACCCAAATGCGACGGAAATATCTTCTAGGGGTTCCTATTGGATAGTATCAAGGCACACGGGGCCAAAAATTCAATTTAAAAAAATTAAGTTTTGCCTCCCCATAAGGTCCCAATGTTAAATTTGGCCAAAATCGAAAAAAATTAATTTGACTTTTCGACCCAAATTCGACGGAAATATCTTTCTAGGGGTTCCTATTGGATAGTTAGCAACAGCACACGGGGCCAAAAATTCAATTTAAAAAAAAAATAAGGTTGCCTCCCCATAAGGTCCCAATGTTAAATTTGGCCAAAATCGAAAAAAATTAATTTGACTTTTTCGACCCAAATTCGACGGAAATATCTTCTAGGGTTCCTATTGGATAGTATCACGCACACGGGGCCAAAAAATTCAATTTTAAAAAATAAGTTTGCCTCCCCATAAGGTCCCAATGTTAAATTTGGCCAAAATCGAAAAAAAATTAATTTGACTTTTCGACCCAAATGCGACGGAAATATCTTCTAGGGGTTCCTATTGGATAGTATCAAGGCACACGGGGCCAAAAATTCAATTTTAAAAAAATTAAGTTTGCCTCCCCATAAGGTCGCCAATGTTAAATTTGGCCAAAATCGAAAAAAAATTAATTTGACTTTTTCGACCCAAATTCGACGGAAATATCTTCTAGGGGTTCCTATTGGATAGTATCAAACGCACACGGGGCCAAAAATTCAATTTAAAAAAAATTAAGTTTGCCATCCCCATAAGGTCCCAATGTTAAATTTGGCCAAAATCGAAAAAAATTAATTTGACTTTTTCGACCCAAAATGCGACGGAAATATCTTCTAGGGGTTCCTATTGGATAGTATCAACGCACACGGGGCCAAAATTCAATTTAAAAAATTAAGTTTGCCTCCCCATAAGGTCCCAATGTTAAATTTGGCCAAAATCGAAAAAAAATTAATTTGACTTTTTCGACCCAAAATTCGACGGAAATATCTTCTAGGGGTTCCTATTGGATAGTATCAACGCACACGGGGCCAAAAATTCAATTTTAAAAAAAATTAAGTTTGCCTCCCCATAAGGTCCCAATGTTAAATTTGGCCAAAATCGAAAAAAATTAATTTTGACTTTTTCGACCCAAATTCGACGGAAATATCTTCTAGGGGTTCCTATTGGATAGTATCAACGCACACGGGGCCAAAATTCAATTTTAAAAAAATTAAGTTTGCCTCCCCATAAGGTCCCAATGTTAAATTTGGCCAAATCGAAAAAATTAATTTGACTTTTTCGACCCAAATTCGACGGAAATATCTTCTAGGGGTTCCTATTGGATAGTATCAACGCACACGGGGCCAAAAATTCAATTTAAAAAAATTAAGTTTGCCTCCCCATAAGGTCCCAATGTTAAATTTGGCCAAAATCGAAAAAAATTAATTTGACTTTTTCGACCCAAATTCGACGGAAATATCTTCTAGGGGTTCCTATTGGATAGTATCAACGCACACGGGGCCAAAAATTCAATTTTAAAAAAATTAAGTTTGCCTCCCCATAAGGTCCCAATGTTAAATTTGGCCAAAATCCGAAAAAAAATTAATTTGACTTTTTCGACCCAAATGCGACCGGAAATATCTTCTAGGGTTCCTATTGGATAGTATCACGCACACGGGGCCAAAAATTCAATTTAAAAAAAATTAAGTGTGCCTCCCCATAAGGTCCCAATGTTAAATTTGGCCAAAATCGAAAAAAATTAATTTGACTTTTTTCGACCCAAATTCGACGGAAATATCTTCTAGGGGTTCCTATTGGATAGTATCAACGCACACGGGGCCAAAAATTCAATTTAAAAAAATTAAGTTTGCCTCCCCCATAAGGTCCCAATGTTAAATTTGGCCAAAATCGAAAAAAATTAATTTGACTTTTTCGACCCAAATGCGACGGAAATATCTTTCTAGGGGTTCCTATGGATAGTATCAACGCACACGGGGCCAAAAATTCAATTTAAAAAAAATTAAGTTTGGCCTCCCCATAAGGTCCCAATGTTAAATTTGGCCAAAATCGAAAAAAATTAATTTGACTTTTTCGACCCAAATTCGACGGAAATATCTTCTAGGGGTTCCTATTGGATAGTATCAACGCACACGGGGCCAAAAAATTCAATTTTAAAAAAATTAAGTTTGCCTCCCCATAAGGTCCCAATGTTAAATTTGGCCAAAATCGAAAAAAATTAATTTGACTTTTTCGACCCAAATGCGACGGAAATATCTTCTAGGGGTTCCTAGTGGATAGTATCAACGCACACGGGGCCAATAATTCAATTTTAAAAAAATTAAGTTTGCCTCCCCATAAGGTCCCAATGTTAAATTTGGCCAAAATCGAAAAAATTAATTTGACTTTTTCGACCCAAATTCGACGGAAATTATCTTCTAGGGGTTCCTATTGGATAGTATCAACGCACACGGGGCCAAAAATTCAATTTTAAAAAAATTAAGTTTGCCTCCCATAAGGTCCCAATGTTAAATTTGGCCAAAATCGAAAAAAATTAATTTGACTTTTTCGACCCAAATGCGACGGAAATATCTTCTAGGGGTTCCTATTGGATAGTATCAACGCACACGGGGCCAAAAATTCAATTTTAAAAAAAATTAAGTTTGCCTCCCCATAAGGTCCCAATGTTAAATTTGGCCAAAATCGAAAAAAAATTAATTTGACTTTTTCGACCCAAATGTCGACGGAAATATCTTCTAGGGGTTCCTATTGGATAGTATCAAGGCACACGGGGCCAAAAATTCAATTTTAAAAAAATTAAGTTTGCCTCCCCATAAGGGTCCCAATGTTAAATTTGGCCAAAATCGAAAAAAATTAATTTGACTTTTTCGACCCAAATTCGACGGAAATATCTTCTAGGGGTTCCTATTGGATAGTATCAACGCACACGGGGCCAAAAATTCAATTTTAAAAAAAATTAAGTTTGCCTCCCCATAAGGTCCCCAATGTTAAATTTGGCCAAATCGAAAAAAAATTAATTTGACTTTTTCGACCCAAATGCGACGGAAATATCTTCTAGGGGTTCCTATTGGATAGTATCAACGGCACACGGGGCCAAAAATTCAATTTTAAAAAATTAAGTTTGCCTCCCCATAAGGTCCCAATGTTAAATTTGGCCAAAATCGAAAAAAATTAATTTGACTTTTTCGACCCAAATTCCGACGGAAATATCTTCTAGGGTTCCTATTGGATAGTATCAACGCACACGGGGCCAAAAATTCAATTTTAAAAAAATTAAGTTTGCCTCCCCATAAGGTCCCAATGTTAAATTTGGCCAAAATCGAAAAAAAATTAATTTGACTTTTCCCATTTTTTCGACGGAAATATCTTCTAGGGGTTCCTATTGGATAGTATCAACGCACCACGGGGCCAAAAATTCAATTTAAAAAAATTAAGTTTGCCTCCCCATAAGGTCCCAATGTTAAATTTGGCCAAAATCGAAAAAAATTAATTTGACTTTTTCGACCCAAATTCGACGGAAATATCTTCTAGGGGTTCCTATTGGATAGTATCAACGCACACGGGGCCAAAAATTCAATTTAAAAAAATTAAGTTTGCCTCCCATAAGGTCCCAATGTTAAATTTGGCCAAAATCGAAAAAAATTAATTTGACTTTTTCGACCCAAATTCGACGGAAATATCTTCTAGGGGTTCCTATTGGATAGTATCAACGCACACGGGGCCAAAATTCAATTTTAAAAAAATTAAGTTTGCCTCCCCATAAGATCCAATGTTAAATTTGGCCAAAATCGAAAAAAATTAATTTGACTTTTTCGACCCAAATTCGACGGAAATATCTTCTAGGGGTTCCTATTGGATAGTATCAACGCACACGGGGCCAAAAATTCAATTTAAAAAAAATTAAGTTTGCCTCCCCATAAGGTCCCAATGTTAAATTTGGCCAAAATCGAAAAAAATTAATTTGACTTTTTCGACCCAAATTCGACGGAAATATCTTCTAGGGGTTCCTATTGGATAGTATCAACGCACACGGGGCCAAAAATTCAATTTAAAAAAATTAAGTTTGCCTCCCCATAAGGTCCCAATGTTAAATTTGGCCAAAAATCGAAAAAAATTAATTTGACTTTTTCGACCCAAATTCGACGGAAATATCTTCTAGGGGTTCCTATTGGATAGTATCAACGGCACACGGGGCCAAAAATTCAATTTAAAAAAATTAAGTTTGCCTCCCCATAAGGTCCCAATGTTAAATTTGGCCAAAATCGAAAAAAATTAATTTGACTTTTTCGACCCAAATTCGACGGAAATATCTTCTAGGGGTTCCTATTGGATAGTATCAACGCACACGGGGCCAAAAATTCAATTTAAAAAAATTAAGTTTGCCTCCCCATAAGGTCCCAATGTTAAATTTGGCCAAAATCGAAAAAAAATTAATTTGACTTTTTCGACCCAAATTCGACGGAAATATCTTCTAGGGGTTCCTATTGGATAGTATCAACGCACACGGGGCCAAAAATTCAATTTTAAAAAAATTAAGTTTGCCTCCCCATAAGGTCCCAATGTTAAATTTGCCAAAATCGAAAAAAATTAATTTGACTTTTTTCGACCCAATTCGACGGAAATATCTTCTAGGGGTTCCTATTGGATAGTATCAACGCACACGGGGCCAAAAATTCAATTTTAAAAAAATTAAGTTTGCCTCCCATAAGGTCCCAATGTTAAATTTGGCCAAAATCGAAAAAAATTAATTTGACTTTTTCGACCCAAATTCGACGGAAATATCTTCTAGGGGTTCCTATTGGATAGTATCAACGCACACGGGGCCAAAAAATTCAATTTTAAAAAAATTAAGTTTGCCTCCCCATAAGGTCCCAATGTTAAATTTGGCCAAAATCGAAAAAAATTAATTTGACTTTTTCGACCCAAATGCGACGGAAATATCTTCTAGGGGTTCCTATTGGATAGTATCAACGCACACGGGGCCAATAATTCAATTTAAAAAAATTAAGTTTGCCTCCCCATAAGGTCCCAATGTTAAATTTGGCCAAAATCGAAAAAAATTAATTTGACTTTTTCGACCCAAATTGCGACGGAAATATCTTCTAGGGGTTCCTATTGGATAGTATCAACGCACACGGGCCAAAAATTCAATTTTAAAAAAATTAAGTTTGCCTCCCCATAAGGTCCCAATGTTAAATTTGGGCCAAAATCGAAAAAAATTAATTTGACTTTTTCGACCCAAATGCCGACGGAAATATCTTCTAGGGGTTCCTATTGGATAGTATCAACGCACACGGGGCCAAAATTCAATTTTAAAAAAATTAAGTTTGCCTCCCCATAAGGGTCCCAATGTTAAATTTGGCCAAAATCGAAAAAAATTAATTTGACTTTTTCGACCCAAATTCGACGGAAATATCTTCTAGGGGTTCCTATTGGATAGTATCAACGCACACGGGGCCAAAAATTCAATTTTAAAAAATTAAGTTTGCCTCCCCATAAGGTCCCAATGTTAAATTTGGCCAAAATCGAAAAAAATTAATTTGACTTTTTCGACCCAAATTCGACGGAAAATATCTTCTAGGGGTTCCTATTGGATAGTATCAACGCACACGGGGCCAAAAATTCAATTTTAAAAAAAATTAAGTTTGCCTCCCCATAAGGTCCCAATGTTAAATTTGGCCAAATCGAAAAAAAATTAATTTGACTTTTTCGACCCAAATTGCGACGGAAATATCTTCTAGGGGTTCCTATTGGATAGTATCACGCACACGGGGCCAAAAATTCAATTTTAAAAAAATTAAGTTTGCCTCCCCATAAGGTCCCAATGTTAAATTTGGCCAAAATCGAAAAAAATTAATTTGACTTTTTCGACCCAAATGCGACGGAAATATCTTCTAGGGGTTCCTATTGGATAGTATCAAGGCACACGGGGCCAAAAATTCAATTTTAAAAAAATTAAGTTTGCCTCCCCATAAGGTCCCAATGTTAAATTTGGCCAAAATCGAAAAAAATTAATTTGACTTTTTCGACCCAAATTCGACGGAAATATCTTCTAGGGGTTCCTATTGGATAGTATCAACGCACACGGGGCCAAAATTCAATTTTAAAAAAATTAAGTTTGCCTCCCATAAGGTCCCAATGTTAAATTTGGCCAAAATCGAAAAAAATTAATTTGACTTTTTCGACCCAAATTCGACGGAAATATCTTCTAGGGGTTCCTATTGGATAGTATCAACGCACACGGGGCCAAAAATTCAATTTAAAAAAATTAAGTTTGCCTCCCCATAAGGTCCCAATGTTAAATTTGGCCAAAATCGAAAAAAAAATTAATTTGACTTTTTCGACCCAAATTCGACGGAAATATCTTCTAGGGGTTCCTATTGGATAGTATCAACGCACACGGGGCCAATAATTCAATTTAAAAAAAATTAAGTTTGCCTCCCCATAAGGTCCCAATGTTAATTTGGCCAAAATCGAAAAAATTAATTTGACTTTTTCGACCCAAATTCGACGGAAATATCTTCTAGGGGTTCCTATTGGATAGTATCAACGCACACGGGGCCAAAATTCAATTTTAAAAAAATTAAGTTTGCCTCCCCATAAGGTCCCAATGTTAAATTTGGCCAAAATCGAAAAAAATTAATTTGACTTTTTCGACCCAAATGCGACGGAATATCTTCTAGGGGTTCCTATTGGATAGTATCAACGCACACGGGGCCAAAAATTCAATTTTAAAAAAATTAAGTTGCCTCCCCATAAGGTCCCAATGTTAAATTTGGCCAAAATCGAAAAAAATTAATTTGACTTTTTCGACCCAAATGCGACGGAAATATCTTCTAGGGGTTCCTATTGGATAGTATCAACGCACACGGGGCCAAAAAATTCAATTTTAAAAAAATTAAGTTTGCCTCCCCATAAGGTCCCAATGTTAAATTTGGCCAAATCGAAAAAAATTAATTTGACTTTTTTCGACCCAAATTCGACGGAAATATCTTCTAGGGGTTCCTATTGGATAGTATCAACGCACACGGGGCCAAAAATTCAATTTTAAAAAAAATTAAGTTTGCCTCCCCATAAGGTCCCAATGTTAAATTTGGCCAAAATCGAAAAAAATTAATTTGACTTTTTCGACCCAAATGCGACGGAAATATCTTCTAGGGGTTCCTATTGGATAGTATCAACGGCACACGGGGCCAATAATTCAATTTTAAAAAAATTAAGTTTGCCTCCCCATAAGGTCCCAATGTTAAATTGGGCCAAAATCGAAAAAAATTAATTTGACTTTTCGACCCAAATTCGACGGAAATATCTTCTAGGGGTTCCTATTGGATAGTATCAACGCACACGGGGCCAAAAATTCAATTTAAAAAAAATTAAGTTTGCCTCCCCATAAGGTCCCAATGTTAAATTTGGCCAAAATCGAAAAAAATTAATTTGACTTTTTCGACCCAAATGCGACGAAATATCTTCTAGGGGTTCCTATTGGATAGTATCAACGCACACGGGGCCAAAAATTCAATTTTAAAAAAATTAAGTTTGCCTCCCCATAAGGTCCCAATGTTAAATTTGGCCAAAATCGAAAAAAATTAATTTGACTTTTTCGACCCCAAATTCGACGGAAATATCTTCTAGGGGTTCCTATTGGATAGTATCAACGCACACGGGGCCAAAAATTCAATTTTAAAAAAATTAAGTTTGCCTCCCCATAAGATCCCAATGTTAAATTTGGCCAAAATCGAAAAAAATTAATTTGACTTTTTCGACCCAAATTCGACGGAAATATCTTCTAGGGGTTCCTATTGGATAGTATCAACGCACACGGGGCCAAAAATTCAATTTTAAAAAAAATTAAGTTTGCCCTCCCCATAAGATCCCAATGTTAATTTGGCCAAAATCGAAAAAAATTAATTTGACTTTTTCGACCCAAATTCGACGGAAATATCTTCTAGGGGTTCCTATTGGATAGTATCAACGCACACGGGGCCAAAAATTCAATTTAAAAAAATTAAGTTTGCCTCCCCATAAGGTCCCAATGTTAAATTTGGCCAAAATCGAAAAAAATTAATTTGACTTTTTCGACCCCAAATTCGACGGAAATATCTTCTAGGGGTTCCTATTGGATAGTATCAACGCACACGGGGCCAAAAATTCAATTTTAAAAAAATTAAGTTTGCCTCCCCATAAGGTCCCAATGTTAAATTTGGCCAAAATCGAAAAAAATTAATTTGACTTTTTCGACCCAAATGCGACGGAAATATCTTCTAGGGGTTCCTATTGGATAGTATCAAGCGCACACGGGGCCAAAAAATTCAATTTAAAAAAAATTAAGTTTGCCTCCCCATAAGGTCCCAATGTTAAATTTGGCCAAAATCGAAAAAAATTAATTTGACTTTTTCGACCCAAATTCGACGGAAATATCTTCTAGGGGTTCCTATTGGATAGTATCAACGCACACGGGGCCAAAAATTCAATTTTAAAAAAATTAAGTTTGCCTCCCCATAAGGTCCCAATGTTAAATTTGGCCAAAATCGAAAAAAATTAATTTGACTTTTTCGACCCAAATTCGACGGAAATATCTTCTAGGGGTTCCTATTGGATAGTATCAACGCACACGGGGCCAAAAATTCAATTTTAAAAAAATTAAGTTTGCCTCCCCATAAGGTCCCAATGTTAAATTTGGCCAAAATCGAAAAAAATTAATTTGACTTTTTCGACCCAAATTCGACGGAAATATCTTCTAGGGGTTCCTATTGGATAGTATCAACGCACACGGGGCCAAAAATTCAATTTTAAAAAAATTAAGTTTGCCTCCCCATAAGGTCCCAATGTTAAATTTGGCCAAAATCGAAAAAAATTAATTTGACTTTTTCGACCCAAATTCGACGGAAATATCTTCTAGGGGTTCCTATTGGATAGTATCAACGCACACGGGGCCAAAAATTCAATTTTAAAAAAATTAAGTTTGCCTCCCCATAAGGTCCCAATGTTAAATTTGGCCAAAATCGAAAAAAATTAATTTGACTTTTTCGACCCAAATTCGACGGAAATATCTTCTAGGGGTTCCTATTGGATAGTATCAACGCACACGGGGCCAAAAATTCAATTTTAAAAAAATTAAGTTTGCCTCCCCATAAGGTCCCAATGTTAAATTTGGCCAAAATCGAAAAAAATTAATTTGACTTTTTCGACCCAAATGCGACGGAAATATCTTCTAGGGGTTCCTATTGGATAGTATCAACGCACACGGGGCCAATAATTCAATTTTAAAAAAATTAAGTTTGCCTCCCCATAAGGTCCCAATGTTAAATTTGGCCAAAATCGAAAAAAATTAATTTGACTTTTTCGACCCAAATTCGACGGAAATATCTTCTAGGGGTTCCTATTGGATAGTATCAACGCACACGGGGCCAAAAATTCAATTTTAAAAAAATTAAGTTTGCCTCCCCATAAGGTCCCAATGTTAAATTTGGCCAAAATCGAAAAAATTAATTTGACTTTTTCGACCCAAATTCGACGGAAATATCTTCTAGGGGTTCCTATTGGATAGTATCAACGCACACGGGGCCAAAAATTCAATTTTAAAAAAATTAAGTTTGCCTCCCCATAAGGTCCCAATGTTAAATTTGGCCAAAATCGAAAAAAATTAATTTGACTTTTTTCGACCCAAATGCGACGGAAATATCTTCTAGGGGTTCCTATTGGATAGTATCAACGCACACGGGGCCAATAATTCAATTTTAAAAAAATTAAGTTTGCCTCCCCATAAGGTCCCAATGTTAAATTTGGCCAAAATCGAAAAAAATTAATTTGACTTTTTCGACCCAAATTCGACGGAAATATCTTCTAGGGGTTCCTATTGGATAGTATCAACGCACACGGGGCCAAAAATTCAATTTTAAAAAAATTAAGTTTGCCTCCCCATAAGGTCCCAATGTTAAATTTGGCCAAATCGAAAAAAATTAATTTGACTTTTTCGACCCAAATGCGACGGAAATATCTTCTAGGGGTTCCTATTGGATAGTATCAACGCACACGGGGCCAAAAATTCAATTTTAAAAAAATTAAGTTTGCCTCCCCATAAGGTCCCAATGTTAAATTTGGCCAAAATCGAAAAAAATTAATTTGACTTTTTCGACCCAAATGCGACGGAAATATCTTCTAGGGGTTCCTATTGGATAGTATCAAGCGCACACGGGGCCAAAAATTCAATTTAAAAAAATTAAGTTTGCCTCCCCATAAGGTCCCAATGTTAAATTTGGCCAAAATCGAAAAAAATTAATTTGACTTTTTCGACCCAAATTCGACGGAAAAATCTTCTAGGGGTTCCTATTGGATAGTATCAACGCACACGGGGCCAAAAATTCAATTTAAAAAAATTAAGTTTGCCTCCCCATAAGGTCCCAATGTTAAATTTGGCCAAAATCGAAAAAAATTAATTTGACTTTTTCGACCCAAATGCGACGGAAATATCTTCTAGGGGTTCCTATTGGATAGTATCAAGGCACACGGGGCCAAAAATTCAATTTTAAAAAAATTAAGTTTGCCTCCCCATAAGGTCCCAATGTTAAATTTGGCCAAAATCGAAAAAAATTAATTTGACTTTTTCGACCCAAATTCGACGGAAAAATCTTCTAGGGGTTCCTATTGGATAGTATCAACGCACACGGGGCCAAAAATTCAATTTGAAAAAAATTAAGTTTGCCTCCCCATAAGGTCCCAATGTTAAATTTGGGCAAAATCGAAAAAAAAAAATTTGACTTTTTCGACGGAAACATCTTCTAGGGGTTCCTATTGGATAGTATCAACGCACACGGGGCCAAAACTTCAATTTTAAAAAAATTAAGTTTGCCTCCCCATAAGGTCCCAATGTTAAATTTGGCCAAAATCGAAAAAAATTAATTTGACTTTTTCGACCCAAATTCGACGGAAACATCTTCTAGGGGTTCCTATTGGATAGTATCAACGCACACGGGGCCAAAAATTCAATTTTAAAAAAATTAAGTTTGCCTCCCCATAAGGTCCCAATGTTAAATTTGGCCAAAATCGAAAAAAATTAATTTGACTTTTTCGACCCAAATTCGACGGAAACATCTTCTAGGGGTTCCTATTGGATAGTATCAACGCACACGGGGCCAAAAATTCAATTTTAAAAAAATTAAGTTTGCCTCCCCATAAGGTCCCAATGTTAAATTTGGCCAAAATCGAAAAAAATTAATTTGACTTTTTCGACCCAAATTCGACGGAAACATCTTCTAGGGGTTCCTATTGGATAGTATCAACGCACACGGGGCCAAAAATTCAATTTAAAAAAAATTAAGTTTGCCTCCCCATAAGGTCCCAATGTTAAATTTGGCCAAAATCGAAAAAAATTAATTTGACTTTTTCGACCCAAATTCGACGGAAATATCTTCTAGGGGTTCCTATTGGATAGTATCAACGCACACGGGGCCAAAATTCAATTTTAAAAAAATTAAGTTTGCCTCCCCATAAGGTCCCAATGTTAAATTGGGCCAAAATCGAAAAAAATTAATTTGACTTTTTCGACCCAAATGCGACGGAAATATCTTCTAGGGGTTCCTATTGGATAGTATCAAGGCACACGGGGCCAAAAATTCAATTTAAAAAAAATTAAGTTTGCCTCCCCATAAGGTCCCAATGTTAAATTTGGCCAAAATCGAAAAAAATTAATTTGACTTTTTCGACCCAAATTCGACGGAAATATCTTCTAGGGGTTCCTATTGGATAGTATCAACGCACACGGGGCCAAAAATTCAATTTAAAAAAAATTAAGTTTGCCTCCCCATAAGGTCCCAATGTTAAATTTGGCCAAAATCGAAAAAAATTAATTTGACTTTTTCGACCCAAATTCGACGGAAATATCTTCTAGGGGTTCCTATTGGATAGTATCAACGCACACGGGGCCAAAATTCAATTTTAAAAAATTAAGTTTGCCTCCCCATAAGGTCCCAATGTTAAATTTGGCCAAAATCGAAAAAAATTAATTTGACTTTTTCGACCCAAATTCGACGGAAATATCTTCTAGGGGTTCCTATTGGATAGTATCAACGCACACGGGGCCAAAAATTCAATTTAAAAAAATTAAGTTTGCCTCCCCATAAGGTCCCAATGTTAAATTTGGCCAAAATCGAAAAAAATTAATTTGACTTTTTCGACCCAAATTCGACGGAAATATCTTCTAGGGGTTCCTATTGGATAGTATCAACGCACACGGGGCCAAAAATTCAATTTTAAAAAAATTAAGTTTGCCTCCCCATAAGGTCCCAATGTTAAATTTGGCCAAAATCGAAAAAAATTAATTTGACTTTTTCGACCCAAATGCGACGGAAATATCTTCTAGGGGTTCCTATTGGATAGTATCAACGCACACGGGGCCAATAATTCAATTTTAAAAAAATTAAGTTTGCCTCCCCATAAGGTCCCAATGTTAAATTTGGCCAAAATCGAAAAAAATTAATTTGACTTTTTCGACCCAAATTCGACGGAAAATATCTTCTAGGGTTCCTATTGGATAGTATCAACGCACACGGGGCCAAAATTCAATTTTAAAAAATTAAGTTTGCCTCCCCATAAGGTCCCAATGTTAAATTTGGCCAAAATCGAAAAAAATTAATTTGACTTTTTCGACCCAAATGCGACGGAAATATCTTCTAGGGGTTCCTATTGGATAGTATCAACGCACACGGGGCCAAAAATTCAATTTTAAAAAAATTAAGTTTGCCTCCCCATAAGGTCCCAATGTTAAATTTGGCCAAAATCGAAAAAAATTAATTTGACTTTTTCGACCCAAATGCGACGGAAATATCTTCTAGGGGTTCCTATTGGATAGTATCAAGGCACACGGGGCCAAAAATTCAATTTTAAAAAAATTAAGTTTGCCTCCCCATAAGGTCCCAATGTTAAATTTGGCCAAAATCGAAAAAAATTAATTTGACTTTTTCGACCCAAATTCGACGGAAACATCTTCTAGGGGTTCCTATTGGATAGTATCAACGCACACGGGGCCAAAATTCAATTTTAAAAAAATTAAGTTTGCCTCCCCATAAGGTCCCAATGTTAAATTTGGCCAAATCGAAAAAAATTAATTTGACTTTTTCGACCCAAATGCGACGGAAATATCTTCTAGGGGTTCCTATTGGATAGTATCAAGGCACACGGGGCCAAAAATTCAATTTAAAAAATTAAGTTTGCCTCCCCATAAGGTCCCAATGTTAAATTTGGCCAAAATCGAAAAAAATTAATTTGACTTTTTCGACCCAAATTCGACGGAAATATCTTCTAGGGGTTCCTATTGGATAGTATCAACGCACACGGGGCCAAAAATTCAATTTAAAAAAATTAAGTTTGCCTCCCCATAAGGTCCCAATGTTAAATTTGGCCAAAATCGAAAAAAATTAATTTGACTTTTTCGACGGAAACATCTTCTAGGGGTTCCTATTGGATAGTATCAACGCACACGGGGCCAAAAATTCAATTTTAAAAAAATTAAGTTTGCCTCCCCATAAGGTCCCAATGTTAAATTTGGCCAAAATCGAAAAAAATTAATTTGACTTTTTCGACCCAAATTCGATGGAAACATCTTCTAGGGGTTCCTATTGGATCGTATCAACGCACACGGGGCCAAAATTCAATTTAAAAAAAATTAAGTTTGCCTCCCCATAAGGTCCCAATGTTAAATTTGGCCAAAATCGAAAAAAATTAATTTGACTTTTTTCGACGGAAACATCTTCTAGGGGTTCCTATTGGATAGTATCAACGCACACGGGGCCAAAAATTCAATTTTAAAAAAATTAAGTTTGCCTCCCCATAAGGTCCCAATGTTAAATTTGGCCAAAATCGAAAAAAATTAATTTGACTTTTCGACCCAAATTCGACGGAAACATCTTCTAGGGGTTCCTATTGGATAGTATCAACGCACACGGGGCCAAAAATTCAATTTAAAAAAAATTAAGTTTGCCTCCCCATAAGATCCCAATGTTAAATTTGGCCAAAATCGAAAAAAATTAATTTGACTTTTTCGACCCAAATTCGATGGAAACATCTTCTAGGGGTTCCTATTGGATAGTATCAACGCACACGGGGCCAAAAAGTCAATTTTAAAAAAATTAAGTTTGCCTCCCCATAAGATCCCAATGCTAAATTTGGCCAAAATCGAAAAAAATTAATTTGACTTTTTCGACCCAAATTCGATGGAAACATCTTCTAGGGGTTCCTATTGGATAGTATCAACGCACACGGGGCCAAAAATTCAATTTTAAAAAAATTAAGTTTGCCTCCCCATAAGGTCCCAATGTTAAATTTGGCCAAAATCGAAAAAAATTAATTTGACTTTTTCGACCCAAATTCGACGGAAACATCTTCTAGGGGTTCCTATTGGATAGTATCAACGCACACGGGGCCAAAAATTCAATTTTAAAAAAATTAAGTTTGCCTCCCCATAAGGTCCCAATGTTAAATTTGGCCAAAATCGAAAAAAATTAATTTGACTTTTTCGACCCAAATTCGACGGAAACATCTTCTAGGGGTTCCTATTGGATAGTATCAACGCACACGGGGCCAAAAATTCAATTTTAAAAAAATTAAGTTTGCCTCCCCATAAGGTCCCAATGTTAAATTTGGCCAAAATCGAAAAAAATTAATTTGACTTTTTCGACCCAAATTCGACGGAAATATCTTCTAGGGGTTCCTATTGGATAGTATCAACGCACACGGGGCCAAAAATTCATTTAAAAAAAATTAAGTTTGCCTCCCCATAAGGTCCCAATGTTAAATTTGGCCCAAAATCGAAAAAAATTAATTTGACTTTTTCGACCCAAATTCGACGGAAATATCTTCTAGGGGTTCCTATTGGATAGTATCAACGCACACGGGGCCAAAAATTCAATTTTAAAAAAATTAAGTTTGCCTCCCCATAAGGTCCCAATGTTAAATTTGGCCAAAATCGAAAAAAATTAATTTGACTTTTTCGACCCAAATTCGACGGAAATATCTTCTAGGGGTTCCTATTGGATAGTATCAACGCACACGGGGCCAAAAATTCAATTTTAAAAAAATTAAGTTTGCCTCCCCATAAGGTCCCAATGTTAAATTTGGCCAAAATCGAAAAAAATCAACTTGACTTTTTCGACCCAAATGCGACGGAAATATCTTCTAGGGGTTCCTATTGGATAGTATCAAGGCACACGGGGCCAAAAATTCAATTTAAAAAAAATTAAGTTTGCCTCCCCATAAGGTCCCAATGTTAAATTTGGCCAAAATCGAAAAAAATTAATTTGACTTTTTCGACCCAAATTCGACGGAAATATCTTCTAGGGGTTCCTATTGGATAGTATCAACGCACACGGGGCCAAAAATTCAATTTAAAAAAAATTAAGTTTGCCTCCCCATAAGGTCCCAATGTTAAATTTGGCCAAAATCGAAAAAAATTAATTTGACTTTTTCGACCCAAATTCGACGGAAATATCTTCTAGGGGTTCCTATTGGATAGTATCAACGCACACGGGGCCAAAAATTCAATTTTAAAAAATTAAGTTTGCCTCCCCATAAGGTCCCAATGTTAAATTTGGCCAAAATCGAAAAAAATTAATTTGACTTTTTCGACCCAAATGCGACGGAAATATCTTCTAGGGGTTCCTATTGGATAGTATCAAGGCACACGGGGCCAAAAATTCAATTTTAAAAAAATTAAGTTTGCCTCCCCATAAGGTCCCAATGTTAAATTTGGCCAAAATCGAAAAAAATTAATTTGACTTTTTCGACCCAAATGCGACGGAAATATCTTCTAGGGGTTCCTATTGGATAGTATCAAGGCACACGGGGCCAAAAATTCAATTTTAAAAAAATTAAGTTTGCCTCCCCATAAGGTCCCAATGTTAAATTTGGCCAAAATCGAAAAAAATTAATTTGACTTTTTCGACCCAAATTCGACGGAAATATCTTCTAGGGGTTCCTATTGGATAGTATCAACGCACACGGGGCCAAAATTCAATTAAAAAAAATTAAGTTTGCCTCCCCATAAGGTCCCAATGTTAAATTTGGCCAAAATCGAAAAAAATTAATTTGACTTTTTCGACCCAAATTCGACGGAAATATCTTCTAGGGGTTCCTATTGGATAGTATCAACGCACACGGGGCCAAAAATTCAATTTAAAAAAAATTAAGTTTGCCTCCCCATAAGGTCCCAATGTTAAATTTGGCCAAAATCGAAAAAAATTAATTTGACTTTTTCGACCCAAATTCGACGGAAATATCTTCTAGGGGTTCCTATTGGATAGTATCAACGCACACGGGGCCAAAAATTCAATTTTAAAAAAATTAAGTTTGCCTCCCCATAAGGTCCCAATGTTAAATTTGGCCAAAATCGAAAAAAATTAATTTGACTTTTTCGACCCAAATGCGACGGAAATATCTTCTAGGGGTTCCTATTGGATAGTATCAACGCACACGGGGCCAATAATTCAATTTTAAAAAAATTAAGTTTGCCTCCCCATAAGGTCCCAATGTTAAATTTGGCCAAAATCGAAAAAAATTAATTTGACTTTTTCGACCCAAATTCGACGGAAATATCTTCTAGGGGTTCCTATTGGATAGTATCAACGCACACGGGGCCAAAAATTCAATTTTAAAAAAATTAAGTTTGCCTCCCCATAAGGTCCCAATGTTAAATTTGGCCAAAATCGAAAAAAATTAATTTGACTTTTTCGACCCAAATTCGACGGAAATATCTTCTAGGGGTTCCTATTGGATAGTATCAACGCACACGGGGCCAAAAATTCAATTTTAAAAAAATTAAGTTTGCCTCCCCATAAGGTCCCAATGTTAAATTTGGCCAAAATCGAAAAAAATTAATTTGACTTTTTCGACCCAAATGCGACGGAAATATCTTCTAGGGGTTCCTATTGGATAGTATCAAGGCACACGGGGCCAAAAATTCAATTTAAAAAAATTAAGTTTGCCTCCCCATAAGGTCCCAATGTTAAATTTGGCCAAAATCGAAAAAAATTAATTTGACTTTTTCGACCCAAATTCGACGGAAATATCTTCTAGGGGTTCCTATTGGATAGTATCAACGCACACGGGGCCAAAAATTCAATTTAAAAAAAATTAAGTTTGCCTCCCCATAAGGTCCCAATGTTAAATTTGGCCAAAATCGAAAAAAATTAATTTGACTTTTTCGACCCAAATTCGACGGAAATATCTTCTAGGGGTTCCTATTGGATAGTATCAACGCACACGGGGCCAAAAATTCAATTTTAAAAAAATTAAGTTTGCCTCCCCATAAGGTCCCAATGTTAAATTTGGCCAAAATCGAAAAAAATTAATTTGACTTTTTCGACCCAAATGCGACGGAAATATCTTCTAGGGGTTCCTATTGGATAGTATCAACGCACACGGGGCCAATAATTCAATTTTAAAAAAATTAAGTTTGCCTCCCCATAAGGTCCCAATGTTAAATTTGGCCAAAATCGAAAAAAATTAATTTGACTTTTTCGACCCAAATTCGACGGAAATATCTTCTAGGGGTTCCTATTGGATAGTATCAACGCACACGGGGCCAAAAATTCAATTTTAAAAAAATTAAGTTTGCCTCCCCATAAGGTCCCAATGTTAAATTTGGCCAAAATCGAAAAAAATTAATTTGACTTTTTCGACCCAAATGCGACGGAAATATCTTCTAGGGGTTCCTATTGGATAGTATCAACGCACACGGGGCCAAAAATTCAATTTTAAAAAAAATTAAGTTAGCCTCCCCATAAGGTCCCAATGTTAAATTTGGCCAAAATCGAAAAAAATTAATTTGATTTTTTCGACCCAAATTCGACGGAAATATCTTCTAGGGGTTCCTATTCGATAGTATCAACGCACACGGGGCCAAAAATTCAATTTAAAAAAAATTAAGTTTGCCTCCCCATAAGGTCCCAATGTTAAATTTGGCCAAAATCGAAAAAAATTAATTTGACTTTTTCGACCCAAATTCGACGGAAATATCTTCTAGGGGTTCCTATTGGATAGTATCAACGCACACGGGGCCAAAAATTCAATTTTAAAAAAATTAAGTTTGCCTCCCCATAAGGTCCCAATGTTAAATTTGGCCAAAATCGAAAAAAATTAATTTGACTTTTTCGACCCAAATTCGACGGAAATATCTTCTAGGGGTTCCTATTGGATAGTATCAACGCACACGGGGCCAAAAATTCAATTAAAAAAAATTAAGTTTGCCTCCCCATAAGGTCCCAATGTTAAATTTGGCCAAAATCGAAAAAAATTAATTTGACTTTTTCGACCCAAATTCGACGGAAATATCTTCTAGGGGTTCCTATTGGATAGTATCAACGCACACGGGGCCAAAAATTCAATTTAAAAAAAATTAAGTTTGCCTCCCCATAAGGTCCCAATGTTAAATTTGGCCAAAATCGAAAAAAATTAATTTGACTTTTTCGACCCAAATTCGACGGAAATATCTTCTAGGGGTTCCTATTGGATAGTATCAACGCACACGGGGCCAAAAATTCAATTTTAAAAAAATTAAGTTTGCCTCCCCATAAGGTCCCAATGTTAAATTTGGCCAAAATCGAAAAAAATTAATTTGACTTTTTCGACCCAAATGCGACGGAAATATCTTCTAGGGGTTCCTATTGGATAGTATCAACGCACACGGGGCCAAAATTCAATTTTAAAAAAAATTAAGTTAGCCTCCCCATAAGGTCCCAATGTTAAATTTGGCCAAAATCGAAAAAAATTAATTTGACTTTTTCGACCCAAATTCGACGGAAATATCTTCTAGGGGTTCCTATTCGATAGTATCAACGCACACGGGGCCAAAAATTCAATTTAAAAAAAATTAAGTTTGCCTCCCCATAAGGTCCCAATGTTAAATTTGGCCAAAATCGAAAAAAATTAATTTGACTTTTTCGACCCAAATTCGACGGAAATATGTTCTAGGGGTTCCTATTGGATAGTATCAACGCACACGGGGCCAAAAATTCAATTTTAAACAAATTAAGTTAGCCTCCCCATAAGGTCCCAATGTTAAATTTGGCCAAAATCGAAAAAAATTAATTTGACTTTTTCGACCCAAATTCGACGGAAATATCTTCTAGGGGTTCCTATTGGATAGTATCAACGCACACGGGGCCAAAAATTCAATTTAAAAAAAATTAAGTTTGCCTCCCCATAAGGTCCCAATGTTAAATTTGGCCAAAATCGAAAAAAATTAATTTGACTTTTTCGACCCAAATTCGACGGAAATATCTTCTAGGGGTTCCTATTGGATAGTATCAACGCACACGGGGCCAAAAATTCAATTTAAAAAAATTAAGTTTGCCTCCCCATAAGGTCCCAATGTTAAATTTGGCCAAAATCGAAAAAAATTAATTTGACTTTTTCGACCCAAATGCGACGGAAATATCTTCTAGGGGTTCCTATTGGATAGTATCAAGGCACACGGGGCCAAAAATTCAATTTTAAAAAAATTAAGTTTGCCTCCCCATAAGGTCCCAATGTTAAAATTGGCCAAAATCGAAAAAAATTAATTTGACTTTTTCGACCCAAATTCGACGGAAATATCTTCTAGGGGTTCCTATTGGATAGTATCAACGCACACGGGGCCAAAAATTCAATTTAAAAAAAATTAAGTTTGCCTCCCCATAAGGTCCCAATGTTAAATTTGGCCAAAATCGAAAAAAATTAATTTGACTTTTTCGACCCAAATTCGACGGAAATATCTTCTAGGGGTTCCTATTGGATAGTATCAACGCACACGGGGCCAAAAATTCAATTTAAAAAAATTAAGTTTGCCTCCCCATAAGGTCCCAATGTTAAATTTGGCCAAAATCGAAAAAAATTAATTTGACTTTTTCGACCCAAATGCGACGGAAATATCTTCTAGGGGTTCCTATTGGATAGTATCAACGCACACGGGGCCAATAATTCAATTTTAAAAAAATTAAGTTTGCCTCCCCATAAGGTCCCAATGTTAAATTTGGCCAAAATCGAAAAAAATTAATTTGACTTTTTCGACCCAAATTCGACGGAAATATGTTCTAGGGGTTCCTATTGGATAGTATCAACGCACACGGGGCCAAAATTCAATTTTAAAAAAATTAAGTTAGCCTCCCCATAAGGTCCCAATGTTAAATTTGGCCAAAATCGAAAAAAATTAATTTGACTTTTTCGACCCAAATTCGACGGAAATATCTTCTAGGGGTTCCTATTGGATAGTATCAACGCACACGGGGCCAAAAATTCAATTTAAAAAAATTAAGTTTGCCTCCCCATAAGGTCCCAATGTTAAATTTGGCCAAAATCGAAAAAAATTAATTTGACTTTTTCGACCCAAATTCGACGGAAATATCTTCTAGGGGTTCCTATTGGATAGTATCAACGCACACGGGGCCAAAAATTCAATTTTAAAAAAATTAAGTTTGCCTCCCCATAAGGTCCCAATGTTAAATTTGGCCAAAATCGAAAAAAATTAATTTGACTTTTTCGACCCAAATGCGACGGAAATATCTTCTAGGGTTCCTATTGGATAGTATCAACGCACACGGGGCCAAAAATTCAATTTTAAAAAAATTAAGTTTGCCTCCCCATAAGGTCCCAATGTTAAATTTGGCCAAAATCGAAAAAAATTAATTTGACTTTTTCGACCCAAATTCGACGGAAATATCTTCTAGGGGTTCCTATTGGATAGTATCAACGCACACGGGGCCAAAAATTCAATTTTAAAAAAATTAAGTTTGCCTCCCCATAAGGTCCCAATGTTAAATTTGGCCAAAATCGAAAAAAATTAATTTGACTTTTTCGACCCAAATGCGACGGAAATATCTTCTAGGGGTTCCTATTGGATAGTATCAACGGCACACGGGGCCAAAATTCAATTTAAAAAAATTAAGTTTGCCTCCCCATAAGGTCCCAATGTTAAATTTGGCCAAAATCGAAAAAAATTAATTTGACTTTTTCGACCCAAATTCGACGGAAATATCTTCTAGGGGTTCCTATTGGATAGTATCAACGCACACGGGGCCAAAAATTCAATTTAAAAAAAATTAAGTTTGCCTCCCCATAAGGTCCCAATGTTAAATTTGGCCAAAATCGAAAAAAATTAATTTGACTTTTTCGACCCAAATTCGACGGAAATATCTTCTAGGGGTTCCTATTGGATAGTATCAACGCACACGGGGCCAAAAATTCAATTTTAAAAAAATTAAGTTTGCCTCCCCATAAGGTCCCAATGTTAAATTTGGCCAAAATCGAAAAAAATTAATTTGACTTTTTCGACCCAAATGCGACGGAAATATCTTCTAGGGGTTCCTATTGGATAGTATCAACGCACACGGGGCCAATAATTCAATTTTAAAAAAATTAAGTTTGCCTCCCCATAAGGTCCCAATGTTAAATTTGGCCAAATCGAAAAAAATTAATTTGACTTTTTCGACCCAAATTCGACGGAAATATCTTCTAGGGGTTCCTATTGGATAGTATCAACGCACACGGGGCCAAAAATTCAATTTTAAAAAATTAAGTTTGCCTCCCCATAAGGTCCCAATGTTAAATTTGGCCAAAATCGAAAAAAATTAATTTGACTTTTTCGACCCAAATGCGACGGAAATATCTTCTAGGGGTTCCTATTGGATAGTATCAACGCACACGGGGCCAAAAATTCAATTTTAAAAAAATTAAGTTAGCCTCCCCATAAGGTCCCAATGTTAAATTTGGCCAAAATCGAAAAAAATTAATTTGATTTTTTCGACCCAAATTCGACGGAAATATCTTCTAGGGGTTCCTATTCGATAGTATCAACGCACACGGGGCCAAAAATTCAATTTAAAAAAAATTAAGTTTGCCTCCCCATAAGGTCCCAATGTTAAATTTGGCCAAAATCGAAAAAAATTAATTTGACTTTTTCGACCCAAATTCGACGGAAATATGTTCTAGGGGTTCCTATTGGATAGTATCAACGCACACGGGGCCAAAAATTCAATTTTAAAAAAATTAAGTTAGCCTCCCCATAAGGTCCCAATGTTAAATTTGGCCAAAATCGAAAAAAATTAATTTGACTTTTTCGACCCAAATTCGACGGAAATATCTTCTAGGGGTTCCTATTCGATAGTATCAACGCACACGGGGCCAAAAATTCAATTTAAAAAAAATTAAGTTTGCCTCCCCATAAGGTCCCAATGTTAAATTTGGCCAAAATCGAAAAAAATTAATTTGACTTTTTCGACCTAAATTCGACGGAAATATGTTCTAGGGGTTCCTATTGGATAGTATCAACGCACACGGGGCCAAAAATTCAATTTTAAAAAATTAAGTTAGCCTCCCCATAAGGTCCCAATGTTAAATTTGGCCAAAATCGAAAAAAATTAATTTGACTTTTTCGACCCAAATTCGACGGAAATATCTTCTAGGGGTTCCTATTCGATAGTATCAACGCACACGGGGCCAAAAATTCAATTTAAAAAAAATTAAGTTTGCCTCCCCATAAGGTCCCAATGTTAAATTTGGCCAAAATCGAAAAAAATTAATTTGACTTTTTCGACCTAAATTCGACGGAAATATGTTCTAGGGGTTCCTATTGGATAGTATCAACGCACACGGGGCCAAAAATTCAATTTTAAAAAATTAAGTTAGCCTCCCCATAAGGTCCCAATGTTAAATTTGGCCAAAATCGAAAAAAATTAATTTGATTTTTTCGACCCAAATTCGACGGAAATATCTTCTAGGGGTTCCTATTCGATAGTATCAACGCACACGGGGCCAAAAATTCAATTTAAAAAAAATTAAGTTTGCCTCCCCATAAGGTCCCAATGTTAAATTTGGCCAAAATCGAAAAAAATTAATTTGACTTTTTCGACCCAAATTCGACGGAAATATGTTCTAGGGTTCCTATTGGATAGTATCAACGCACACGGGGCCAAAAATTCAATTTTAAAAAAATTAAGTTAGCCTCCCCATAAGGTCCCAATGTTAAATTTGGCCAAAATCGAAAAAAAATTAATTTGACTTTTTCGACCCAAATTCGACGGAAATATCTTCTAGGGGTTCCTATTCGATAGTATCAACGCACACGGGGCCAAAAATTCAATTTAAAAAAAATTAAGTTTGCCTCCCCATAAGGTCCCAATGTTAAATTTGGCCAAAATCGAAAAAAATTAATTTGACTTTTTCGACCCAAATTCGACGGAAATATGTTCTAGGGGTTCCTATTGGATAGTATCAACGCACACGGGGCCAAAAATTCAATTTTAAAAAAATTAAGTTAGCCTCCCCATAAGGTCCCAATGTTAAATTTGGCCAAAATCGAAAAAATTAATTTGACTTTTTCGACCCAAATTCGACGGAAATATCTTCTAGGGGTTCCTATTCGATAGTATCAACGCACACGGGGCCAAAAATTCAATTTAAAAAAAATTAAGTTTGCCTCCCCATAAGGTCCCAATGTTAAATTTGGCCAAAATCGAAAAAAATTAATTTGACTTTTTTCGACCCAAATTCGACGGAAATATGTTCTAGGGGTTCCTATTGGATAGTATCAACGCACACGGGGCCAAAAATTCAATTTTAAAAAAATTAAGTTAGCCTCCCCATAAGGTCCCAATGTTAAATTTGGCCAAAATCGAAAAAAATTAATTTGATTTTTTCGACCCAAATTCGACGGAAATATCTTCTAGGGGTTCCTATTCGATAGTATCAACGCACACGGGGCCAAAAATTCAATTTAAAAAAAATTAAGTTTGCCTCCCCATAAGGTCCCAATGTTAAATTTGGCCAAAATCGAAAAAAATTAATTTGACTTTTTCGACCCAAATTCGACGGAAATATGTTCTAGGGGTTCCTATTGGATAGTATCAACGCACACGGGGCCAAAAATTCAATTTTAAAAAAATTAAGTTAGCCTCCCCATAAGGTCCCAATGTTAAATTTGGCCAAAATCGAAAAAAATTAATTTGACTTTTTCGACCCAAATTCGACGGAAATATCTTCTAGGGGTTCCTATTCGATAGTATCAACGCACACGGGGCCAAAAATTCAATTTAAAAAAAATTAAGTTTGCCTCCCCATAAGGTCCCAATGTTAAATTTGGCCAAAATCGAAAAAAATTAATTTGACTTTTTCGACCCAAATTCGACGGAAATATGTTCTAGGGGTTCCTATTGGATAGTATCAACGCACACGGGGCCAAAAATTCAATTTTAAAAAAATTAAGTTAGCCTCCCCATAAGGTCCCAATGTTAAATTTGGCCAAAATCGAAAAAATTAATTTGACTTTTTCGACCCAAATTCGACGGAAATATCTTCTAGGGGTTCCTATTCGATAGTATCAACGCACACGGGGCCAAAAATTCAATTTAAAAAAAATTAAGTTTGCCTCCCCATAAGGTCCCAATGTTAAATTTGGCCAAAATCGAAAAAAATTAATTTGACTTTTTCGACCCAAATTCGACGGAAATATCTTCTAGGGGTTCCTATTCGATAGTATCAACGCACACGGGGCCAAAAATTCACTTTTAAAAAAATTAAGTTTGCCTCCCCATAAGACCCCAATGTTGGGGACTTATAGGTCACTTTGATCCCAATTATCAATTATATTGTTATATTTTATTATTGATTGTTCATTAAATCTTTAAAAACAGGGCATAATGACAATGATTTTGAATTTCGATGAAACTAAGAGGTTATGGGTATTATTTCCATTCTTTACATCTATTACCGACCGGAGGTAATTTACCAATTCATTACATGGTAACGTAAAAGGAATGGGAGGACAATGAATTGTTGAAGAATCGTAAAATATGAAAACAGTTATTTATTCCTCGTCAAAAGCGTGATTAATATTTTCTAGGAAGTTTTGTAAGACAACATGAAAAGTGATGGCAAAGCTGGAGAACATGCGTCACGGAAGCATTTACCATATAGCCTTATTGCGTAGAGTAACAAAGTGTCCATTAGCGCTATATTCGGTGGAGCTACACACTAGACTGAAGTTCTAACCAAACTTTTTATTCGCAATATTATTCAACATCGAACAAGTGCGAGAACCGGATGGATCCCAAGTGAGTTGATTCCTCAAATTAGAAGACTGAACAATCAAAAAAATGAAACAATCACCATTATAAATTTGTGAAAAAAAATTCAAAATTAAGTTTCATAATAACCATTGAGTTCGAACATCACTTAATTTATTATGAACTCGTAATGTTTTTTTTATAATTTTTTTTTTCATTGACAATTACCATCGACTTACATTATTATTATAATAAAATTTTACGCTGTCCAATCTAAGCCCACTAACAAACCCACTTGTGATAATATACGTTTATAAAGTTATAAACTTTGAAATTCCAGGATTACAATCACCAGCATCTATATGTCTTCATTCAGCCATGTCGTACGACGAAAATTTATTGGAGAACACATTCCTGCAATACTTGTGCCAAAACTTCACCGTAATTTACACAAAAGCTGCTCATGAGTCTTGGATAATATGTGTGCCACGTCAAGGGAGTTATCACAATGCTTCACCTAGCTCCCACGATATTTCAGCGCACATTTTGATACCCGAGGAATCCCCGGGCTGTACATTTCAAACGTTATCAGGGAATCGAGTTGAACTAAAAGATCGTGTCCTGATCGTTAAGGATGAGGAGAAAATTCAACCTTCCAGTCTTCTCTTCGAGGAGACATTTTACAATGGCACTACAAAATATAAAATCTGGTGAAGTCACTTTTCTGTTTCATGTCTCTCCTCACCTACCATTGCATTTTTCATGTATAATTTAATGAGTAAAAAATTAACGTTAATGGGTGCATACTAATTTTCAGGTGCATCGATAAACCACTTACAACAGCACCACCAAGAAACACCTCGAGCAACATAGAGGATCCAATAACAGTGAAAACATTAACCGACTGTATAAATTTCTTCTGCACCTCCATCGAGAATAAACTGATTTTTAAAGAACTGGATTCAATGATAGAGACTTTCGAAAGAACCCACAGTTACATAGAGAAAACATCCCCAGATATTCAGAAGGAGCTTGTAGAAAATCTGTACACAGAATGTCTTGAAAAAGTTCTGTCAGATCCGCAAATATGCGAAAAAGGAGAATCCAATGGGCATTACCTAAAAAACATCAAAATATCGGTGGAAAGTTACATTCTTTATGGATTAAGGAATCTCTTGCCAATGTCGATCTCCTCTGCAACAGCTCAGGAGGATGCTGCACTAAATAAAATAATAAAAAATCTACATGAACTTCAGCTACAGGATCTTGACATAAGTATGGACCTTCAGGCTGGCATATCCAGAGCAAGACTTGAGCTATCTAAATTGGACACTTTTGTGACAGTCATTGGGAAAGCTGGCTGTTTGAAAAAAACTGTTAGGTACTTATCAGAGGGTTTAGAGACCCTCAGCACTGACAATCTTCTCCCCATTTTAATTTACGTGGTCATCAAAACTGGCCTATCCAATTGGCTAGCCCAGCTGATGTTCATGAAACTCTTTCGCTTCTCCTCGAATAGTCTCAACCCAAATGACGAAGTAGGCTTCCTAATAACATCCTTAGAAGCTGTCGTAGAGCACATAAAATCAGGAAGCCTATTAACTAGCACAGAAATCTTCTCCCGCACTCTCGAAGAAAAATGTAACAATTCTGAAGACAAACTAATTTTCCCAAAGTCCGCACAAATCAATCGTTTATTCATGGCAATTAAGGAGATTGACATTGAAAAAATTGACGAAATTCTTTTCACCCAGAAGAGCACAGCATCAAACGTGGCCTTCTGCCATCCACTTTGTACCTGCGAAAAGTGCGAGAGAAATTTGGCACAATCAGATTCAAACGCAACAAATTATCTCGACGTAAATTCGAAGGACGACAATGGCCAGACAGGTCTGCATATTGCAAGTATCCTAGGTCACATAACTGTCATCGAATATCTACTGATTCACGGTGGAAATCCTAACGAACGTGACAACGATGGTCTGACTGCTCTCCACCATGCAGCATCTAGAGGACATCAGGACACTCTTCTTCTGCTGCTGCATGCTAATTCAGATCCAAGAGCTTGTGACATTCAGGGGAATACTCCTCTTCATCTAGCAGCGGACAATGGTCACACAAGTTGTGCAAAAGCAATCCTCTATTTCTCAGAGCAGAGGAGAATCCTTCTCGATCCAAGCACGGCTAATAGTTCAGGGGACACCCCATTGCATCATGCATCAAAATGGGGATTCATATCGATAGTAGATATTCTTCTAGAGTACCAAGGCAACAGGAATGCTGTCAATCGAAGAGGACAAACCCCTTTTACAGTAGCACATTCCAGTCATATTGTTAGAAGATTAGAAGCCCAGTTACCAGTATTGGAAACAATTGTTCAGGTGCCTTCGTACCAGGCTTCTGAGGTTGAGAAGCAGTCTGATAAAATTGTAATGATTGATCAGGAGTCTAAGAAGAACCACAAGGCTGATAAACTTTTGGCTGCGATCAGCCAAGGTGACATCAGGCTTGCTTGTTACTATCTGGGACTTGGGGGTCCCAGGGCTAAACCCAGGGAGCCTGAAGTACTGGATCGTTGTCATCCCCTGTGTGTTTGTTCGAAATGCTCTCGCAATGATGAACCTTTGGAGGATCACGATAGGGAGGCAATAATTGGAATCAATTCTCATAATTATCGGGGAGAGACTGCTCTCCATGTTGCGTGTGCCAATGGTCTCACTGATTTTGTACAAATACTACTGGATGCTGGTGCTTCTATCAATGTTCATACTAATTATGAGCGACGCACTCCACTACATATTGCTTGTATCAATGAGAAAATTAAAGTTGTGAGAATGCTTCTCAACTGTCGTACGAGCAATATCAATGCTCAGGATTTTATTGGTGATTGTCCATTACATTTAGCTGTGAGAAATGGAAATGTGGAGATTATTCAATTGTTGGTGAGGTATGGAGCTGATATTCATCAGAAGAATTTTAAAAATTCAAGTCCTTTTGAATTGATTCATGAAAGGGTGACTAAAGACAGGTTCTCGACAGTTATCTATGATAATATTCTCAAGCTTTTGCATAGTCAAGAGGTACCGGAGAATAGAAATTGTGAGATGGTGTAGAGTTTTGTTTGGGCAATTTTATTTTTTGTTTTCGTGCTATATAGTTTATCCATGACATTCTGGTTCAGGGGAAATGTTGATGATTGGGGGAAGACATAACAAGGGAGTAAATCGAAGAGCGAAGTATGAAGAAACAGAGATTGATTGATTGGTTGATAGTTTATTGCTGTACATTATGTGGTACAAAAGAATAGGACCAAGGTCCAGAGAATAACAAATGTTCATGAAAGGAACAAACAGCTCAATTGTCAGTTGCACGATGAAGAGCATTAAGTAAGAGAGGGAGAGAAGAAGGAAGCAAGATGGATTGATTGATTGATTGATGGTTTATTACTGTACATTATGTTGTCCAAAAGATTAGGACCAAGGTCCACAGATTTTCAATAGCGAAAAACAACTTCTCTCACGCATACATAATAACAACAGGCCTTCAGTAAGGAACACTAATCGAGTGCAAGTTGAAGGCTCAGGGGAACTGCCAAGGGGAGAAGGAGGGGCAGATGGGATAAGGAAAGGGAAACGAACAAGAGGGCTGTTCAGGGGGCTCACATAATGTCTCTTAGAAAGGCCCTCAATGCCACCTTGCAAGAGAAGAGGGGGGAAGATATCACGAATCGAAGAAGCCAGTGCATTCCACTAGTAGCCCACCCCTAGTTGGTCTCGCACTTCTGTTGGCAACAAAAAAGGCAGCAAGGTAGCTAGGTTGACGGCTGCGTAAGATACCATAGGTAAGGCAGCCACGAAAATAGCCCCTGCGAGCCTCTGAGGTCAACCAACCCAACTGCTCACGATACGGCATGATATGCTAATCTCTTCTAGCCCCAGTAACATACCTGACCCTCATGTTGATGGGACGCTGAATCTTGGCAGACAGCACATCAGAGAGTGAGAGAAGACATGTCAAATAAAAATTGCATAATCTATGAAGTGTTGATAGCTTTCAACTTCTCCTCAACAACCCTGTTAATCGGACTATATAAAAAATCATTATAAAAAATCATAGTTCATCCGTCAGTTAAAATCTCTTCTGTTGAATTATTCAATCATTCCAAGTTTATCGTTTTTTTTCAGAGAATAAGTTGAGTAATATATTTTGTTTATCTTATAATGATATTTTATTAATTTAATTTATAAAACTTAACTCACTGGTAGTGAGGCAGTCAGTAAAATTTTGTAAATTATGGGTAATGAAGTTAAGCATCCATCATTATTTCGATGTGAAATCAATGGAGATTTCACCCTATTCGTACTAAAAATATGACACTTATTTTATGTACATGGAGATGAAATAAAATATATTTCAGATGAAAATAAAAATTACAGAGTTATTATCCGTCCTGAAAGTAAAGATAATTTTAGATGTAGCTAGAATGATTAACAGTATCTTCAACTTGGGAAAAAATATTGTTGCTCCAAATTCGTGATTTAGCGCGCAACGCTACAAATTTTTCATCATAAAAATAAGTTATTCCTGAAAATGAGTTTTGGAATTTTTTAATAAAAACATGAAAAAATATCTCGCAAATATATAGTAAATTTTCAATTTGCTAGACATTTTTTGGGGCGGACTCGAATATTGTCCCACACATGCTGTATATAACTAGTCCCCGCCTCTCCCCCCAAACCACGTGCTCGCAAACTAGCACGTGGCAGGGGATAATTATTTTTCCATGACGAGTCTGCGAATGTACTCTCGAGGAACGTGCTCTTTTTGTATAACTTGTCAAATCAAAGCCTTCGTATTAATTCAAACCGAAAGCATGTCGCCATACTGCGCTAGTAATCGTTTACAGATATCGATACACGTGTCTATATCGAATATCGACTAACTCAAACGTCACTTTCCAACAGTACCAATAGAACAAACGCGAAACGTTGGTCACATTGGATCCTGAAGAGGTTCATCAATCGACTGCTGCATGTTGTTGACTAACCTTAAAATGGCCGGTTCAGTGTCTCGAATAATTTCGACAAAAAGTTAATAAAATTACTTGTTTACATTCATTCCAAAAACTGGTTGTTGCATAACTTTAATCTGTCATTTGTGTTTCATCAGTTTTAGGGCGTGTCAAATGGCCGATAGGCCTCCGCTTTCCACAAACCGGATCACTGTCAACCCAAGCAGAGCCTAAAGTTGAAAATCTCGAAGGTACATTTCATTATTTACATTTTTAAAAAAACGAATATTTCCCACATAACAATGTGTGGATAATTTGCCGAAAAAATTTTCAACATTGCCCTCCAACTTCTGCTCAATTGTCGACAAATTCCGTGAAACTTTTTTCAAAAAATCAATCACAAGCGAATGCGCGCTTCGCGCGGTCAATTGCAATTTTAAATATGAAGTAACAATATTTTTTTGTTGAAGATATTGTTAATCATTGATTCCGAAAAAATGAGAGCTTTCAATTTTCCAATTTGGAGCAAGCATCTTTTGTTTTTTCTGTAACTATCGCGTACATATAAAATTTTCAACACGGGACAGAATATGTAAAACACTCGAAACTTAATGAATTAACAGAACCTCAACAAAATATTCTGTGTATACCATTTTCAATAACTACATAAGTTATGACAACTTGAACAATTGTCATACTTTTGAAAACTAAAGCCGAATCGATATCCCAAATATCGATGTTTATCGACGCAAGCGCAATAACCAGCCAACTTCACGATATCACGTGACTAATCTGATCAACCAATGAATGAATCACGATTCAAAAATGAATTATGACGGACCAATGAGGGATCGTCTTACGACTTTCGACTCTGACGGTGTTCATGTTTGTGTATGCGCTTTCCTGAATAGGATTCATTCGGAAATTATGTATAGTGAATTGTGAGAAAGCCCCATTAAGCCAATTATTATTTTAAATATTTCAGCCTTCTCTGACTCATCACCAATCGATCCTCTCAAGCATCCGGACTTTTTCGGTGTCCACGAGTTCTTCACTGTAAAAGATCTATTCGATGCGCGCGTCCATTATGGCCACAAAATTGGTTCGCTGGATGACCGCATGAAGCCGTACATTTATGGCTCAAGACTTGGCCAATTGATCATCGACCTTGACGTAACTGCAGAACACCTCAGAGAGGCCCTCAACTTCACGGCCCACGTAGCATTCAGAGGTGGAATTATTATGTTCCTCTGTCGAAATCCCCAGGTAGACATGCAAAATTATTCATTGATTAAATCACATCATGTGAACGAAACTCTTACCCAACAGGAAGTTCAAGACCATCAGGGACCCAACTAACATTTAGGTGTCTTCACTAAATAGTTAAGTCCATTGAATTTAGAGGTTTGTGCTGCACATTTCACTGGCAGGCCCAAAACTCTCAGCTCATTACTCCTTGAGAGTTATTTTTAAAAAATATCTTTAAATCCAAATTTGATGTTTGAAAAAAATCAAAAATTTTCTCAATAGAATTTTTTCTAACAATTTTTTTCTTCGAAAGAAGAATCTCCCACATTTTGAAAATTGTTGGAATTGATTAAACTCTGGAATTTTACAAAAATTGTACAGAAAGTGATTTTTGGAAGAAAATTTCATTTTATTATTTTATTATTTTTCCATTAATCCAGTCACTGGATAAAAAATTACCTGGGTCATTACAATATCCTGAAAATGGAAGAGTAAAAAATCCTAGACATCCCTCTGCCTATATTGCCATCAGTCACTAATTACTCCGACTTTCTACAGGTCACCCATCTCGTTGAAAAAACCGCCAAAGAGTGCAACGAATATGCCCACACTAGATACTGGAAAAATGGAACATTCACGAATTCAACAAGAATCTTCAAAGCCGTAACACGCCTACCAGATTTATGTATTTTCTTAAACACCCAGAATGACGTGCTCTTCGAGAGTTTTGCCGTGCGCGATGCAGCAAAAATGTGTATTCCCAGTGTTGGAATTGTCGATACAAATTGCAATCCAAATTTAATAACATATCCGGTGCCTGGGAATGATGATAGTCCAGCTGCAATAGCATTATACTGTAAATTATTCAAGGAAGCTGTTTTGAGGGGCAAGAGGGCGCGAGAGACACTGTCCAACTTCGTCCAGTAGTTTTTAATTTATTTCTTATGTACAAAGTGATAAAATTAATTTCGAGGAGTACAACTAGACTAGTATTTTTTGCCCCTATAACTACGCTACTTTTTTTTTAATAATGAATATGGTAAATGTCACTCCGTGATTTTGGAGAATCATTTGGGATTGATAAAAAAGATTTTGATCGTATATAATTTCACAAGATAATAAATTTTGCTGAAAAAAATTGAATCAACTCTTTCAACGTAAAAGTAATCTAATATACAAAAATATTTTTCTTAGAAAAAACAATATAGAAACTAGTTGAATAGGGTAAGCAATTAATAAATTTTATAGTGATTTTTAAAAATTCTAATCAATTGTATCAACAGCAGTGATCCTGAAGAAAAATTAGATATGCGATAAACAGCTTCTAGGATTTACTGACACATTCTAAAAACATATGAAGTCTTAATCTGCTGGAATATTCGATACGTTCTTAAAATGCCAAAAATGCGATATAGCACAAATTCGTAGAATTACAGAAAATTTGCATGCAACTGTAAAATTCTAGAACATCTCATTCCATGATCTCGAGAAGGAATTCTCCCGGAGGAAACCTACATAAGACTTTTTCGACAACAATCAAATCTCCAACAAAAAATGTTCTATAACATTTGACCCCAAATTCATCGCTTAACAATATAATTAGATTATCCACGAAGAGTTTTACTTTTGAAATTGAAGGCGTCCACTGTAGTAATTCGAAGAAAAAAATCGACACACTAAAATTGACCAAAAGCACTGCTCCCGATGATACTATTAGTTTGGTCTCACAATCTCTTTGTTGTCACGCATGCGCTGTAGAAATCCATGTCCGATGATTGGAAGGAACCTGCGCAGAGAAATTGGGAATTGTTGCTTCCATATTGTGTATAAAAGTCCAGAAAATATTTGCACAATATTGAGTAACTTCTTATGATGCACTTTTTTTTGGCACATATATATGCAATTTTTTTTTTATAAATTCGATTTTATTAATTCCTAGTTTCCGAGATATTGGCATTTGCCTGAAAATACAGCAAAATTTTTATTACCGCGTATGTAAAGTAATGACCAGTCAGTTTTTTTTTATTTACATCACCCTCCCAATGAATTAAGACCGAAATCCTACTAAGTGCCAAGTAGAATGCTTATAAATGCGATTTGCAACTTTAAGTTCATTTTTTTCAAAACTGTGTTTTTTGGATTTTCGACACCAAACCGACATAACTCCATATATAGCAACGTTAAATAAAAAAAAAAAAAAAATATATATATATATATATATATATATATATATATATAGAACGACGAAAGCAAGCTTCAATACCTGAGGTCAAATTGTTAACTTACCACCGAGCTAGATTCGGATAATACTTCACGAAATAAGCCAATGACAGTGCACTGGAATGGGCAATCCAACATTCGTCAATCTGATTCGCTATTGCCACTGCTATCAGATGAGCGCATCGCTCAGCGTTCACTTTATTTTTTGCAATTGGAGTTGGCTGTGCGTATTTCTGAAATCAGCATTGTTAACAATTAGGGTTGTATGTTGATTGACAGAAAAAAAAATTATAAAATTCTGAAGACAGAACAAATTTGTTCAGAATTGGAAAATTCCAACAGAAAAATTGCAAACGATGCTGAATTTTAAAGAAAAAAAATTTCAATTAAAAAAAAAATTTGTTTAGCAATGTCAAAAGTTTTGAACGCTTCAGTCGCTTTCGATAGCTACTGCTCTTTAAATACCTGTTCAAATTCTTCGGTGAAACACTGCGCTAAGAAGGGTGTTTGGACAGCGCCCGGGCAAACCAGCGAGATGGGAATGTTTTTATTCTGTTTCTCTACACGGAGGCTCTCGAAATATCCCTGGAGCAAGAAGATAACACATTAGGTTCATCAATATACCGCTGAAAAATTTAATAAAAATCCTGGAAGAATCCTGAATTGTGAAATACACTTGTTCTGGTATCAATAGTAGACCTCAATTTGAAAGAAATTTACATACATGAAGTGCGTGTTTTGATCCAGTGTAGGATCCGGAAAATGGAATTCCCAGAAAGCCAGCGATACTGGAAGTAATAACCAGATGGCCATGTCCAATCTCTTGGAAATACCTATATGCAATTCGGCTGAGTGCAATGATGGAAAAAACATTGAGATCAAACAACTCCTTGTCCACTCGCAAATCAATTTTCTCCCAATTTGCACGTTGGGATCTCCCCGCATTATTCACTAGAATGTCTAGCTGAAAAAGTAATAAGAACAATTTTGATAATGAATTTGGAAAACATCATTCAATAACTCTACCTTTCCAAATTTCGTGATCACGTGGTCGAAGCATTTTTGGTGGCTCTCAGTATCACATATATCCATGACCACGACTTCTATATCACCTTCCTGCAAAGTTGGGTTGACTAAAAGCAAAAAAGAAAAAGTTTGAAATTTTGAATATGAATTTGTATATTTAAAATTTTGTGTCTATAATTTTCAATAAAACCACTATATATCTATAATATAAAACATAAAAATTTTGAGTTTGAAAAACTAATAATTTTGGAATATCAGAATTCTTGAACAATTACGTAATGATTGATTATACAATATCGTTGATTACACAATACGTCATCAGTGACTTTCAGTTTTATTACGATATCCCACTTCACCTCAAAAAATGTATAATCTGGAGATAAATGCCGTAATTGCAATGTCTGATTATACAGAGAATTCATAACAAACTGCTTGTCTCAATTAAAAGTACATATCACACCCCTAAATTGAATTGATATCTTGTCATATTGAAAACTGACAGTGCACATGGTTTAGCATAGGCGGCGATCTGCTAACCGAGCCAATGTATGTCAAGGATGATTCAAGGATTGTAAGAGTGCATAGTGTGTCATTGAGAGACCCGGGTTCGAATCCCCATTGGGACTATGGGATTTTTCTTCCTCCGAATTTGATTTATCTTTCGTCTTAGATATACAGGGTGTCCCATTCGAAAGATGGGACGTAAATATCTTTCAACAGGGCCATGTAACAGAAAAATGTTTCAAACAAAAATTGTAGGGTCCTCAGAGGGACATTCGATTTGGTCATTATTTCGAGCTTTTAAGTTTGCGTTTGCAAGCTCTATGAATCAGTCGATTTTGGTACGAAAAATAGAAAATAATTTTCGGGGGGGGGGGGGGGAGGGGCTTGAATTTTGTAAAATTTATTTTTCGATCCAAAACTAATCGATACTTTTATGGTACTCGACTCAGTCGTTAAGTGGTCACACATACTTTTTAGGCATCTCTCCTTGACTTGTGTGAGCTCATTCTGCCTCCTGGCAGACAAGACGAGCTTGCAGTGGGCTTTGGCAAGGACATAGGCCAAATTCTCACCAATACCACTCGAAGCCCCAGTGATCCATACAACTTTTCCTCGGAGAATGTCTAATGGCAAAAAAATATCATAATTTAGTCGAGGGTGAACAGGTCTTTTGCGAAATATTTGAGGTCAATTCTAACTTTGAATTCCATGATTCAGAGTAGTTGATAAAAACTTGTTGGTTTTGAAAATGTCAGAATATAGGAAATGATCTGTCCTAAATCAATTTTCCAATTGTTGAATTGGTCCAGCAAAAAAAAAATTGTATAAAGCAGTTGAGAGATTTCGGTTTCAGTACAGTCAATTTTATGAAATTCATCATCGAAAAATGTGCTTTTTTTTGACAATTGCTAAGCACAGTGCAGTGCAAAATGGAATCTAATGAAAGTGTCCAATTATTGGAGACAGAGAAAAATGTTCCTAATCCAAAAGTATTTTAGATAACTTCTAAACAATAATGCGCTACGTCATCTGTGCTCCAAAAAGAACTGTCAATAACAACAGTGGACTTGAATTTTCATCGAAATATTTTCTAAAATTTTCATTTACAGATCCTGAAACATTTGGCAAACGCAGTCAAATTTAGTTTCCCCTATTTAACGACTGTTCCCTCTCAACCGTAATCACTTGCTTCAAAAAATGTCCAACATAAAATTGCCAAAGGCAAATAACGCTCGTAATAAAATGCGCATAAATTTTTTAACTGTACGTAAAATTTTAGGAATTGATATCGAAGTTGATTTCGATTCTCATTTCCAATAATTTCCCAGGTGACAATTTTTCGACAATCCCATATAACATCGGCAAAATTTCGACAACCGGTAAATTGTTATTAAAGTTGTTCGACTAAATCAGAATTTTCAATCTTACAAAATTTAAGGAAATCCTCAATTTTAGTAAAATTTCATCAACAACCCTTCCAAGTCATTAACGAATGTTCTTATCGAGACAATTTTAGAAAAATTATAATTACCAATGGGGTGTCCAAAAGTTTCCTGCAGTGAAAGTCCGAGATCGCAGTCGAGGAACCAGGGATAAATAGCATAAAATAGGTAATATATAATTGTGATAATACCAACAATTTCGCAGAACGTCATTTTCGCCCAAGTTCAATCAGTCAATCAGTCTGTGATAATCTGAAAAGCAGGTTAGGTTATGTTATTCATCGATACATTTAATCCAGCCACCCCATAAGATAAAAAAAACCTTAACACTCATCTATTATGGTGATTATAATGCACTTACAGCGAAAATATAGCGAGCTCGATGACAGTGACACATCTGCCACTCGTCTAATGTCGGGGCGGGCTTTTTACTGTCAAAAGGAAAGAAGCGCAAAATTGTTTTAGTGCTTTGTTGCCGCACCCGTTTTTACTGGCACTTGAGTGCATATCTCGATTGGTCAAAGTGCACATAGATATCGTAAATTAATATTCATTGGACAAATAAAAAACATTTTGTATTTAAATATTTTAGCATTGATGAAACATGATTTTCTATACTTGACATTAAATTTTTAATTCAAACGGCGACCGCAAGTTTGGAAAAGTATTTTTTTCGCATTATTTTGAGAGGAAAAATTGAATTACAATTCAATTTGCATAATGTTACGAATTAAACACACATTTTGTCGAAAACTTCATTAAAGGAAAATAGAAAATTGAGCATTCATTGTAGTTTCCGTAGTTTTTGCTGAATACCTCGAAAATTAAGAAAAGCAGAGAGATGATCACGTGAACTTTTTTGTAGATCTCAGTGCGCTCTACAAAAAAGGTGGTTATCAAAATTCCTGAATGTGGGCTACATTCGGAGATAATACCGAAAAACGCTTGATTGTGGGGTGGCCATTTTGGCGCACCACCCCCTAATGGACATCTCACGCCGTTTGTTTACTTAACGAAGAAACCGGATGTGGGTTGTAACCGTTTGACGGCCGCAACAATGACTTTCTCATATCTATGCATTCATAAGTGCGTACATGCATGCATTTGCGCTCCGGCAAGAAGTGGAAATGTAGGAAAGGTTTCCATAAATAGGTGTTCATTTTCTTAATCTTGTATGCAATATATTTACGTTGATATGACACATGCAAAGTTATTGGAACTGACAACTGGAATGACAGGTTGAAGTTAAGAATTTGATAATTTGATAATTTGATAATTTGATAATTTGAGAACTTGAGAATTTGAGAATTTGAGAATTTGAGAATTTGAGAATTTGAGAATTTGAGAATTTGAGAATTTGAATTTGAGAATTTGAATTTGAGAATTTGACTTTGAGAATTTGAATTTGAGAATTTGAATTTGAGAATTTGAATTTGAGAATTTGAATTTGAGAATTTGAATTTGAGAATTTGAATTTGAGAATTTGAATTTGAGAATTTGAATTTGAGAATTTGAATTTGAGAATTTGAATTTGAGAATTTGAATTTGAGAATTTGAATTTGAGAATTTGAATTTGAGAATTTGAATTTGAGAATTTGAATTTGAGAATTTGAATTTGAGAATTTGAATTTGAGAATTTGAATTTGAGAATTTGAATTTGAGAATTTGAATTTGAGAATTTGAATTTGAGAATTTGAATTTGAGAATTTGAATTTGAGAATTTGAATTTGAGAATTTGAATTTGAGAATTTGAATTTGAGAATTTGAATCTGAGAATTTGAATTTGAGAATTTGAATCTGAGAATTTGAATTTGAGAATTTGAAAATTCATACACCACACACACTCTTGTACTTACCGCGGTAGCCGCTCTTCAGTATTTTCTTCGTAAGGGAGTACTGGACACCTAGCCACGCTCATGATTATCTCATTTCATTCAATACTAAATTAATTTGAATCGAATAAAAAGTTTTATTCAAAACAATTCACGTAAGCAAACAGCTATCGTTATGACATGCAAAATATTTACGTCCCATTCAAATAAAAACTCTTATTGGATTTGAATAAAGTTTAGTTGAAATCGACAGATCCGTCAAGGTACGATATTTTTCCGTGCACAATTACCGATTGACCATTTGAATTTGGATTAAGAAGAAAATCATGGCTACAGTCTTGTCATAAAACACCTTTCCGTAAAAACGATTCCTTCAGTTAGCCATTTTTTGAAATTCTGTCGGCACATGTCTTGTGAAGAGGCCACATGTCATATAAAAAAAAAAAAAAAAAACACTTTTTTGTTGTAAATCCAATGCCGTGCGAATAAAATTCTGTAATTCGACATAAAACCACTCGTTAACAAGATAATCAAGTTTTTGTTTACTATCCGTGTAGATGATATCTGCACATCACATCCTATGAAATCGAATGTCTATAGAATACATACCGGGATGTGCACGCATCGTAAAGTTATTGGTATAACCGTCGAAGCTTACCACACCTGCTGTGTGCTTACGTTTCGTCTTTGCGGTATCTCCCAAGTTATTCAGTTTCTTTGGAGACTTAACGGCTTTTTTAAGTTTTCGATTCTATTTTTTCTATAGTAGAAACGAGAGACCAAAGAAAATATTGATATATATCGAAAGTATCGAAAAGCGTAAGACTGAAACCGACGCGACACCAGTCAGTGCGGCGGAAAAAGGAAATGCACGCAGGATGAGCGGAGCGTGTTCCGTGCATTTCCGATGGCGCTGTTACCGCAGCGCTTCTTCAGTTTCCAACTTTCTTTGTTTAATAGACCATTTTTTTCATTAGTTGAACCAGGCATGTCGAAACTATCCCATAATAATATCACAGACTGTCACCGCCCAGCCTATCCACCAATAGTGGCGCGACATTTCAAAACAATGCGATACGCGCGCAACAGCGCTTAGAATTTTTATACAGTAGAGCTCTCTTAATTTTCCGCTTCCTTCATTGTCGCTGTACTCCCCTCACAACTTGTCACCCCTCAAAAACCTTCTCCCACTCCCCGTACTTTGTCTATCCTTGTTTTCGACGTCATGCGCTCCAGACTGCGCAGCGTCTCGATAGTGGGACCGAGCATTCATGAAACATAACCTATTTACTTGATACATAGTCCGTTTACTTCTGCACTTATTTCCCCTTCCGCTCCCGACAACCCCCACCACGCCAACCAACCAGTGGGCAGAGTGGGGGGCTTCCTTAATTTTTTTTCTCCACGAAATTGCTTCAAGGTCACCCCCCGAGCTCGGAAAATAAAGGGAGCTCTACTGTACCATGTATCTGGCAGCACCACGAGCGCTCCGCCGTTTTTCGAGGTCCCCACTGTATTAAAAAACTGATCACTAATCAGTCTTGCGATTATGTAAGCATGGAAACGTCAATATTGAACCCTCCTTCGATTTCCATAAATTTATAAGTGAAATGGGTTTTTGAGAATTCAGCATTGATTTTGCAATATTTATATTGAAAATGGGAGTTTTAATTCTAACACAAAACCGGAAATCAACGTTACGGCCAGGGAGGCGCCAGTGCAGGGAAAAAAATTCAAAAAATGCGAAATCTTCATCTATCACAAAAACAGTTCAAATGACTTACCAGGGCTGTTTTGGACAATTGTGTACGGACCTGACTGGTCACCGCCACTTGCCCACTTCGCGTCACCTTTGGGGGTGATTTGGCGGGAACGTTGAATGACCAATGACAGTATATAAACTGACGCACCGTACGCAGCGCCACACCCCCTCCTATGCCGATCATGTAATTCCGTAAAAACATGGACAAACGCTTAGAGTAAATTCTTCACAGTTAATTTTCGATCAGTCTCAGTGCTGGACGCTAGACTGGTCGATTCGCCGTTCTATATTTCGACGAAAAATACTTAATAAAAATCCATCTTCTTGTTTCTGTTCCTGTGGAACCATGGAAGGGAGGGGGGTCTCTTTACCGTTATTTCCCATTCTCCTAACGTGCCCGCCAAATCATCCCCAAAACACCCCATGGAATGGCCAGCAGCACTCACGAGTCGGATACATTAGTGATTGCGTAGGGGCAACGTGGCAAGTGACGCTATCGCCTTAATTATGAGTGTTACAAAAAAAATCATACAACAAAAAATGTTTGTTTCTACATGGGGAACAATTTTTATTTAAACCTTTTCTATCTAACTCTTACCGTTCGTGTAATAGAGCGATGTAAACAATTAAAAGGGTTAACCAGTGATACGTCCTGGGCTATGAAAGTTACGAAAAAAAGTCATATAACATTATGTGTGTATGTTTGTATAAGGAATAATATTCATTACACACTTTTTCTCCTATCTGTAACAGTTCTCGCGATAGAACGTTTTAAATAACTAAAATTGTTAATAACAATTGAAGGAATCGTTTTTCAAGATTGACACTCCTCTCCCGCCTGGACATCAGTGAGAGGTGATGGTGATTTTTGAAATTGTTTATTGTCATTTATAATATATATACACTATATACAGTATTGATGTCTTAAATCCTTAATGCTAGATCACTACACCTTGAATGTGTGTATGAGGGAGTAGATATGTCTGTCATTCCTGACAACGGAAATGAATTTTCGACCGATTATGATACAGTCATCGATAATTGTCTTTGCAACCTCCGAATGACTTCGCTATTATGAAGTAATTGCAGTGAAACAATCTGGTACTGCAAGTCATGCCTGCTTCCTTCCGTAGCTTGAAGATTTCGAATGAACATATTTATCAATGGGATGTGTATAAAAGTCTATGACAACACTCGTGGACCGCAGTTTTACTCCAGACTGTGTGTCGACCGGATCAGTATGGCGGACCGTAATCAAGTGATTAAGTACACAAAATTATTCATCGACAATGAATTTGTTGATGCAGTGAGTGGGAAAACATTCCCGAGCATTAATCCGGCAACGGAAGCTGTCGTGGGCAAGGTGGCGGAAGGTGATAAGGTATTGTGATGACCTTGAAAATCAAAAGTGACATTTTGAATGAAACTTGAACGTTGCTCGGCTTGTTGGATCATCCTGCAATGTTTTTAAAAACTACTATAAAAATATTTTAGAAAGCGGCGATTTTTTCACCTCTTCTTGCAACCCAGAAAATACTGAGCCGAAAAGTTGCGGCAAATAAGGGCAGTTTGCGGATAATTTCCGGCAAATCTTCGAATTTTGCTATCTCGACACTACACAAAATTGGTTTTATAGTTTTCACTGATCACACAATTTTTGGAAACCATAGATGCCCTAGCGTCGGAAATAGAAATCGGAAAAGTCGGAATAGGACAGTCAAGCGTGACCACGTGACCACCGTGAGCACTGATCGTCATTTTCCATGTTTATAGGTGATTTGAGTTCCGTAAGATTCAATTACAATTGAAAAAGATGACGGTTAATTTACAACAATTCAATATTTATAAGGTCAAAAATATGCAATTTCCCGACTGGCCTAACACGAAAAAATGACGGGGACTGCACATCGTAACGGCGTAAGGACGGATTACCGCAATGTTACGTACACTTAATTGTAGAAAAATTGCATAGGTAAATTCTGTACGGAAATATTTACGATAGGATGATAAGTGAGTTTTTCGGTCGTAGATAGGAAAACGTCGTGAGCGTCTAACGACTATAATAAGTGAAGAGTCATCGCTAAGAGCCATTGTCGTTGATGCGTCGATAACAACGAACAATGAAAAATGAAGGTTTTCGGTCCTTCGAGGTACGATATAAATTACTAGGTGTAGTATCGGGTTATTGCGTTATGTTTTTCTTTATTGTTATTCAACGTCGTTATCTGTATCCTAGTTCGAGTGCTAATCAACGACGGAGGTCGACGATGTCTTCATAAACAAAGCACTTATAAATAAATTACATTCGTACTCATATCAAGCGGCGCGACTTCATTGGGTATTTAGTTCTAACGTAGAAAGATTCTAGACATGCCCTTATAGCTTCAACGAAGGGTCTAACTCACAAAGTGTGGACTGTAACACGTTGGGTTTCAATTGACTTCAATAATGCGCAGTAACTGAATCCTATAGATTCATATTCACTACTACTGGCTGTGTGATGAGATCATTGCGTGATTGATACGACCTTCAGATGGGTTCAAGGTCTCGGTAATTATTGAGATTAACAAAAATTACAAACTTCCGTATTATGGCGTATAGAATAAATAGCTACCAGAAGGAAGCCACGAAATCGATTGAATTGCATAAATGGTTATCGAACAGAACTTTTGGATGTATCGTAGAACCGTGGCCTAATCGGAATCCAGGCTTGGTCGGATAGTGAAACAGTGGAAATTCCATATAGTGTCCACTTCACAAAGTGTCTCTTCCCCTTTTCGAGGAGAAGGAATTTGCGCCCCTCCCGCCCTCTCTCTCTCTGTTGATGTCCAGTCTTTCTTTCTCCTTTTCTTTTTCTTGCTCTCTTTCCTGCTTCACCTTGCCCTCTTTTCCCTCCTTTATCCGTCCATTTTCTTTCTTGTCACTCCTCCTCTGCCCTCGGTTGATTTTGTCATCTCTCTTCCTGCTTTTCCTTTTCTTCTCTTTATGCATTCATCAACTAACCTGCGATTTTGGAGCCCGTTACTTGCACTTTATATTGTAGTGTGCTATCAATTGTTACTCACAAACTTTCTGTTTCTGCTATCTTCTTTATACTACGTATGGCTGTGACCTTAGTCACTTTCTTTTGTACAACATAATGTACAGTAATACTCTTCAATCAATCAATCAATCAATCTCTCTCTTGTCATATTAAGCCATTTAGGACGGAGTCTCTCAGGAACCCCTTTCATGTGACAGCGGCCTATCAGTGGAATGCTCTTGCCTCATCTGTTCGTGACTTGTCTCCCCTTCCTTCTTTCAGAATTTCTTTGAGAGCTGTTCTGAGGGGCAATCCTTGATCCTTGAGCCTCCAGAATTTTCTTCCCGATTTTTGCTGCCTACCCTTATTCCCTTGAGCTATCCTCTTCCCTTTGTTGCCCTCGTGATCTGAGAATGAATTAGCTAGTGTGCCTTGAAGGGGGCCCGTTACTATCCTTTTTTTTTCTTGTTCCCTGGTTTGAGTCATCTGCTGGATCCTGCTTCAACTTATGCGTTACTGCCCGGCGTCTATTTTTCCTTCTCTTTTATTTCTATTTGTTACTTTGCTTCTATCTTCGCTATGAATCAATTAATCAATCTCTTTGTACTCATTTTTTTCTATTGTTATCGCTATTATTATTATGAGGACTTTAATCCCGATCCTTTGGACAACATAATGTACAGTAATAAGCCATCAATCAATCAATCAGTCTCTTTCTCTCTCTCTCTTTCTCAAATACACTTGTCGTCTCCCTCACCCGAATGTGCGTCAACTGATTAACTAAGCCGTCCGAAATTTCGCTGTCAACGTAACCATCAATGTATGTTGCCCGCGTACGTTATCTGTTACGGGCTTTATTGGAATAATTGGAGACACCTTCAATTGATATTACAAACCGGTTTTCATCATTAGAAGTCCGGGCGCGCGTGCCTCGCACGCGCATTTCCTTGTTCCGCCGCACTGGCGGGTGTCGCGTCTGTTTCTGTCTTACGCTTTTCGATAATTCTGATATATCGATAGTTTCTCCCGTCTCTTCCTTTTATTATAGGACTAAATTATGCCGTGACAGCACTTATCAGTAAAAGCACAAATTTAACATAGTCAAGAAGCATTAACTAATCTGGTTTCCCGCTTTCTCAGGCAGATGTGAATAAAGCGGTGAAAGCAGCGAAGAAAGCCTTGGAGAAGGACTCACCATGGAGGACAATGCAACCGGCAGCCCGTGGGGCTCTCTTGACCAAGGTAAACATATTGAGAAATACATAAATCTGTTCAATACAAGAATTACGATTATTGTATTTTTGGTTCATCCATCAATTAATGCTCCATCAATTTTTATGGGAAAAAATTCTTTGGCGTAGTTTTTTTTTTTGAAACTGGTTTTTGTCGAATTGGATGAGTACCCCACTATATACGTAGTTGCTGATTAACTCTTAAAACTAGAAAAAACATAATGAATATTGAATATTGTGACTCAGCTCGCAGATTTAATTGACCGTGACACCGCGGAAATTGCAAACATTCAAAGCTCGGAGAACGGCAAGCCCTGGACACATGCGGCCGGCGAGTGTGGAATGACTTCAGCTCTCTTGAGGTACTATGCAGGTTGGGCTGACAAAATTCATGGCGAGACATTGGCGACAGGTAAATTTTATACAATCGAACCTCGATTAACCGAACCAATTGGGACCAAGTCTAAGTCGGATGATCGAAAGTTCGGATAGTCGGAACACAATTTTTCCTGACAAGCTTATACATAGTAAAAAATAAATGAGCAAAATATTGTCGTAAACGCGTGCTAAAGATGCAGTAGTTTCACCCTTGTCTAACTTGGAGAGAATTTCAATTTTTTCTTCTATGGTCAGAACTTTACGCTTCCGCTTAGAAGCCGAAGAAGTTGACGTTGAAGCCATCACAAATTGAAAAAATGCAAGGAAATAGCAAGGATTTGGTGCAGATTAGTGCACACTGCTGAGGGCAAGTCATAACTGATCATGAAACAAAGTGCCGCGATCACCACTATATAGTCTGCGCTAACATTCGGATAACCGAACGTTCGGATGCAGCAAAATCAGTTCGGATAATGGAGGGTTCGGATGATGGAGGTTCGGATAATCGAGGTTTTACTGAATAGAGAAACCTAGAAAACTTGAAGAAATGTGTTTCTTCACACCGAAACTTCATCATCGTCAAAATCTGCCATATTACTTATTGTTGCTCATGATTTGTCATATGTCATTTATTGACGAGGTCTGACTTGTCTCTTTTCCCCAAGGGATGTCTTAAGAAATTCTGTTTCACCCTAGATGATGAGAGCGTCGTGATGACACGCAAAGAGCCGATTGGTGTCGTTGGTCAAATTACCCCCTGGAACGGGCCAATTGCACTGCTAGCCTTCAAGTGGGGTCCAGCATTGGCTGCTGGCTGTACAGTTGTCCTGAAACCAGCTGAGCAGACACCTCTCTGTACCCTCCACATAGCTTCTTTGGTTAAAGAAGCGGGATTCCCCCCTGGTGTCATTAACATTGTACCTGGGTATGGACCCACTGCTGGCGCTGCTCTTTCCGAACATCCAGACATTGCGAAAATTTCTTTCACTGGATCTGTTGAGGTGAATAATTCATCTATTTATTCATGTAATGTTTCTGTAATATTCTAACAGTCTACTTCAATGTTTGCAAAAGGTGGGAAAGAGAATTATGGTGGCATCTGGAAATACGAATCTCAAACGTGTAACTTTGGAGCTCGGCGGAAAGAGTCCCCTTGTCATCTTCGATGATGCAAATGGTAAATTTTTAATTACTACTAAAAGGAGTACAACATATTTTTAACCATTTAGTTCATTGGGTTCCATCTTCAAGTTCATCTCCTCCAACAAGTTTCATTTCCTATTCATCATCGTTCAATTTATACTTCATTTGCGCAGTTGACGAAGCCGTGAAAATCGCCCATGACGCGATTTTCAGCAACTCCGGTCAGATTTGCATCGCAGGTTCGCGGGTATTCGTACAATCGAAGATTCACGACGAGTTCATCAAGAAGTCGAAAGAATTAGCGATGAAGAGGAAACTTGGAGATCCGTTCGAGCTCCACACGGAGCAAGGGCCTCAAGTCGACGAGGATATATTCAATCGAGTTATGAGCTACATCAAGGCGGGTAAAGAGGATGGAGCAAAGTTGGAAGTCGGGGGTGAGAGGTTTGGAAAAGTGGGATATTTCATACAGCCAACGATCTTCTCTAATGTCAAGGATAACATGAGAATCGCCAGGGAGGAGATTTTTGGTCCTGTCCAGTCGATTTTCAAATTTGATACTCTAGAGGAAGTCATCAAACGGGCCAATGATACCACTTATGGCTTGGCAGCTGGTGTTATCACTAACGATATCAATAGAGCTATGAAATTTGCACAGGCTGTGGAGGCTGGAAATGTCTGGTAAGCTTCTAACGCTCATTCGCTTTCAGCAAGTAAATTGAAAAGTTCTCCAATGTATCCGATCCTAAAAAACACTTAATTGGGACTATTCATGTTTCAGGGTAAATCAGTATGCTTCTCTAACCCCATCTACACCCTTTGGTGGTTACAAACAATCAGGAATTGGGCGTGAATTGTGAGTAAATTAGAAAATTTCTACCAAAGCTACCAAAGCGTTTGAGAAGCTTCGGAAAATTATTGAACATCATGCTATTATTTTTCCCTAATTTGATGTCAAATTTTTTTTTTGTTTTTTTCAGAGGCGCAGAGTCATTAGACAGTTATCTAGAGACCAAAGCTATTCACATTAAGTTAGCTCCTTGAAAATCCCGTAAACAAAAGCTATTACGGAAATAAAATTCTTTCTGAGTTGAAACTAATGTTTGAAGTAGTGTCATCGCAATATTAATGTCCCGGTATCGTGCAATTGAATTGAAGTGAAAACGACGTTCTTTAATAAATATGGATCTCTTATACTCATCAATATTTTCATTATTGAACCCTGACCATCTTTACCTGTTACCTTGCAAATTAAAAAAAAATTGTCACACGGGAGGATGGAATTGAAGCGTTAAACTCTTATAAACGTGAATGAATAAGTAGATTTCAATTACTGTCCAGCGAATGATAACAAACATTCTGTCATCGCTTTACCAACAAATCCTGTAAATGACTTGCTCATCTCAAGTATTTATGATAAGCCAATACGAGACAGCTGTCGCGCTTGGCGCCACTATCATTTGAAAAAATGAAAAGAAGACATTCGTTATCAGTGACATGTATAAAAGGCTGTTACGATACCGGTGACACTTCAGTTCTGTTTGTAACTGTGAGTTGAGCGGACTACAATGGCAAACCGTAATCCAGTGATTAGGTACACCAAATTATTCATCGACAATGAATTTGTCGATGCAGTGAGTGGAAAGACATTTGCGAGTATCAATCCTGCCACGGAGGCTGTTGTCGCGAAGGTGGCGGAAGGTGACAAGGTAGGAACGAAATGGTCTCGTGGCGGGTCCTGCACCTGTTCCCTCATTTCCAATTTCCAATTTCCAATTTCAATTTCCAATTTCCAATTTTCAATTGCCAATTTTCAATTGCCAATTTTCAATTGCCAATTTTCAATTGCCAATTTCCAATTGCCAATTTTCAATTTCCAATTTCCAATTTCCAATGTCCAATTTCCAATTTCCAATTTCCAATTTTCAATTTTCAATTTTCAATTTCCAATTTCCAATTGCCAATTTCCAATTTCAATTTCCAATTTCCAATTTCCAATTTCCAATTTCCAATTTTCAATTTCCAATTTCCAATTTCCAATTTCCAATTTCCAATTTCCAATGTCCAATTTCCAATTTCCAATTTCCAATTTTCAATTTCCAATTTCCAATTTCCAATTTCCAATTTTCAATTTTCAATTTTTTTTTTGGTCCCTTCCCTGGCAGTGACGTAGAGCCATGATGTAGAAGCATTCAAAGCCCTGATCAGTTATGTATCCGGATAGAGCATCACGGCATATATGCCAGAAACCATACCCGAGCTTTGTCATCAGCGACCCAAAAAATATCATGTCACCGTATGAACTTGATGATGCACATGAGAGTTCTTGGCAGTAAATATTTAAAGAGCGGTTTTTTGTGCATAACACATAAACTATGTGGAATACCATTTTTTAATGCGGTTTAAAAATTTCGGGTTCAAATCCCCTATTTTCCTGATTTTTTCAGATTTTTACATTTAGGCAATTGGAAATTGATTAAAAAATGGTAATGAACAAAAAATGTAAAAAAAATTGGGATACTTTTTTCATCATCTAGCATCGAGGACAAAATATAATAACTGAATTAGACTAGGTCAGGTTTCAAAGTGGTAAATTTGGCGTGGAATGCCCCATATATGACATTTGGATGTCCCGTGTTCCCATTGGGACATGGACGCACATATATATATATATATATCATTGGAGTTAATTGGTATATTACGCAATCGCTAATGTAGATGTTGCCCGGTGAAGACCACGTGGTAAATTCAGCGAAACCCCGCCTGGGTGATGGAAATGGCTTATAAGTGATGTTCATTTTGTTTGTGCAATTGAAAGCTTCGAGCAGAGGAATTCTTAAAAGACTACCTGAAACTTGAACTCCGACATACAACGTCAAAATTCACGAGTGTTTGATTTTCATATTTTTTTAAGTTTGATAATTGTTTGATAATTGATAATTGCATTGATAACTTACTTGATAATTTTAAGGCGATATAGTTTCGTCGTTGTAGTGCTGCAGTATGCGGGAAAGAAAATTGCGCGCAAACACGCGAGAGGCTCGATATCTCAGGAAGGTCCTCCGGAGAGATATGCGTTTTCTTTTATTGATGCGATTAGTTCATATTGAATTGTTGAATTGGAAGAAAAATATTGAGATAGACAACATGGAGTTTGAGATATTGAACGAATTTCAAAATTTCAAAAAATTCAAAAAAATCAAAAACTTCAAAAAATTCCAAAAAATCAAAACTTCGAAAAAATCAAAAAATTCAAAACATTCAAAAAATTCAAAAAATTCAAAGATTTAAAAAATTTCAAAAATTCAAAAATTTCAAAAATTTTGAATTGCTGAAATTGGACCTTATTCGGCTAAAAATAATTCCTAACAAACCATATTGATTGAAATTGAACCGATCCAAACCAACCAATAATAATCGAATGGGCGGTGAAGACATTGCGGGCACGACAAAATAACACACATTTCGTGAGGAAAATTTTTGAATTCAAATTCTTACTTCGCCCAGACATAAATACCGTCTGATTGCTTTGACATTTTCGGTAATTTACATTCGACAAATGTACTGTCATCAAAAATATCGGCGTCAAAACACCAGGTACCGTAAATCAACGTTGCGGAGCTTCTTAAATTATTTGCAGTATTCTGATAAAATTTCGGGTAGAACGTCGGTTCTCCATTTTTGGTGAACGTCATAACAACAAGACCACCTTAAACATATGTTACTTATTTTGTAATATAATCATTTCTCACAATACACTTCTTTGAATATATTCATTTTCCCGCTTATTGTTATCCAAAACTGCCCATTCTCATTCCTCGAGTTGTATAACCGCTGACTTGGGGACCATGACGGAGTAAGCGTGACGTTGGGACTTGGCTCTAAAAAAACAGCCTTCCATTCAGAACATCTTGATCATTGATGTTTTTTACATACCCATTGTCCACATTTCCATCGAGTGGCAGAGATGGTTCACATCTCGTTTTTCATTTGAAATTCCCCAAAGGCAGCGCCGCGACACTATGTGAAAAGTTCGAGAAAAATGGATGTTGAATCTGTGAGTATGTGTGTCATTATGAAACCCACTTGAAAGGCAATATCGATTTAATATTGTCCTTCGCGGAAAAATACAGTATGATACTGAATTGTATAATTTTCAGGTTGTCGGAATTTTCAAAATTTTCGTTGTTATACTTTCTCCATCTGTTGAAAATAATTTCTCACCGTTCCTCACCTTTTTCCACTGACGGCAACAATCACCCCCGCTCTTCAATATCTTCTAGGGGTTCCTATTGGATAGTATCAACGCACACGGGGCAAGAAATTCAATTTTAAAAAATTTAAGTTTGCCTCCCCATAAGGTCCTAATGTTAAATTTGGCCAAAATCGAAAAAAATTAATTTGACTTTTTCGACCCAAATTCGACGGAAATATCTTCTAGGGGTTCCTATTGGATAGTATCAACGCACACGGGACCAAAAATTAAATTTAAAAAAATTTAAGTTTGCCTCCCCATAAGGTCCCAATGTTAAATTTGGCCAAAATCGAAAAAAATTAATTTGACTTTTTCGACCCAAATTCGACGGAAATATCTTCTAGGGGTTCCTATTGGATAGTATCAACGCACACGGGACCAAAAATTAAATTTAAAAAAATTTAAGTTTGCCTCCCCATAAGGTCCCAATGTTAAATTTGTCCAAAATCGAAAAAAAATTAATTTGAATTTTTCGACCCAAAATCGACGGGAATATCTTCTAGGGGTTCCTATTGGATAGTATCAACGCACACGGGGCCAAAAATTCAATTTTAAAAAAATTAAGTTTGCCTCCCCATAAGGTCCCAATGTTAAATTTGTCCAAAATCGAAAAAAAATGAATTTGAATTTTTCGACCCAAAATCGACGGAAATATCTTCTAGGGGTTCCTATTGGATAGTATCAACGCACACGGGGCCAAAAATTCAATTTAAAAAAATTTAAGTTTGCCTCCCCATAAGACCCCAATGTTAAATTGAATCAGGAGAAAATAGGCCAGGAAAAAATAGACCGGAAAAAATAGTCCTGGCAACATTTCAGCCAGAATTATTTCCTCGTCCGCATTCGTCAATCCAAAATTTCCCGATTGGCGGGACTATTTCTCAGAGGTTATACTATTTGACACACCATCATCGTTCTCATATGAATAATTATTCCTCTCAAATTCATTCTCTTGTTCTCCATTTTTTAGGCAGATGTGGATAAAGCAGTGAGAGCTGCAAAAACAGCGTTCGAAAGGGGATCACAATGGAGAACATTGCAGCCTGCGGCACGTGGTGCCCTTCTGAACAAGGTAAAATAAAGAATGACAGAAAAAGAAAAAGAAACTGTATTTATACATCAATGGTGACTTAGAATTTTTATTAGACTTCAAATTCACAAAAACTTGTTTTTTACATTTCCCCACTTGCCCAAAACATTTAATACATTGTTAGTGGGTCTGATAGTTCAGACCAAAAATCAATTAGCCGATACTTTATCTAAACGCACATGTCTACAATGCGTGTTCAAAATTCCGAATGGCTTTATCTTTCGACCATTGATGACCATTTGATCGTGGAACCGACTTCTATACTCGATTAATATCCCCCTGATTACTCGTTCACCCACCTGACATTCAACTATAGCTATAGCAACCAATTGCGCAGATGAGTTGACCTCATGAAGATCCGTCGATGACATTACTAGGAAGAAAATCCTTTGCACCTTTTTGCATCAAACTTTTTTTTCTGAATCAGCTGGCGGACCTGATCGACCGCGACACCCCGGAGCTCGCCAGTATCCAAACCCTGGAGAACGGTAAGCCCTGGACTCACGCTGTCGGCGAGTGTGCCATGACTTCCGCTGTGTTGAGATACTACGCAGGTTGGGTTGACAAAATTCATGGAGAGACCGCGGCTGCAGGTGAGTGTGACACATAAAACATCAAAAGAATAAACAAAAAAAGCTACTCCAAAATAGAACAGAAAATATTGATGACCTGAAAATAGAACCCATCAAAAATTGCGAATGAATTGGAGGACTCCGAGTAAATTTAATTGTGGTTTTTCAGATGATAAGAGTGTCGTAATGACGAGAAAGGAGCCAATCGGTGTTGTTGGGCAAATCACACCTTGGAATGGACCGATTGCACTGCTAGCCTTCAAGTGGGGTCCAGCATTGGCTGCTGGCTGTACAGTTGTCCTGAAACCAGCTGAGCAGACACCTCTCTGTGCCCTCCACGTAGCTGCTCTGGTGAAAGAAGCGGGATTCCCCCCTGGTGTCGTCAACGTTGTACCCGGATATGGACCCACTGCTGGTGCTGCTGTTTCTGAACATCCTGATATTGTTAAGGTCGCTTTCACGGGATCTGTTGAGGTAAGGGACTTCGGGGACGTAGTAAATTTTGTCATTGACGAGCAGAAAAGCACTTCGGATTATTGTAAAATCGAAGAATGATCTCAGAACGTATTCCCAAATTACCCACAGCGAATATTTCCTCGTCTCCAACGTTAATCATTTTTTTGAATACTTTCAAAAGGTGGGGAAGAAAATTATGGTCGCATCGGGAAACACAAACCTGAAACGTGTTACTTTGGAGCTCGGTGGAAAGAGTCCTCTCGTCATCTTCGATGATGCAAATGGTAAGTTTCTCCGTACAAAATTCTTTCTTTACACGCACCATTCACTATACTCAACTAGTATTTTACTTGTGCAGTTGATGAAGCCGTGAAAATTGCCCACGAAGCGATCTTCAACTACTCCGGTCAGATTTGCATAGCAGCTTCGCGAGTATTCGTCCAATCGTCGATTCACGATGAGTTCGTCAAGAAGTCGAAGGAATTAGCGATGAAGAGGAAACTTGGAGATCCGTTCGAGTCCAACACGGAGCAAGGGCCTCAAGTCGACGAGGATATATTCAATCGAGTTATGAGCTACATCAAGGCGGGTAAAGAGGATGGAGCAAAGTTGGAAGTCGGGGGTGAGAGGTTTGGAAAAGTGGGATATTTCATACAGCCAACGATCTTCTCTAATGTCAAGGATAACATGAGAATCGCCAGGGAGGAGATTTTTGGTCCTGTCCAGTCGATTTTCAAATTTGATACTCTAGAGGAAGTCATCAAACGGGCCAATGATACCACTTATGGCCTGGGGGCTGGAGTTATCACTAACGATATCAATAGAGCTATGAAATTCGCACAGGCTGTGGAGGCTGGAAATGTCTGGTAAGTTTCCAACGCTCATTCGCTTTCAGCAAGTAAATTGAAAAGTTCTCCAATGTATCCGATCCTAAAAAACACTGAATTGGAACTATTCATGTTTCAGGGTAAATCAGTATGCTTCTCTAACCCCATCTACACCCTTTGGTGGTTACAAACAATCGGGGATTGGGCGTGAATTGTAAGTAAAATTAAGTAGTTCTGGGATTTTGTTAGTAAGGAAAATTGAGAAACGTCTATCATTAGGACCTTTCTATTTCTGCTTCTCATCATTTAATTCTGAAAATTTGCATAATTTTCAGGGGTCCTGATGCATTATCGGCTTATCTGGAGACCAAAGGAATTCACATAAAATTATCCCCTTGAAAATCTTTCATGATCAGCTCCATGAGGAAATCATGTCAGTGGTGGTATATAAATGCAAGAACATGGAAAATACTCTTTTTGAATAAATACTTTTCACATATTTACAAATATCTATTTGCTTATTTCATTTAGTATGAGATGCTTATTGTATATTCACATCGGTCCCAGGAGGAAGATAGGTTGTCCCCAATGAGAAAGACGATGCCCTATTGGTCGGCCATAATTCATTTTTGAATCGTGACTCATTCATTGGTTGATCAGATTAGTCACGTGACATCGTGAAGTTGGCTGGTAATCGCGCTTGCGTCGATAAACATCGATATTTGGGATATCGATTCGGCTTTAGTTTCCAAAAGTATGACAATTGTTCAAGTTGTCATAACTTATGTAGTCATTGAAAATGATATACACAGAATATTTGTTGAGGTTCTGTTAATTTATGAAGTTTCGAGTGTTTTACATATTCTGTCCAGCGTTGAAAATTTTGTATGCACGCGATAATTACAGAAAAAACAAAAGATGCTTGCTCCAAATTGGAAAATTGAAAGCTCTCATTTTTTCGGAATCAATGATTAACAGTAGCTTCAACGTCGGAAAGGTATTGTTACTTCAAATTTAACATTGCAATTTCTTCAAACTTTGAACTGTAGCTCAGCGCGCATGCGCATTAGTATCCAACCATCGTTATCGTACAACATAAGACTTATGACAGACGTGAATTTGAAACAACTAACAGGTCCTAAATGGCTCAATTTATTGGTGCACAATGCAATGAATGAAACTTTTTGTATTGACACTCAGCGCATTAGATAACCTATCACTGGCAATGTTAAGTTGAAAAAAAAAACAAAGTGGCGCTATCTCTCCCTGACTCGGGTGAACGGGTATCGTCGCCGATGTACTTCGTCATCTAATGAGACATTGCATCGTCTGTTCAACTGTCTCGCACTTATCGTATATTCCAGAGCCAAAGCACATGATTATATCCCCTTCCTCCACGTCGCGTAGAAACCGGCAGTCGAGGGGTATATATAGAACATCTGGGCGTGTAACTAGATAGCATATATTGTCAGAGTGAATTGAAACGCCGGCAGCATAGCACGACATTGCACGTTTGTCAAGTACCATACAATTTTTTTCTCCTGCAATGGCAAATCCAAATCCGGAAATTAAGTTTACTCAGGTAACATATCCTTCATTTACTTATTTTGTTCAACAGCATCCCGAAGTCATTTTGTGGTTGTATATGTTAATGGTATGAAAGCGGAATTATTGCTGTAAATTATGAAAAAAGTCATCTAACATAAAATGTAGATCTCTGCATGAAGAACAATTTTTGTCGAACAATTTTTTCTCTAGCTGGTAACGTTTACACAATTTTAAGTCTTTATAACAATATATATATATATATATATATATATATATATGCTGGACTAATTTCATTACTGGTCCCCTCCAATTTCCACGGATACACTTGCATTTCAAAATTTTAGCGACACACACACACACACACACATACACACAAATCGACTGGAAATAGTGGTAAATATATGTTACATCTCTGTCCTCTATCCACATTTATTCCCCATCAGTTGCAAAGTGGTAAACTGGGATTGGCGCGTTTTGAATTTGCCGCCATTTTAGGGGATAACAAGGTACTGAAGATAGAGTGAGTTCTTCTACCGACTTTTTTTGAACAAATCTCTATAGTAAAAAAGAGAGACCGAAGAAAATATCTATATATATCGGAATTATCGAAAAGCGTAAGACCGAAACCGACGCGCCACCAGCCGGCGCGGCAAAAAAAGGAAACACGCGTGCCGGCCCGCGCAGCCGGTTTCGTTGTACCGAAAGATTGTCATCGTTGCAGAAATAAAGTCGTTTTGTCCATATCCGTTTGTTAAATACGCATTCTCCAAAATGTACTTATCCTAGTTTACTAACTTGCAAATGATATCATATCATAGCAAGTCCATTTACTCAACAATTGAATTTCATTTTTCCGTGCGGGTGCAAGACATATTTGAGGATATTGAAAAAAAAACAATCAATAAAGTGATCGACCTTAGCGAAACGTAAATGGGAAATTCGTCGCAATTTTTACAAACAGATAGTGATAACACATCTTCTATTTTTTCTCATGCAAATATTGACAGCTGTTCATCAACAACAAATTTGTTGACGCTGATAGCCGAAAGAAGTTCACGACAATCAATCCATCAAATGGGAAAGTCATAACTGAAGTGGCCGAGGGAGATAAAGTGAGTGATAAATTTCTTCTCGTTAGTCACGGCCATTTCAATCAATTAATCCGCTAATTTATCATTTAGGCTGATGTAAACAAGGCTGTTGTTGCAGCTAAGGCTGCGTTCGCAAGAGGCGCTCCTTGGCGGGTCTTGAACGCTTCTGGTCGAGGGGCTCTTATCAATAAGGTGAATGATTATTTTTTTTTTGCTTGTGAATTTCGAAAATGCATTGTATTACATGCGTTTTATCGACAGGAGCTTTAGGGAATGTCACACAGTTTCCGATAAAAATCGTATAGATAATGCCCTAGATGGTCCGCAAATGTTGACATGAGATTGTTTTCTAATGGTAATGACCGGTTTTCAATGTTTGGGTATCCCGCAATTGTAGCTGGCAGATCTAATGGAAAGAGATGCGAAGTATCTTGCAAATCTTGAATCATTGGACAATGGAAAGACGTATGTGAGTGCTCTTGGGGACATCGATGCGAGTGTCGGATGTTTGCGCTACTACGCAGGATGGTGTGATAAAATTCATGGAAACACTTTGCCAACAGGTATATTGAAGTTTTCTGCAATGAGATATTATTTACACTTTTTTTAGAATTGATTTTACGACAGACAATGACAATCTCAGTGAATTCAATGATCTGCACTTCATGTCTTAACCTAACCTTAAATTGTGCAAAGCAAGTGGGGATAAATTCTCGACAAATGCGGGTAGAGAGTTCACCTTCGGCCTGTAAACTTCATAGTCATTGAAAATAGATCATTTCTCGCCTTGTACTCTGATCTATTAATACAGCACGCGATGATAAAGTCTATTTGCGAGGACTGCCGAGGCAGGTCTGTTAGCACGCAGGAACAAAAATATGTAAAACTAATACAGAGTCGTTTTGTAATATTTTGAAGTCATATTGTTATTATATAGTCAAAGTCAGGTTAAGACGTTGCACTATGACGATTCCTTCCGAGCCATCTGGTGGCGCCATCTTTTGCCAAAACGGTGGAAACTCAGTTGTACACCTAATACATTACCATGGAGAATAGACGAGACTGTATTCGAATTCGCTTCAGAAATAATAAATTTTGGCATTTGTTTATTAACGATTTGAGCAGGGCTTTATTTCGTAAAGCGCATAGTTTGTTGTTCTTTTTGTCATATACACTTCCTGATTTACAGCCAGGGAAAGCACACACAGTTTTCATTTTACTCTTCACATATTTTTATTAACTTTGGAAATGTGAACAATAAACTCCAATGCATAACAACTTTCCGACTTGGTCTCGATTTAAATGTAAACATAGCTCACTACCACATACATGGCCGTTATGTATGGCAGTGTGCTCAACTGATTTTAGTTTTAACGAAGCGCCGCTTCAATCTTTTGCACCGTCGTCCTTAACCTTCGGTTCCTCCAGATGACGGAAACTGGGCGTTGACTAGAAAAGAGCCAATTGGCGTCGTGGGTCAGATAATTCCATGGAACTACCCGGTGATGATGCTGGCGTGGAAATGGGGACCAGCACTAGCGGCTGGATGCACAATAGTTCTGAAGCCAGCTGAGCAGACCCCGCTCACTGCATTGTACATCGCTTCGTTGGTAGTCGAGGCCGGATTTCCGCCAGGAGTTATCAACATTATCACTGGGTATGGACCGACTGCGGGTGCTGCCATCAGCGAACATCGAGATATACGGAAGGTGGCTTTTACCGGATCCACTGAGGTACTTGATCTGGAAGTTAGAAAAGTTTTAACAGATGTAGTCCCCTAACGCACGGGCTACATCTGTCCTCTCGAATGAGAGGACAGCTTCACCCATTAATGCCTCAATGGTGAATAACCGACAGTTTTCCTGATGTTTAGATTGGCCACATCATCCTGGAGGCAGCAGCCAAGTCTAACCTGAAGAGAGTCAGTTTGGAGTTGGGAGGGAAGAGTCCAATCGTCGTGTTCGATGACACCAATGGTAATTTATTAATGGCTATATTAATAAATATATCTGAGTAACCTGTAGAAAAAAATGACAATGGTTGAATTTGAAAATTGCAGTGAAAGAAGCAGCAAAAATTGCTCACGAAGCGCTGTTCGGCAATCACGGCCAGAGTTGCTGTGCTGGCTCCAGAACGTTCGTCCAAGGCAAAGTTTATGATGAGTTTGTCAAGTATGCCAAGGAATTAGCTATTGCTCGCAAAGTTGGTGATCCATTTGATGCGACAGTGGTGCAAGGGCCACAAATTGATCAAGACATGTTTGACAAGGTGTTGGGTCTCATGAAATCGGGAAAAGAAGAGGGAGCTGTGGTGGAGACTGGTGGTGAACGACTCGGCACATCTGGATTTTTCATAAAACCCACTGTTTTCTCAAATGTCACGGACAACATGAGAATCGCTAAGGAGGAGATCTTTGGACCGGTTCAGTCAATTTTGAAATTTGACACCTTGGATGAAGTCATCGAGAGGGCGAATAATACCAGTTATGGACTGGCCGCTGCGGTTATCACAAATGATATTAATAAAGCTCTTCAGTTCTCGGAGTCTGTGGAGGCTGGAAGTGTGTGGTAGGTATTTTTTCATGGGAAGCAATGGAAAGAATTGCTCGTCCATGTGCACTGATTTAAGAGAGTCTATATGAAGTTACATGGAGACCCTTTGATTCTGATATCAATAATCTTAATTGCGTTTTGTGTCATAATTTTTAAGGTGAAAATATTCAATAAGCTTGTAATTTTCTCTCGTTTTATGTGAGATTCTCATTGTAACTTGTACTTGATTCAGGGTGAACTGCTACGACGCTATCACCCCGCAAACTCCATTTGGCGGATATAAGAAATCTGGGATTGGTCGCGAGCTGTGAGTATTCAAAATGCTGTTTTGTTTTTATGGGAACTCATTTTATCTTCCATTTTTCAGCGGCGAGGATGGCCTTGAGGGCTACTTAGAAACCAAGACTATATCCATCAAGGTTGCGCCCCTCAAGTGAACAGCGCCAAAATTGCAGTCACCACTTTGATACAATTTTTGGATGAAGATTATATTTTTATATTACCTTTCTATTGAATAAAAAATGCGCAGTTGATGCTAGTGCTAAAGGATTATTTTTTTGTTTTATGAGGAGTACAGTGCTGGTCCATTTCCGGTGAACACTTGAGCTTCTTTACCGACGCGCAATATGCGAACGCAGGAGGACAAACCTGTGAATAATAAATATTTCGAGGATAATTTTAGATGGAGGACAAAGTGGGGGGTTTTTAGTTCAACTTTTACGGGCTCTAATGACTTTTTGGAGAATTGAGGTTCGTGCTGGGTTGCTATTGCTTCAAAGCTCGTTTTTGTAATGGTTTTTTTCCTCACAAACGTACATCTTGTTTTGGTTTAATTTAAGAGAAAGAGACAGTTGTTATTTCAGGGAATGTAGTAATTTTTGTTGGAGTGGTTGGACCTACAATCTCAAATATGAATATTTGATATTGAGGATTATTCAAATGATAGTCTTGATTTTGAAAGAATTGTGGTAATTTCGCAGTAGTCTATAAACTGTAAGAGAATACATTGTTCTCAAGATTTTTGTACTGACCACTTCCTGATAAATGTTTCCATCGATCTTCTCGCCTTCCTTCGGAAAATGAATGAGCCTCGGCAGGTCTCGAAGAGATGGAGATTCCACTAACCACGTACTTCCGGTTTGTGCTTTTGCCATAAGGTGGATGATCGCTGTTTGAATCTTAGAATCCCTAAAAATTTAATTTTGTGAATAAAGCTCAATCATCATTATTAATTTTCAATTTTCAAAATTTTCAATTTTCAAAATTTTCAATTTTCAAAATTTTCAATTTTCAAAATTTTCAATTTTCAAAATTTTCAATTTTCAAAATTTTCAATTTTCAAAATTTTCAATTTTCAAAATTTTCAATTTTCAAAATTTTCAATTTTCAAAATTTTCAATTTTCAAAATTTTCAATTTTCAAAATTTTCAATTTTCAAAATTTTCAATTTTCAAAATTTTCAATTTTCAAAATTTTCAATTTTCAAAATTTTCAATTTTCAAAATTTTCAATTTTCAAAATTTTCAATTTTCAAAATTTTCAATTTTCAAAATTTTCAATTTTCAACATTTTCAATTTTCAACATTTTCAATTTTCAAAATTTTCAATTTTCAAACCTTTCAATTTTCAAACCTTTCAATTTTCAAAATTTTCAATTTTCAAAATTTTCCATTTTCAAAATTTCCAATTTTCAAAATTTTTCATTTTCAAAATTTTCCATTTTCAAAATTTTCAATTTTCAAATTTTTCAATTTTCAAAATTTGTTTGCCCTTGGATTTTCCCCACCCTCCAGATTTGTGAACATGATACTGAGTGTAGCCTTCAACATGCACTCTACCACCAAATATCCAACATGAGGAAACGACGAAATATTGATGACCTTCCACATTGAGGTTTTACACCACCCTATCAACAGTCATTATGACCAGTTCCCTCTCAGATTTCACACAAAATCACAAGAAATTCTTGACAAGGTCTCTAGAATCAGCTCTCCATAAATCCTCGTTAGCTCCTAAAAATTCGACCTCCCTAAAATGCCATTACCCCATAACCCATCCTGATTCGAAATCGTGATGCTGATAGCTCTAATGGTCTTCTACATATCACGGAGTATCGTAACATTGAATGACACACACTTCAAAACCAATGAAGGTGGTCTTCACCTAAAAGACCTTGAGCTACAACAATAACATTATGTCCCATCGGCGATAGCAAAACTGCCGATCGTAACGTTGTCAATGTGATAAAACTTGAGGATAGGACAGTTCCAGCTGCTATAAAAAGCGGTCTCCTCCAGCCATATCGTAAGTGACAATACAGCTAGCCTAACTCTAACAATACAGCGTAAAGTAAAAAACAACCTAAAAGTTCTCTAGAAATCCACTCGCAATGAGGCTTGCAAGTGTCCTCCTCCTGCTGATGTATCAACATCCAGCGGACTCAATCTTCCTGATACCCAGCTTCAGCGACATAAAAGAGATTGCAGGTTTCGCCTACGACGTCTACAGCAAATTCAACGAAGCTTACGATCTTTACGGCACCTATACTGCAGACATAGGCCTCGACAACATCCTCGAAAAAGTGAATGACATCTCCAATCGGGTGAACCAAATGGGTAACAAACTGGAGCAGAAAATAGATGAGGCAGTGCAAATATTGCTGAAGCGCTTACCTCTAACAGCCCAAGTTGATGCATCGCTGTATGATCTACATAATTACATAGCAAGGGTAGACGCGTTATTCGCCGAATACTTATTCTACACAGAGAAACGTGATCATTTTAATAACTACACGATGCAAAGGTTCACGGACGCAGTGACTTCGCCGAGAGCCAACGACCTGCCGGACACCTTGTTCAAGATGCATCGCCTGGTTGCTGCATCCAGAACGTCCATCATGCGTCGCGGTATATTCTTCTTGCTCAACAAGCAACAACAGGTCTCTCTAATTTCAGTATTAAATTTCACCAAGTACACTATATGACTAAAGCTGTGAAGAGTGTCTCGATGTACAGTAGAGTTCTCTTAATGTGCCCGCCTGGGGAAGAGGGGTAGGGCGTGTCCTTGAACGAATTTCGCTGGAAGTCTGGATTAAGGAACGGCCCCACTCCTTCGCTGAGGGGCCTGCACTGTCGGGAGTACATCGACGGCGGTTGGGGGAAACCAAGCGAGTGGGGGCAACGGAACAACTGGCAAGCGCTTAGACTCGCTGGCGATGGATGAGACATAGGGAAATTGCGCGCGCACCGCGAAACGAGGATGGAGTGGGAGACGACTTGGAGGGAGAAGAGCCTGGACGGGGAAGTAGTGGTCCGATTACAGAAGCGACATATTAAGGGAACTCTACTGTATTACCACCACAATTGCTAGACAAGTTTGCAGTTGACTGATAGGCTTCTTCGCTAGTGAATCCTTCGGCAGGATTTTGAGGCGTCCTTCTACGGACACAAGTCGAAGAAGTAGACTGGTCTGGGACACCCCTGGTCCCTTATGTGCTTTCATTATCATTCCACTGTAGCGTTATCAATTATCTCAACGAGATAAGCATTATCCACTGTCGTCTTACCCTGGCCCATTTTGCCCCATGCTTTCTTCCTGTGTTCTTAGGAAGCCTAAGTAATGAATGAGGGTCATAGGGGGTGGGTCATACCCAACAAGGGACCAGGGTTGATTTTCCCAACTTCAGTCCCCGCCGGACCCATTGATTGCAACTTGATTTGGGGTATCAACGTGTGCCCGCACTTGATCGCTGGTCCACTGAGAACATATATATGTGGGTGACAAAGTCATTTATTTCGGGATTCTCAATATATATGACTTTTTGATGTTTTTTGCTTTTTTTCATTAGTTTCGGTGGAAATGTTTGCCTGTCAAGTCGCGCTCAACTGTCGATCAATTCTTCGTTTAGGTTGATTGAATAATCAGTCAAGTAGCGATCACCTAATGATCAGCCGTACGCACAAATTGTTCCTCTCTCATCCGCAATCAAGGAGTAATCGATAGATCCGTCAGGGGTATTGTAGATGGCCCATCACATCTACCCTGGTTCGCCCCAGTTCTGCCAATAATGATGATTATGCTCTTGCAGATAAGCCACCGTGAGACTTGTGATACTGGCGACACACCTCAACTACAACTCTTCCAAATTTATGCTACCATTATGGTGACTGAAATACGGGGTTATGTTATGACTGGATTTTCGTATGTGGTTCTGAAAACTATACTCGGAGGTAAGTAATCGTTTTGGTACCATCAGACGAAAAAGTGTTAGCTCGATTGCAAAGGTAATCGCATGTTGAAATTTGGTTGAATACTGAATTGTAACGCCGAAATAGCTCGGTGATTACGTAGGCCTCGGCAGGTAGGCGTGTAGGAGTGGTGGGGATGAGGACTGGCGTCATCCGAATAGGGCGACACCTGAGGAGTGCGAAGGCAAAGTAACTTCCGGTTTCATTCGAAGGTGTCGAATGTAGCTAGAGGGGAAGGGGGGACCAGAAGGGGTGGTTTATTACTATGATTTAGATTGCAGGCAGAAATGAAGAAGTGTCCTCATTTGATACAAATGTATTTTGAACAGTTCCATTCACGGGAGAACTCGAGAAAGCTAAAGAACAATTTCTGAAAAGAGCCAAGGATTACCTTTCAGAAGTGAGAAAAGCATTGAAGTATACTGCTAGAGATAGTCGCCGTTGTGATCCACCTCATCATAAGAGAAGTCAATATTTGATTTTATGCCTCTATCAAACGCTTAGAATAGCATTCTGGTGATAGTCATCTAATAATACTCTCTGACTTCAGATAAGACTTTTGTGGAATTTTACGGATTCATCCAAGGTTACATTGCCAATGAGCAGAAGCTGAATGCAGATAATAGCTGTTCCGGTACCTGTGAATCATTGACACAGCCAACTAAGCAATATGGTTGTCAGAACACAGATCCATATTTCTGTCCATTCAATCAGTGCTTTGGAAAAGTGATGAATTGTACGACCCCTGGCAGTGGCAGATGGGATATTTGTGAATATGTAAATATTTTAGTTCATCAGCAGAACAGATTACTTAGAGATTGGGCGAATCAGATGTCCAAAAGGTTCTCTCGAAGGTGCCGATCGGAATCTTGAGCGCTGCACTCGCTCGACGTCCATTGAAGCGGTAGTTGATGGTATCGAATTGTCAATTTGCAAGGACTCAGACAAGTTGAGCCTTCAAGTAGGTGCTTCGACCTAGCATCGAGTGAAGTCGAATCCTAGAAGCCCATCAATAGTATGCTCTAGATCGCCTAACGACCTAGCACCCACTGGGGAGGTTGGACCGATAATCCAGACTAGGAACACCATCGACCAAGGCTCCAAAGGTAGTTGAACGAGTGGACCGCTTGATACCACCTCGAGTGACCATCAAACTAGCATAGGGTATAGCCCCAGGGCAATTCGACCAATCTTATTAACCATCATACGCCAATATAATTTCCAATACAGGAAAGGAAATCGCCAAGACGGTATGGATGGTTCAAGGGAGGCAATGATGTAATGCATGGTGAGAAGGACACATGTCCTGGTGGACATCCAAACAAGCCTAAAGGATTCTGGCAAGGAGCGTACTGGTGCGATTACTGCGCGTGTATATGTGTAGCAGACAACATAAGATCACCTGCTCGTAGGATCATCAGTTTGAGACCACAAATATCGGATATCAACAGCAATATGTAAAGTACATTGAGCATTTAGGTTTCGAAAACGTTCATCAGCAAAGCACTCATGATATTTCAGGGCAGTCAGTGGAATAAGGTTTGTCGATGAATCCGATATGATCCACGTTCAAATAAGACAAGGAAAGCTGGAACCGGAAGGGCGCATCAATGCCACTACCATAAAGTGGAAAACCCTCGAGAAATTCCAATTTGACGAATCAAAGACTCTCAGAACAGGCACTGAATATATTGACAAAGATCGACATGCTCATATTGAAGGACGTCCCGCGGGAACACAGTTCGATCGAATGGCTTATGGGCGGGATTTTGCGGTTCTTCAATGGCATCAGAAGCAGATCAATCTTGATGACATATATGCACCAACTAATCACGTAGTCACAGGTAGGCATAGGTCGAATAGCAAATAGATTGAAATAAGTGTTACGGGTACAGCGCACTTCCCAGAATTGCCCGGTTGGTGGGCTGACGTTTCCGCGAACGAAGAGTTACGGATTACCCCTTCCACCCGGGCAATTGGGTCAGCGCCTCGGTGTAGTGGGCGGAGCATCTGCCCACTGCGTGCTAACGGCGCGTGGAGTGGGGACACATTCCCCCTCCGCTCGCTTGCGCTGCGAGACCTATGGGAAGTCCACTCCCGCATGTCACATGACTCTTCGCGCAAGCAGTTTCGTATCTTATATTGTGCGCAATGAGGTCTGAACTTATGGGAGAGTCAACTGTATTAAACAGCAACATGCCAGCATGTTTTTCCTCATTACTATTTCTCATTCAGGTATCAGATTTAGACACCCAAAAAAGCCAGCGAGAAATGAGAGCCAGCCGATACAGCTTGCAATTCACGTAACCCTGTTTAATTATACATCAGGACTCTTATCAAACAAATCGGAGGATTCATCATGGATCACTCCTGATAAAATGGACAACCCACCAGCGGAGTATCTTTCCAACAGGTATGGCACAACATAGGTGATTCCAAGTTGAATATCATGCTGAAACACCTGAGATATTCTGGAAGAAAATTTGTCCACGAAAGAAAGATTCTGCAACTATTCAACACCTCGATTTCACTGGGTCTTCTTTGAATTTCAGAACGGAGTTTGACATGAAAGGAAGAGTCGGCAATCCAACAAAATCATTGATCAACCATCCAGATTCCAAACCCAACTCTTACGTCATATTGCAAGCATCAGGATTTGTGGAAGATGCTGCACAGTCAACAGTTCCATTTCTCGACTCTCAGCCTGTTCATGGAGAGCCAGATTTTGTACTTGGCGGCGTAGGGCTGTTTCATAAGGGCGACACTAATTATGGAGGATTTCTCGCATTCAAAATTTTTTCAATCGATTATAGCCAGTATCTAGATAACAAACTGCCAGATGAATTCATCACTGGAGAATTCAATTTATCATCATTGCACTCATAAGATGACAATGTTAACCTAATATATACGCAATTTTGCATAAATCTTTGTATGCCTATCTGTCTTATTGTTTTGTAATAAAAATGAACTATAATTTCTAAATTTGGACCCTCCGCTCAGCAAAATCGTTCAAACGAAGCACATAGGGCCCAGCGGCCACCCATCACGTTCCGGCTCAATCGAGCCGACGCATGGTGTATCGGTGCAGCGGTCCCCATCGCCATTATATTCCTTGGTTTCTCCAGTAATTGGAGGAAAACCTCAGTTAGTATGGTCATTTCTTTTACGGAACTCTCTCGTCGGACCTGGATCACACTACTATACTAAGACTTCCCGTACGGGGATTCCACCTTTCTACCTCGTGTGCCGTTGCCAGGCCCTCGATCCTAAAAAGTTTGACTTTAAAATAGAAAAAGCGTTATTACTTACATCATCGCGGCGCACGTCCCGTGATAGATGGTTCCAATCTGAGGCTTCGACTCCTGCGGAATATCTGGTAAGCCAATCTCTTCAAATGGTCCGGAGGATTCTAGAAGTGTCGTTATTCTCACTCCAGTTTTTTCAAATGGATAAATTTTCTAGACATAAATTGCTGGTTGAATAGAAATTTTCAGAAGGAATATTGAGGTCATTTACACCGGAAAGAACGTCAGAGAGGACCGATACTTAGATTGAAAGGTCAAAATTTATTGGATATTATTTCAATCATCTGCTGACTCTATCGCGGGACCTGAGGGAAAATGGAAAAATCGGGGGATTCCCCCATAGCGCGTTGCGGGTTGAATTGGGAATCCCCTGGTCGACAGATTGCCTCACCGACTCGATCGGTATATCAATTCGCTGTCGAGGGAACTTCGATTGGGTTGTCGACGTAGAATCGACTTGTCTGCAGTCGTTTGGGTGTCGACTAACCTGAATATAAACTTCAACGTGAAAGTACAGTTGAGAGAATCAGCAGGATGTTCCTCCACCGAAAGGGTCATTGTCAAAATTCATTTCGAAGTACCTTTGGTGCTTCTTGAGGTAGCCTCAAGCTCCTGTCGTTCTTTCTAATGTAAATACACAGATAATTTACATCCATACAGCTAAATCCTGGGTTGTCTCAACCACTGGCTCTTTCGTACAGTAAACGGGCGTCGGCTCTTCCGGCCACCCCATGAACCCAAGAATCTTCGCTGTGCTGATGATGATTCCACCTGCGCCACCATTATGTCTCCCCATGAACTTGACTCCCACTTCGATAGCTCTCCGCGTCTTGCTCTACATTTTGTCGGAATTATTTATGCATTATACTAATTGTACTCGTTTAGCAAACAGGACTGTCCGCGAGCCAAATTACAATTTGCAACATTGGCAATGTATCGTCGAATTCGAACGTTTGTCCTATGGCCTAACTTGAAGACCTCTAAATTTCCTGAAGAAGTACGTTACTATGAAATTTTTTCGAATTCTGATAATATCAGGTCATACCCAGTCGGAATCATCTTCGTGAACATCATTGCAGGGTTGTCCCGCACTTCCCTCAAGATTGTTAACGAGAATCTGGATGTTCTTTTGTCGACACAAAGCAGATTCAAAGAGAGCTGTGAAAAATAATGTAGGTTCTTAGTATGTAGAAAGCCGGTCAATGTGTGTCCTTCAGGTATTGCATCAATCCAATAGACCCACCGGTGTAAAATTACAACTTCCCCACCCAGCCGCGCATGCGCAGTTACGTTAAACTTAGTACCATTGCCGGTTGAGGAGGCGCTGGGTCAGCACGTGAGTAGTTTGCGGGTTTTATAATGATATATAAATGTATGCAGAAGTATAAATAAGAGATTGGAGTTCAGCACCGTCAAATACCTTCGAACTTGCAGGTAGTATTCAAGCCACACAGGGCGAATTGCGCACGCTCTCTTCCATGCATATCACACAAACGCTGGACAGCATTTTGGCCATCAGACTGGTTATCGTGAGCCATAATGACATTCTGAAAAATGCAAGACCATATTACCTGCAAATTTAACCAGTAGCGCTGGCCGATTCCTTCGACGTTTGGCGCGCTCTTAACTAGCTGAAAATTTCCAAAATGGCGTATCGGATTAGAAACAGACTTCCCGCGCCAGACAGTTCAACTTCATTGAACGAAAAATCTACAGTAGAGCTCCCTTAATTTTCCGCTTCCTTTACTTTCGCTGTACTCCCCTCACGACTTGTCTCCCCTCAAAAACCTTCTCCCACTCCCCGTACTTTGTCTATCCTTGTTTTCGACGTCATGCGCTCCAGACTGCGCAGCGTCTCAATAGTGGGACCGAGCATTCATGAAACATAACCTATTTACTTGATACATAGTCCGTTTACTTCTGCACTTATTTCTCCTTCCGCTTCCGACAACCCCCACCACGCCAACCAACCAGTGGGCAGAGTGGGGGGCTTCCTTAATTTTTTTTCCACGAAATTGCTTCAAGGTCACCCCCCGAGCTCGGAAAATAAAGGAAGCTCTACTGTACTGCAATTTGTCTGCTTAAATGTAAACTGACGGTCATTAATAAATCGGTCAGTTTTGTAACTTCACATTCTGTCATTTTTACGTCAACGGGTACACGTCATGCAATAGGTATTACTATACATCATGAATTGAAACTGATTGAGGTTATGACCTTAGCTCCATGACGGAGTAGAGAGCGCGCTGCAGAGAGACCAATGTTCTTCGCCCCGTTCACTATTATGGCCACTTTGCATTTAGGATTGAGCAAGACGTCTTCTTCTTCGCTATCGAAAATTCAGATTGGAAGTGAAAGGACAACATTGCAATGTCATTAATTCAGTGATCTTAACCATATGCGCATCGCCTGCCGCGTCTTTCGTTACTGTGTAGTTCATGCGAACGCCACTATGCGGTGCGCGTCCTCCTTCCCCTTATTATCTTATCATATTGCTTCTGATGCCGGGACGCGGCACGTGTATCAACGTATAGTAAAGAGTTCCCAAAGTTTGCTCGGTGTAATTCACTGAATATTCCTCAACCAATACGTATCAATGTTTACCAATTTCCTGGCCGCAGAATTTTTGGCGCTTCCTCTTCCGGCTGGCGCGACCACGGCCATATACCTTTCTTCTTTCTCTTACCGACCTGATTTTGTTCGTTAAGAACTGTCGCGAAGGTTCGATGTTTGTGGAGAATCATGCGCAAGCGCAGTTTCATCATCTTTTCACTGCAAATTTACGTTACAAGAATTTCAATAATGAAGTAAGAGGTTATGTAAAAGGAAGTGAAGGGAGCAATGGAATAATGTGAGCGAATTTATTAATAAAAGACTATCTTTATTCGATAAGCTGAACAGACAATGCAAACGAAATTTACACATTTTTTCTTTCCATTATGGCTACATGATTTATTAAAGATTAAGCTAATCACTCATTCCATGCGAGAGCCTCTCGAATTTTTTTTTTCTGACAGCAAAGTGTCTTTAGACGAATGATAAATTATACCTGGGCGGAATCTCACAAAAGTTCTTCACTGAAATAATTTTTTTTCTACTTTTCTCGTTAATTTTTTTTTTGCCTATTTAGAGACGGTATAAAACACTTGGTACGGCACAGAATTTCACTCAGCAGGTAAAAAAGCGATGGTGGTCACTTGGACTCTGTAAACTTTAATTTAAAAAATCTTTCCCATTTTTTTTGGCTCACTTTGGGAAAATTACCTCGCGCGCTGGCTGACTATTCTCCACCAGCCATACGCTACCACTTTTTCCAACGTTCAGAACCTGAATTAGGGCTTTTCCCACGTGATCGGCCCTGCAATGAGAAAACAGAAGATTTTAGTGAAGAGCAATGATTTTTTTCATATCAGACATCTTTGTTTTTTTTTTGTTTTAGACTTGGATGTTTTTGGAATTTTGTAAATTTTCAAAATTTTCAAAATTTTCAAAATTTTCAAAATTTTCAAAATTTTCAAAATTTTCAAAATTTCCAAATTTTTGAGATTTCTGTAATTATAGTATTGCACCTCGGGAGGGGGAATGTCCTCCGGAGGACCGCGTCTTTTTCAGTACCTCGCAAATGGAAGCCTGTTTAGCTATTCCCCTTGAAACCATTTCTACAATAAATCTTTAGATTGACTTACTTTTGTGGAACACTGGAGGCAGTATCACGACGCCAGGCATCCTCATACCGGGGAACCAACAATTGCTTTCCAACATCGCGAATCAGATTGCTGTCAGTCGTCGCACTGGGACAGAGAGCCATGACGCTGACGCCGGTCAGGTCCACATGATATTTGTCCTGTATTAACAGACCAAAATCAGCTTTTTACAGAGAAAGTTCAGGGATCAACAGATGTGTGCCCACTGGGGGGAAAGCACCGACTTTGTGTGTGTGTGTGTGTGTGTGTGTGTGTGTTATTGATAATTCAACAAAATTTGCATGCTCACCCCAAATGCCCTCGTGAGACTGACAATGGCTGCTTTAGTCGCAGAATAAATTGGCACACTGATGTATGGATTCAAGCTGACATTACTTCCGGTATTCACGACAATTCCACCTCTACCGCCCTTGTCGATGCCGAGGTAGCGCTGTGCTAGAAGGGTTCCCCGGATGACTCCATTCTGCTCGTATCAACAAACAAAAATATTGACAATACTGTGTAGGTAAATTTTCACAATATATAATCTACATTGTGTAGTGTAACTACCCGTTATAACTATAGTTGGCGATCCCATTAGTCCACTGACTCGCGCTTCTTCTAGGTTGAGCCCCCTCAAACGCTCTGTCCCCACCACATCGAAAATTCTCGCGCCTTATTTTGAACGCCAACTCATTGCGCATAAGATGAGCTACGAAACTGCGTGCGCGAAGACTCACGTGACATGCGCGAGTGGGGGAAGTAGGGAGCTCAACCTAAACGGAGCGGTGAAAAGCGGGTCGGTCCCGAGCGCTACACTTAAGGGGTGACCCCGGTGAAACTTCGAAGTCCTCGTCCGACCTTCGGACCCGCCAAGCGGCTTTTGATATGTAAAGGCATATCCAAAGAAGTGAGAAAAATTCCGGAGCCAACCCATTTTGCCCCATATACCCATAAGAAACATTGTTTTTCCTGTTTTGAGCTTTAAAATGCTCCTCGGTTCGCAATTTTCGTCCGATTTTAATTCGTTTTTTCCAAAATGTTCGTCATACTCCAAAGAACAAAGTTAAGGATCCGTTTTGTTCTGTTCGCTTTACATCATGAGAAAATGATTTTTTAGTTTGCGCGTTGTTTTCTTTTTTCTAAAACTCTCAAAATTCATCGTTTTCACTACAGTAGCTCCCTTTATTTTCCGAGCTCGGGGGGGGGGGGGGGGGGGGGACCCTGAAGCAATTTCGTGGAGAAAAAAATTAAGGAAGCCCCCCACTCTGCCCACTGGTTGGTTGGCGTGGTGGGGGTTGTCGGGAGCGGAAGGGGAAATAAGAGCAGAAGTAAACGGACTATGTATCAAGTAAATAGGTTATGTTTCATGAATGCTCGGTCCCACTATTGAGCCGCTGCGCAGTCTGGAGCGCATGATGTCGAAAACAAGGATAGACACAGTACGGGGAGTGGGAGAAGGTTTTTGAGGGGAGACAAGTCGTGAGGGGAGTACAGCGAAAATAAAGGAAGCGGAAAATTAAGGGAGCTCTACTGTAATAGGGTATTGCAATCACACCCAATATGTCTTTTACGACGAGAAAAATAATTTGTTCAAGATTTAAACGAATTTTATGATTTATTTCTGTATTTTTACCTGAGCATATTACTACATATATGTCTGTATTTTCTCAGATTTCTCTCATAGACAGATGCAAGTACTATAATTTTTTTGTACTGAATGTGAATTCTATCATCATTTTCATCGTCATAAGAAACATATTACGTATGATTATAATAATCAATTAGGAAAAACGAGAAATTTTGAGATTCTTGGAAAAACTGAAAAAAAACCGCAAACTAACAAATCATTTTCTCATGATGTAATGCGAAAACAATAAAACGGACACTTAACTTTGTTCTTTGGAGTATGACGAACATTTTGAAAAAAAAAAATTAAAATCGAACAAAAATTGCGGACGAGGTGCACTTTGGAGATCAAAACACGAGAGCTCAAAACAATGTTTCTTATGGGTATATGGGGCAAAATGGGTTGGCTCCGGAATTTTCCTTACTTTTTTGTATGCCTTTATATATCAAAACCCGATTGGTGGGTCCGAAGGCCCTGCGAGGACTTCGAAGTTTCACCGGGGTCACCCCTTAAGGGAGAGTCGACTGTAGACGAAAAATAAACAGTCATGAAGAGGAGAGCATACACCTTGAAACGTTGGCTTAGTGAAAGAGAATATTTTGTAATTCCATTCAATTGATGACCTCCATATTAACTATAAACTGCAATAAATAACCGCATAATGGCCGACAGAAGGAGTATTAATTTGGATTTAAGAAGAAGCGGTTGGAATCACTCCATATTCAGAGGGGAGATTGATTGGATACTCCAGCACTCCACCATCGTCACAACATTGATCCAAATAGTTGATGACTCACAAGATTGATATCCACTTCGAGCTCCCAGAATCTGTCGTTCATGATCCCTGCATTGTTGATGACAATATCAATGTGACCAAACGTCGCTATAGTCGTTCTGAAGGACTCTGTTGCATAAAAAACACTTATAATGTCGGACAAATTACCCTGAAGGTTGTGTACATTTTTAAATTATAGAATTCCATACAGGGTGCGCCAGTTGTTCCCCCGCTATGTAAACATTGAATAACTTCGCAGTTTGTCAAGCGGTTTACTCTCTTAGGCAAGTTTTGGCAACTTCAAACCAGTACAATTTAATCATGGAGCGCTTCACACCAAAAGAACGCGCCGAAATAGTGACTATGTACATTGAAAATTCGATGGTAAACAATATCGCTGGATGTTGGCACATTTTGTGTGTCCGAAATTGCGTGAAAAAGGTCTGACTGACTTCTGGTTTCAACAAGACGGAGCGCTATGCTACACAGCAAGCCGAATAATGCGGTTTTCGCAACAAAAATTCTCTAGACGTGTGATATCGAAAAGAGGCGATATTGAGTGGCCGCCAAGATCCCCCGATCTAACCTCGCCGGACTTCCTTTTGTGGGGTTATTCAAAGAGTAAAGTTTGCGCCAGCAAGCCGAAAACCATTGACGAGCTCAAGACCAATATCCGTGCCGAAACAGCTGCCATACCAACCGAGATGCTCGAAGAAGTGATGGAAAATGCCCGAAGAAGAGCACAATTTGCGGTGATCATTTAATCGATGTTGTTTTTAAAAAGTTGTCCACATAAATTGTAAAGGATTGAACGAAATGAATAAAAACTACTACTCGCAATCTATGTTTCTCTCAAAAGTCATTCAACATTCTCATACCGGAGGAGCTGATGGCGCAACCCTTTATAATATAAATATCTATATATAGATATACATATATGTGTACTGTGACAAATATATAAGATATATTGAATATAGTATATTTATATAGTACAATATAATAATGAATACTAATACCATTACTTTACCTTCGAATTGTGGGTAATCCGTGACGTCACATTGGCAAAAAATTACCCGATCCTTTCCGTGTTTCGTCATCAAGCTGTTCGCCAATTTTTCACCCTCTTCGGCATTTATATCACATATCGACACCTAAAATGAAAAAATACCCGACACCTCAGTACTGAAATACCCATCGCCTCTCCGGCGACATTTGACCTTGACTATCCCATACCTTGGCCCCATGATTGAGCAGCTCCTCGACGTAAGTTCTGCCGATGCCAGATGCGGCTCCAGTTATCAGTGCAACTCTCCCCTTTATTTCCATCTTCTGTCACTGCAATTTACAATTTATTTAACAAAACAAAATTGTTATCAATTATCGGCGAAAAATTGCATATAGCAAAATGCTTTTGCCGAGTGAAAAAAATCGAACTAGCGAAGTGACTGAACAAAAAAAAACAATTTATTATTGAGCTTTTGTACGAAAAATTTGTCGAGCTTTTGCATTTTTTAGTCTATACGATGTTTTGTTTTTTTTTTCCTGAGTGTTATCGTTCGTGGAGACGCCCGAGGGCCTGTCACACTGATAAATAATTCCCGACTGGAATGTTTTCCCTCCCGCGCGTAAAAATCATGGCGTGATTGCGTCTTCAGAAATCCAACAATTTGCTCCAGATCACTTCTTCAACATACCTCAAAAATTCGGGTTTTTTCAGTCTATATGTTATCCACTTGTTGTTGGAGCACAGGGGGTGTAAAATGGTTTCGAGGTGTGGCTGATATTACCGGCACTGGCCGGTGGTTTTACTATCACCTGGGCCAGTTAAATTGCCTGAGCAATACGACCAACTGCGTGTGCGTGCCAAGTTGGAGTTGCGCCATGGGTGTCACCGCAGTGGGAGTCTATCAGCTTTCCTCCACATATTTTTCATCCAACACTTGCACACCAATGTCTACCAACACTGGGTATCGATTGCCGGGTCGGAGGGATGAGTCGCCACAAACTCGTGAGAATGAAGGTTGATAACTGTGGATGCAATGATCATTGCTTTAATGTTGATCCATACCTTGGACGAATTTGACATTTTTTATTTCAGTCAAAATTTAACAGACTCCGCCCCCCCCCCCCCCCCCCCCCCCAGGGACCGCGAGAAAAATTTTCCGACTCGTGATAACCATCTTTTCTTTTTCCATATATATTCCGAAATTGAGCATTTTATTATTATTAATTTTGTTAACAATCGTGACAGTTTATAAGCTATATATAGCAACGTCACCATCATAATTTTCAAAGAAACTGAAAAATTACAAATTTGGAGAATTTTTAATTCGAGAGAAACGGAAATTGAAAACTCTAGAAGGATAAAAAAAGTGTAGAAAATTTTCAAATTTCGGGCTTGGAAATTTGTTTAGAAAAATTTCACAGATTTTGAGATATCATGGGTAACAGTGAGACAGTATAAAATTTGTCGCTGAAATTACAGAAATTTTGACCTTACACACAAACACCCAGAGCCCTTCATGTCTTGAATGGCGAACATCGGCCGGAGGGATGGGTGTCCATAGGACCTCCCCCTGACGGGTCTGTCGATCGCTTAAACGACTTGATCAGTATACCTGTTACCCGATTGCGCGCAACGCGCACTTAATTACAATTTCAAATTTGAAGTAATTATATTATTCACTCACCAAGTCTATTATTTTATGTTGTCTCCCCACTCTAACATGTTCATTTCCACGTGGGTAAGTTCCCTCAATAAAATCCCCATCGGCGTTCGATCTTCAAACTATCGAGTCGTCTTATGTTTTAAAATTACCAGCGCTTCATGCGCGTGTCAACTAGTCCATTTCAATCCGCCGCATTATCAAGGAGTCCACTTCTCATGGAGGTTCCTCGAAAAGGCGGCAAGTCTCGCAGGCATACTCATAGACATTCCTCAGAGAGTCCTTCACCAGGACAACCGGACAAAAAGAAGGCATCCGGCAAGCTGAAAAAATGCGTGTGTCTTCCCGTAAACTATAAAGCGGTTGAATTTCCGGTTATATTATCAGAGTTCAGGTAAGCTATAAGATGTAAACTTCAGAATCAGATTTTCTCAAGCATATATAGTCAAAGTACACATTGTAATCACATTGTGTATGTCAGAGTGTGTGTGTGTGTTTTCTTCGACACCCCCAGAAAGCCCTTGCTACGATGGCGGGCGGTCATGACCCCCCCCCCCCCCCGGCTACGTCGGGTCGGGTTCCCGCCCGGGCATCATTTTATGGTACCACCGATAGCACACACTGAATGTTCCTGGAATTAAAAGGAAACATAACCTATAAGATGTGCGATGCGCTATCACTGACGCCCACCCCCCTCTCCTCCCACTTATACATTTCTCCTCATCACATAGGGGGACACTTCCGTTGCTTGTACATATAATAAAATCGACTTAGCAGTATATTTTGATTGATTGATGTGTATATATTTAGCTTTTGCTACATTTGGTTTCCTACATTCTGTGTACAGGGTACTTTTCTTTCACATAATTCTTCAGCTCTCGCCACATTTCACTATAACGCATTCTTTTCATACTCTGTGGCACTCCATTATACATTTTCATTCCCTTAAACATTATATTGTTTTGGCCAAAACTCGTCTTTGCATATTCAATTTTCATATTCTTAAATGTTCTCGTTCGCATGCGACATTCGTCATTCATTTCACTCTGTTGGATCATTTTTTTGCCCCACTTTTTAGGTAGGTACTCAATTACATTACAGTAGAGCTCCCTTAATTTTCCGCTTCCTTTATTTTCGCTGTACTCCCCTCACGACTTGTCTCCCCTCAAAAACCTTCTCCCACTCCCCGTACTTTGTCTATCCTTGTTTTCGACGTCATGCGCTCCAGACTGCGCAGCGTCTCAATAGTGGGACCGAGCATTCATGAAACATAACCTATTTACTTGATACATAGTCCGTTTACTTCTGCTCTTATTTCCCCTTCCGCTCCCGACAACCCCCCACCACGCCAACCAACCAGTGGGCAGAGTGGGGGGCTTCCTTAATTTTTTTCTCCACGAAATTGCTTCAAGGTCACCCCCCCCCCCCCGAGCTCGGAAAATAAGGGAGTTCTACTGTACTTCGGACTAAAATCGAAGTTCCTTCTTTTTCTGGCGAAAATGATAGATATACTGTTCCGTACAAGAGCAGCGACTTCGGGTTTCGACCCGAGCTCTCCCCACTCCACAATATTCACCCCCACTCTTGCCGGCCGTGGTGTCAGGAGGCAAAGAGTGGGGAGAGTTGGGCCGGGACCCGAAGTTACTTCTCTCGTAAGAAGCACATGATCCAAGTATGAAGTATAGCAACATGACTAGAAAGGAACACTTATTGGTTAATTTAAAGGGCCAGTCATCAGTTTTGCGACGGAAAAGTGAAATGCGCGGGAAACGTCATCTTTCCAATTCATCGAATCGTTCTGTCAGCTGTAAGCCCCTACTTCAGGGCACTGTTTACAAACATCCTTGAGTGGGCAGAAGGTAGTGAGAAAACAGAGGTGTCCCTCGATACTGCACCAGCAGATATATTTTCCCTCATTTTGGACTATGCTTACACGGGCCTTTGCAACGTCACCGTCGATAATGTCGAACAACTATTGCCCCTTGCGGATCAGCTTGAAGTGCTCGGCGTAGTCCAGCTGTGCTGCCATCTACTGCTGGAGGAGCTCAAACCGGATAACTGTTTAGGTGATGTTAAACTTTTTGTTTTCGTAATTATTGGCCCATCAGTAGTCGCGCTATGAGATGTTTCTTCTCACATAATGGTCATGTTATATGAAATACGCTCAGCAATTGTTCACACGGAGTGGGTAGGGCTAAGCGGGCACCCATCACCTTCCGATTCCTCTTTCAAAAATTCTGTGTCGCGTTAAAATTTCAAAATGGCCGATTGTCGAGGTGGAAAATCACATTCTCAAATCATCTCTCCACCTTCTCAAATATTAATCACTTTCAGGCATTTACAAATTTACGAGGCACTACTTCTGTCACGACCTCGAGAAGAAGATTCGCAAATACATTCGCTACCACTTCACGGAAATTCTGGAGGAGAGTCCCGAGTTTTCCGAATTGAGTTGCGACGATCTACGATCAATGCTGATCGATGACGATCTAAATGTGTGGAGTGAGGAAATTGTCTTTGAAGCTCTGAAGCGATGGATCGGTGTGAATGAGGAGGAGCGAAAAACTTGTCTTCCGGCGTTATTGGAATGCGTTCGCCTGGGGCTCATGAGCATTCATTACATTTCCACGAACATTGTTAATTGGAAACTTATTCAGGAGAACCAGGTATGATAAATCTTCAATTGAACTACTTCCTAAGATCTAACCTTGGAGGTACCCTGCAAGAGGTACACCCTGGTCGAAGGTCTTCATCCTTATATCTCCAATGCTGGTAATGATTTTTCCAAAAATACTTTTCAGGACTGTCAGAAGCTTCTGCGAACAACAAATGCCCATCTCGCGGAAGCGCGCTCACGTCCGCGCATACCCTATGAGATTGTCTTTGCAATTGGTGGATGGACCGGTGCTTTACCAATAAACTCCGTTGAGACGTATGACGTTAGAGCTGACAGTTGGTTTGTGGTGAACATTGACATGGCGCCTCGTGCTTACCACGGTGTCTGCACCCTCAACAATTTGATCTATATGATTGGTGGTTACGCAAAGCATCAGTACTTCAATACTGTCTGCTGCTTCGATCCAATAATGAAACAATGGCGCGAGCGCGCCTGCATGTACCACGCAAGGTGTTATGTCAGTGTGTGCACTTATGAGGGCAAAATTTATGCACTCGGTGGCTCCAACGGACGCGAGAGAATGAATTCAGCGGAGCGTTATACACCGGAACGCAATCAGTGGGAGATCATTCCACCGATGCACATGAGACGGTCAGATGCAAGTGCTGCGGTGCTAAAGGACAAGATTTATGTTGTCGGGGGATTTGATGGGCTGGAGATATTTCAGACGGTGGAGGTGTTTGATGTTGAAAGCAATCAATGGAGCTACATCAATTCCATGATCAATCCAAGAGCTGGACTGTCGCTGCTCGCTTATAGAAATTGTTTGTATGCTGTTGGCGGGTTTGATGGATCTACCAGGCTTACTTCAGGCGAGTGTCTTTTTCTTGTTGCATGATATTCTCACAACTTTTGGTCAACCCAATCATCACTGTGCAGAACCTTCGCAATGGCTCTGAATGTTAACTTGATAATTTTTAGTAGAATCGCGAACCTGTAGAAATACTCGATCTGAAAAGGTTTACCCCTTTTATGCGCTTAGCGAAACGTGGAAACACCAATGGTTATCGAGTTGTGGTGTGGGTGTGCATTTGTATTCACCAAGAGTTTCCTTCTTTACGGCGGCCAGACGACCCTAAATTTGGGAGGAGCTGATGAATTAATAAATTGGTTCTCGCTTCTAGCCGAGAGATACAACCCCAGTCAGGCGGATGAGTGGCAGCATGTGGCAGAGATGATACGACCAAGGAGCAATTTTGCTTCAGTTGTGCTGGATGATATGATCTTTGCTATTGGAGGATTTGATGGTATGTTGTAAAAAAAAATTTTGGAATGCCCACCCACTTAGTCCCCCTCACTCATCCACCCACTCACTCAGCCTCCCCTCCCACCTACTCCGCCACTCAACCCCCCACTCCCACCCACTCACTCACTCACCCACCCACCCACCCACTCACTGACCCACCCACCCACCCACCCACCCACTCACTCACTCACTCACCCACCCACCCACCCACTCACCCACCCACTCACTCACCCACTCACCCACACACACACACACTTTGGCTTTTTATGTACGTAATTATTTTATCTTTCACGGTGGTAAAGTTAAAGAATCTTCTCCTTATCACAACTTAATCAAAATGTTCCATTTTCTCTAAGATTATATGACGATCACCTATGTCGAGTGTTACAATGCTGATACCAATGAGTGGTACGATGCAGCGCCCATGAACTTGAACAAAAGTGGATTCAGTGCTTGTGTCGTATCGGGTCTGAGTAATGCCAAAAATTATTCCTACCTCAGCAAGATGAAGAGCGGCTGCGATGGTATGAAATTGTGAAAAATTGCAGGACCTCCAGGAAATAACATTTTTCGTACTTTCATTTGAAGCCCTCGGCCAGGTTAATCTTAATCGAATTTGTGAAACACCCGATCAGAGAGGCGATGGAGAAACAAACACGAGAAATTCCAGATGGATTCTAGACCCGGACAACGAAAGCGAAAATTCCACACAGAGCTTGAGTCAGGGTGATGAATTTACATATCAATAAGATTGCAGTATTAAAACTGCATGTGATGTCAATTTTATGGGAGTGGGATTTTAGTACAATTTACACGAGAAGCATTGGGAAATATGTTCTTCCAATTTTCACAATTTTTTTATACCAAATTTTGCCAATTGTCCTGAATGGGAACTTCATTTGGGCTATCATGAACGGTCCACATGAGGTTTCCGTTCAGGATGAATAACGGTCGGGGAAATTTTATTATGATTTACCAATTGTCATTTGAAGTTGAAAATTCGACTTTCGATCATTGGTGGTCCATTTTTGCAAAATTTTCTAGTCGAGCCTCACTCCTAATGTGACAGATGACTCTTATTGACAATATTCTATTAACACAAAGGATATTTTTTTAAGACAATTTTTTATCATAAAGCCTAAATGGCGATCATGTCTGCAATTTTCAAATTGTTGCGCAAGAATTGATCACAACTCTGAAATTGCTTAATGTCATTTAGCACTTGCAATAAAGGTAAAATGAGGGAAAAAACTGAACTAGTGCGAACGATGTCTCTTCTTTTTTGTTTTATAGTTAGACAGAAGGATCTGAGTGGTCTCTCCTGAGCACGCCCAGTGCCAATGTCAAGACTGGTCCCGCCTGATCTGAACATTGAATCCAACTTTCATAGTGATTTTCAATGCCAAGGATAAGATTCAAATGGTATCATGGTACGATGTACCTATACAACCAAAGTTTCTAGAAAGAAACTTCATGGTACCAAAGACATTACCAAATGTCTTTATCCGATGTGCATGGCGGCACTATCCGGGACTGCTCCGGCGCCGCCGGTCCCTCACGCACACCGGTCTTCTCGGGGACTCCGTTTTCCACCACTCTAGAGTTAACACGTGTTATGAAAACACTCCCAGTATTTTTCCCAGTCTCTTTTACAACGTATTAACTTTAACGCAGAAACTACAAAATTGTGCAGGATCGTTAATCCGCCCAGAATATGGAGAAGTGATGCGTTGTAAACAATCATCCCAGTGTTAGTTACGCTATCTATGTTGACGACAAATTCAACAGTTCTTTGAGAACTATTGACTACAGTTTATTAACCAGGGTAGAATTGAGTGACATGTGACAATCACGCGAAAGTGTCCAGTTATTTTTTCTCATAGTTAACTTCCCGAATCGGCAGCTCAATACGAGGAAATAAAATTCCCTCAATCTCTCTCTCTTTTTATTTTTATTCTTCATTTTGTTACTATTGTTACACTTTCTCTTCTTCAATGCGTGCCCTCGCTACCTGCGGCTGCTGCTTGCATATATCTGCATGATTTTTAATTGCTTATTGTTTTATTTGCCTTTATTCTGTACTTTGAGTCTGAATATTTTTGGAATGGCTCTGCTTACTGCGTAGAAACTAAATTTTGCTTTGTCACTAGTTTATGCTTAATTCTGCTTTTGCTATGAAATCTGCGGACGTTTCGTCCATGTTTTTTTCTTTGTACAACATAATGTACAGTAATCAACGAATCAATCAATCAATCTCTCTCTCTCTCTCTCTACTTTTTGTACTTTTGTACTTTTGTACTTCTGGCACACTAAGTTTTGAGCATGGCTGTAGTTTTTTGGGTATCATGTGTGCCCGGCATCTTTGCTATTATTTCGTTTTTAAATGTGTTACTTATAGTATTATATGCTTATTCATTCTGTGATTTCTGATTTCTTGGCTTTTGACCTTTTGGTCATGATGTAATTTTGTACAATATAATGTACAGTGAATAAAACTCAATCAATCAATCAATCAATCTCTCTCGCTCTCGCACTCACGGGGAAAATTCTGAAACCGCACCAAACTTACAGTCCACTGAGCTCAAGGCTACCGAAATGACAGACATGGTATCACAACGACAATGCGAATTGCTTTGTAATATCCCGTGCTGACTCCGGACAGCATGGTGTCCAGATATAAGCCTTGCTGTAGTCCATCGTTACAAGTTCCAGTACCGATGTCCAACTATTGCCCTTAGGAATCAGGGAAATCCACTCTCCCTCACTCCCCCCCTCCTAAGTCTGCTAAAAAAATCATAAATCACTGGCACGCATGGCAATCCAAAAGAACACATGCTACGTCATTTCCCCGAATGCATCAATCTTTCAAAGGCTATTGAGCTTTTGTCAGCAAGTTTCAGAATTTCCCTCGATGCCCGATTTTCATGATTTTCCGTAGTGTCTCAAGCTTGGTCAGTCACGCATAACAATAAATTATTAACATCACCTCGCTCGCCGTTTTACTTCTTATTCTCGTCTCGGAGACCTCGGATTTCGTTGGACAACCACCAGTATCTGATGAAGAATGGATACGACTCGAGAGGTACACTCGCATTTGCTTACTTGCACATTCTTCACCGGTGTCTTATGGTAATAAGATCCATCTCCTTTTGCTAAGGCTGATTTTGAGAAGGTGAAAGATCTATTTGATCGTATCAGTTGGCCGCTCACAGTCCTCGGAATTTGGCCGAAAAATAGAACATCAACATCACAAGCAAAATTCACAATCCTTATAACATTCGCTGGACTTCAGCTTGTCCTGCAACTAGTTGGTCTTGCAAGTGTCATGCATAGCTTGGAGCTGATGGTGGTAAATGCTATGGAATCAGGCTTCCAGTCAATTGCAATGCTGAGAGTCCTCATTATAAGATTCAACAAGACAATACCTAAAATTATCAATACCATTGAACAAGATTTAGTATCACAGTACAGCCGAGATTCTGCAGAGATCCGGATTTTGAGTAAATATTTGATACTCGTGGAAAAATTTTATCGCTTGGGAATTATCTTCGGCGCTGGCCTCGGCATTATCTATCATTGGACACCATTGCAAGCGTATTTTATTGCCCGTAAGTAAATTTAGATCGTTGTGAAATTGTACAGTGCAGCCTCCATTAGCTCTCCAGTTCGCGGGCTGAGGTTTCCACGTGCAGTGAGTTACCGAGTACCCCCTCCACGCTGGCTGCAGGCGTGGCCGCAGGGAGAGAGGGAGGTATGGCGTAGCTCGCGCCCAATGGCACGCAACGAAACGGTCGTACCCCTCACGCGCAATTCCTAGCAGCGCATGGAGTGGGGACGCATCCTCCTCCGCTCGCTGGTGCTGGGAGAGCTGCAGATTGGACAGTTACTCTCCACTGGAATAAATCGAAGAAATTTAAAACTGCTAATACTTCTTCCATACAGGTCTAATGAATGAGACAGCAGTCCTACAGACACCGTATCGAATCTATCACTTCATTGATCTATCGTCGATCCAAATGACAGCAATCGTTTATGTATGCCAACTACCAACAATTTTCTTAAGTGTAGCTCATATAACATACTCCAGCATCTTGTTGGGAATTGTCATGAGTGCCTGTGGTCATCTTGCCATTCTAAGTCATAGGATAGCATCTGTGAAACATGGTAGTCGCATTGTCTTTCAGCAGCATACATCGCAGCATATAAAAATCCAAGTGTGAGTGCCAATGATGAGGGCATGATCGACATGTGCTAACCATTAAAGTCATAAAATTTATTTCCCGAAGTGTCAGTTAATTGTTTTCAGGATAGTGCGATCACTCAATGAGACCATTCGTCTAGCCTTTCTGTATGAAGTTGTTGTAACATCACTCGTGATTGGCTTGCTCATCTACCATCTTCTGACGGTAAAGAGTCTGCAAAAATGAATCGGTGCCAATTGTTGTTTATGATATTATTTCAGTGTCTAGATGACAGAGATCTCTTCAGTATCCTCACAATCCTGGGCTGTATTGCTTCTATGATGGCTTTGATATTCGTGAATTGTTTCATGGCGGAATGCTTGAACACTGAGGTAAACCATGTCAATCTGTATCTTATCTTGTAAGACTGTTCTGTAGAGGAGAGACGTCGCTCCCAATCTTATCTTACAATTGTTTTCTATAAGTGTACTAGGTTATTCAATGCTTACTACAAATGTAAATGGTACGAGATGCCGTCGGTCTACAGAAATATGTTGATCATCTGTATGCAATCCACTGAGAAACCCTTGGAGCTAACTCCTGGAATTTTTTACGTTTTTTCATTTAAGTGCTTTACAAATGTAAGTATGTCTATAAATTTTTCTCTCCACCATCCTCTCAATGCTGATCGTTAACATATGACTATGGTATTTATTTGCATTAGATCATAAAATCATCAATGGTGTATGTATCACTGTTAAGAACTCTCATTTAGTTTTGAGTCTCTCCAAATCGGCCAAAATAGATTCAAAGGTAATATAATTATAATTAAAGGGACGATGATTTACATGATGTGCTACCTGTATATGTTACATTAAAGAGACTAATGCTACGATTTCTAATATCAGCCATTATTACTACGATCTTGAACTTATTCTGATGAAAAAACACCATATGCATATTCTGTATTAATACACTCGTCGTTAGCGGGTCTCAATTTAAATTTTTCTTGGGCCGCCCCCCAAATCATCTCCAAGTGATAAAAAAAAATCCCCTTAAAATTGCAGCCCACTATCTCAACCGGAAGTGCCCCCCCCCCTCCCCCTCTGAGGCTTACTTTTTCCCATTTGAATAACATGGCATTTTGCCGTCTCCTCAATTGCGATTTTTTACCGCCAAAGTTTTATCACAACAACCTGAAAATTTGGATGCTTATAAAAGCACCTAAAAACCATGAAAATTTCACGTTTGCTTTCCGGAGCCCTCACAATGCCTTCCCTCGATCGGGGAAGCACTCGGGAGCACGAACGTTCCAGCAATAAAAATCTTGTTTGCACCTGACAAGATCGCAAAATCATAACATGAAAAGAATACCCACCTCAAGACTAGAGACTTTTGGTTGCAAAGGATGGCAAGCCGAGTGGTCCTATAGCTTCAATGCCCAACAAGTCTTCAACAAGAGCTCTGCATAAGAGAAGCCCACATCCCCGTCGGCTAATCCTGAACCTCACCTCTCGTCTATTGTTCCTATTTCCAATGTCGCTGACCAACTGCCGTTCTCGGGAATCTCGGAGATCGATATCCTCACCCTCCTCGACTGTATTAAAAAACTATGAACCTCCGTCACGCATTGGGATTCAGGAAGAAAAAAACTTGGAGCATGTCATTTCCTAGAGTCGTATGAATCTTTGAAAACTCGAGAAAAGCATCACCATCAATTCCACAAATTCACCTGGGCTTTAGGCATCTCCTATTTTCCGCAGTTTACAAAACATGGCGAGCGCCGCATTCGATAAATTGTTGATGTCGCTTCAGCATTCTGCCTGCATGGCTCCACCATGACAGAGCCTTGCACTTTCCTCCGAGCCTCTGTCTGAGTACTTGGCAAAACAAATGAGGAGGACTAGAGAGGTATAGTTCCATATTCTTCCCTCCCCTGTCCTCTACTGGTGATGCTAGCACAATAAATCTCTCCTTGTATAGGCGGATTTTGAGCGGGTGAAAAATCAGTCTGAACGCATCAGTTGGCCGTTAGCGCTGCTTGGAATTTGGCCGAAGCGGCTAACATCATGTTCCCGCCTTAAATTCACCATCTTCATAACGTGCGTTAGCATACAGCTGCTCATGGAGCTCAACGATCTCATCCGGGTCCTCGGAAATTTAGAAGCGATGGTGGGAAATCTTATGGAGTCGGGATTTCACTCAATGTCCATCCTGCGCATCCTCATCATCAGATTTGACAAGGAAATGCGCAATGTTATAGATACAATCGAGAGGGATTTAGTGATTGAGCGCTGTAGGGATGCTGAGGAGATGACAATTTTTCTCCAATATTCGTCGATTGTGGAGACATTTCATCGAACCGGAACCACCTTAGCAGCCATCACTGCTTTGGCGTATGGCGTGGCGCCGTTTCCGAAATACATTAGAGCACGTAAGTGAATGGACCAACCCTGGCACAAATTTTCTTGTGCCAAAAATATTGATTTTTACTTCTTGGTTATTGATGAGTTTTGGGGGAGTAGGATTGATGAATGGCACGGCAGTCCTAACGCTACCTTTGCGCGTCTACCCGTCCATCCTTCCACCGTCAATCGAAAGGACCGTCATCGCTTATGCATTACAATTGCCTACAATACTATTGGTCGTACTTTATGTCACATGCTCCGCTATTTTATTGAGATTTATAATGAATTTGTGCGCTTATCTCGCCATACTACGCTATAGAATTTCTACTATGAAGCCTGATTCAGATCCGCGCGTTGTTTTTCATCAGCACACCCAGCAGCATGTTCAAATTCAACGGTAAGTGTTGATAATGGGAATAATATTGCCTGATAGTCGTGCTCTAACACCGATTTTTTTTTTTTTTTTAGAATCATGCGATCCCTCAATGACATTTTCCAACTATTCTTTCTATACGAGCTGGTCCTGACATCTGTTATAATAGGCCTTATTATTTATCTTTTGCTCGTGGTAAGATTTTTTCGATATGACATTTCATTTTACGCGCTATAATCCCCGTCGTAACTGTTAACGGTCACGCGCACGGAGAGAATAATTCACAACTTCTGATCCGTCCTTTTGATCCTCAAACTTTGGAATTTTTGTAGACTTTCTCCAATTTTTGTGGATTTGTTTACAATCCTTTTTGAATTCTGGGAAATCGATGATTTTTCCTTTTTTGCGGATTTTATTTGAAATTTCGTAGATTTTTTTTCACGTGTCAATAAATGCAGAGTGAGGTTGCCGGCCCTTTTGAGAAGAATTTGGTGTCAACGAATAAACCATGAGTTCTCTATCAAAAATCGAGGCAACCACATGACAAGTTGAAAGGTTAGGTAAGCGACATTTTGTCGTTCCTACTAATCCACTTTTTGGATGATAGATGTCACCACTTAGTACGGGGCCGCTCACCAGAAGTCAGCGAGTGGCATCCTCAAATTCAAGCAGGAGATACTAGTTTTTCGTGTCTTTCACTATACAAGAGGGGTGGCTCATACTATTTTTTAATGAACTAAAAAAAGTGAAATGCAGCATACGGAAAATCAGAGAGGACCATTCTACATTGTAATAGTCGCACTGTAATTAGCATGGAACATTCCCTTTTCCATGAATGTTTCCATGAATGAATCATGAAACATCGACTCTCTTACGCTCCAATAGTTATGCCCGATGCGTTACGGAGAAGATACACTAATTTTCAGTAAATTTTTCTCTCCGTGTGGGGGTCCATAAACGTATGACCAGGGGATTCCCCGTCCCATCGGCCGAAGTCCCTGTCATACTGACCCTGACGGCAGCCCGTACGACCGCTGACGTTCGGTGGAGATATGAGACTATTAAACGGGTAAAAACATTTCAGTCCATAGATAATGCTGATGCATTCACCGCCTGTGTACTTCTAATGTGTATTGGTTCAATGATAACTTTTCTATTCATTAACTGCTTCATGGGCGAGTGCATAAATACTGAGGTAGGTCATTCTAATATAGTTTTTTCTCACTAGGCCCGATAAAGCGCGATAACCGACCGACGCGAGTACCGTGTGATAAGAAAAAGTGTTCGCCATGTGGTCTTAAAAACCTTTCAGGTCTTATGACGAACTATACTAATTGATGCCCACGCGTAGGCGGGATTGTGCGCATGCGCACAGTGCATGCAGCGCGGCGTCCCGCTTCCGTGTATGGAGAATACATGGAAAGCAGTGAGTGGCGCTAGTGCCACGCCGGAAATCGAGTTTCCATATGGCCTTACTTCTCGTTCGGAGATTGGTATCAGCCCTATTCCGAACTCTCGGCTTCGCCTCGAGCGCAAACTCTGCGCGAGCAAAAATGCCCAGAATGGCAATCTGGAAACACATATTTCCGTATTGCTCCTTACCTTTTCTCGCCTGAAAATCGGTAAGGCATACTCGCCAAACTCGGAAAGAGTGAAAATCGCTGCGAAAAAAATGTGCTCCTCTCTGTGAATTTGGAGATTTTTAGATCCGCAGTCGGGAACTCCACCTCGTCGTTTAATATATCGAGATACGCGGGAGCGTATCGGCTAAGTCCACGACCACGAAAGATCACCAAGAGCGACCAAGTATCTATACACCACACAACTTCCCCCTCCACAACCTCCGATCTATTTTTTTTTAATAATCAATTGATATGATTTACATGATACGCTTCTCAAGTGTGCTGCACTGCTGAATGCTTACTACGACTGCAACTGGTATGAGATGTCGCCGTCCTACAAAAATGCATTATTAATATGTATGAATACCAGTCAGAAGCCAATTCAATTGACTGCTGGTAAATTGTATGTCTTTTCACTGGACAATTTCAAAAAAGTAAATATCTCCAGTGATCCCACTGAGCTAGTTTCCCGCAATGATAACTCCATTAATTTTCTTCAGGCAATAAAATCGTCGATGATGTACGTGTCGATGTTACGAACTCTCATTTGACTTAACTATGCTTGAATGAATAAATGAGACAAAATAAATAGATGATACGTAAAACGGAAAGACAGTGATGACTGTTTCCCTCCACTTTTTCTAGAAGCCAAATTTTCAAAATATACCCCAATTTGTTGATTGCCCCATCGACCGGTTAAAGTCCAAACCGGAAGTTCTCAGGTAATTTGACCCCAACCTCAATAAATTGCGATATCCCCGAAAATTCATCGCGAATGACATCTCTGTCGCTCCTACTTGCGCACTGAAGAACACCAGGCACCTCAGCGAATCACAGGAATCGATTCCCCCTGTTCCCCTCCCACCCTCTATAAAAAAATCATCAACCCCCGTCACGCATTGAACTTCGGAAAATGGTATTCCGCTTCCCACATCAATTTTTGAAAATATGGAGCTTCACCGTCGAACAGATGTCAAGATTCCACATGGATCACCTCTGATTGTACGTAGCTTCCAGAGTCGGTTAGGTCACGCATGCAATAACTTATTGACACTACTTCTTTTCCCTCTCCGAGAACTTTTCACATTGTCTCGAAAGCTTAGCCTCTGGACTCGCTGAGCAATGGACACCACCCTCGAGGTACACTCTTGCATTTCTTCATCCATCACTTCCCCATTCTCTTACCGCAAAAACAATCTTTTACTCAGGCTCAATTCAAAGAAGTAGAGACCCTCTTCGACCGAATCAGTTGGCCACTAGCTGTCCTAGGAATTTGGCCAAAAAATCTGACATCATCATCGCGCATGATCTCCATCATTTTCATAACGTGCATCGGCATTCAGCTCACCATGCAGCTGGACCATCTCATCTGCGCCATGGGAAACTTAGAGTTGGTGATATTGAATGTTATGCAATCGGGATTTCACTCAAGCTCCATGCTCAGAATCCTTATCATTAGATTTGATAAGACACTCCGCCACATCTTGGATACGGTTGAAAGGGATTTAGTGGTTGAGCGCTTCAAAAATTCAGACGAGATGAAGATAATAATGGAGTATACATCGATTGTCCTTAAATTTTATCGCATGAGTACCATCCTGGGTGCTATCACTGGTGTCATTTATTACTTGTCGCCATTGCAGGCCTACGTTAAAGCGCGTAAGTACATTCTTCATCTATCCAAGATGTTTCCTTCCTGGAAATGACCAACCATATCATGGCAGCTCTCAAGGTGGGAATTGACCATGCGATGAAGCTTGATCAAAGCTCGGACGAGGCTTGACTAAGCTTCGTCGAAGCTGTGTTTTGGAGCCCCGGTCAAGTTGTGCAGAACATGCGAATGTAACACCAATCCGAGCTTAGGGGATAAGCTTCGTCCTAGCTCGGTTACGTAGGTTAATACAAGCTTCGAACTTTATCTTCATTCAAGCGTCGGGCTTTATTTTGGTACAAGCCTCGAAATTCATTTTCGTCCAAAGTTTCTCGTGGTCGAAGCATCGAAATTAATCTTGGGCCAAGCCGAGGGGCTAATAACTCGACGATTTCAAGTGATTTCACCAATGATTTCATTCCATTGAAATCAATGATTTCAGTGACACATTCAATTGAAATCGATGATTGTAATATCATTTCAGTCACTGAAATCCTACCGAGCTAAAATGCAAATAACAGTTTACCGCAAATAGTTTTTTATTAACACAACTTTACAACGCAAAATATTCTGTTTTTATTCACACCTTAGTATTAGAAATGTTTGTTGACTTCTCTTAAAATTTTTCGGTCAACTTTTAAATTTCCGTCATCATCGAACGTGGGGGGTGAAACTGTTGTTCGATATGCTTTAATGTCGATGTACCCCTGAGATGTCATCGGCTGTGGCCATAGGACATTCGTTTTTTCGTCTAAACTGATTCTGATTTCATCGATTTCAATAAATTTCATTGTGATTTCAAATGATTTCCTTCTGACTTCAACAGATGATTTCACGAGTGGGAATCATGTGACTTCACTGACTTCAGTGATTTCAATGATTTCACGTGTGATTTCAATGATTCCATTGATTTCCGAATCGACTTCAACGGCAGGTGACACCATGATTTCAGGAGTTACCAGCCCCTCGGTCCAAGCTACAAAATTTATCTTGGATAGATGGCAACACTGAGGTTGGACTAAGCTTAGTTGAACATTCGTTTCCAAGCTTGGTTTTAGGTGGTGCAGCAATCCTGGATTTATATATGAATCCAATATTAAGCAGAGTTTCGCTGAAGCCGGTAAATCGAAAATTTACCGACCTTAATTCAGAAGCTTGGGTTTAGATGGTATGAGCAATCCGGGATTCATGCTTGGTAAAGCTAAAATTCAAAGCTAACAAAGCTGAGCTCGGATCAAGCTCAGCACAGCATGGTTTCTGAAGCTTGGGTTTGGATGATTCTAGTAAGCTTGGATGTATGCATGTATCCAGTATTGGACGTAGATTGGGTTCTGGCACAAGCCAGTTACACCAATTTCAATTCTCATTGGCTGCCACGTGGGCCGCCATACTGTCTTCCCTCATGCTCAGTCTGATTGACTCTAAAATGGAGGGCGCCATGTTGCTCTTCGCGCGGGCTCATATTCTCAATTCAAAAATTTACAATTTCATTTTTCTAATTCTAAAATTCAGTTTCAAATTGAATTTTTTTTTTTAATTCAAATGTAACTCAAATTAAAATTCCAATGCAAAAATTCACATCTATTTTTGTAAATTCAATTTAAAAGAATCAAAATCAAACGCAAATTTAATGACGAGAAATAAAAAATCAAAATATTTCAAATTTCATTCCGACCTTCGAATCATTTAAATAAGGAAAAAGTTTCTTTGAAAAGTTGGTCGACATCGCGGCCGCAAATTAGTATTGTAAAATGAGAGATCCATTTATATAATTTTATCCATCCCACATTATAGGATTGATGAATGAAACAGCAATTCCAGCGCCGCCTTATCGTGTCTATCGTTTCATTGACATATCAACGGTCGAGGAAGCCGCCATTATTTATGTATTTCAATTGCCCATGATACTGTCCGTTGTAACCTATGTTACATGCTCAAGTATTTTGCTAGGTTTTATTATGAACTTGTGCGCACATCTTGCTATTCTAAGCCATAGAATATCGATTATGAAAGATGACAATTGTGATCCGCGCAAGATTTTTCAGCAGCACACCCAGCAGCATATTAAAATTCAAGTGTAAGTGCCACTGCGCTTCGTTGAACGGCGATAGATTATGTCTGTATTGATTGATCATCCCCGCAATTCTCATTGTAACTCTTCCCAGGATCATGCAATCGCTCAATGGAATTTTTCGCCTACTCCTTTTGTACGAACTCATTGTGACGGCAATTGTGATAGCACTGCTGAGTTATCAATTTTTACTGGTAAGATTTCACGCGCCAATTGTTAGCAGTTTTGCGTCCTCAGCTTCTGATTGCGCTTTAGCTTCTAGATGATGCCGATGTAGTAGGTATTTTTGTACTGGCAACGTGTATCCTTTCAATGATAACTTGTGTATATGTAAATTGCTTCATGGGAGAGTGTCTAAAAACCGAGGTAAACACTTGTCGACCACTCGAGAGTGCATTATCTGTCAAACGTTATCTGGAATTCACGGTTTTATCTGAACTTCCAGTTTTGCATGTTATAGAGTCTATAATACACTATATAACGATAACAATCCCAAAGAAACAGTTCAAATGAAAATGACGACAAAAACTATCGAAATTATCGAAATCCGTAAGACCGCAACCGACGCGCCACCACTTCGCGCGGCGGAAACAGGGAATGTGCATGCGCAGCGCCGCCGAACTCGTACTATCAAACTGTCGCGACACCTGTCGCAAATTTGAGTAAAAATGAATTCCAGATGTTGGACGGATAATGCCTTTGATTCGTAACTGAGCAATCAATGTACATTGAGCTCTAATTATTTAAAGTGCGACACCCTGCTGAATGCATATTACGAGTGCCAGTGGTACGAGATGTCACCGTTCTATAAGAATGCATTGATAATATGTATGAATACAGCTCAGAAGCCCATTCTCTTAACTGCTGGCAAGTTTTACGTATTTTCATTGGACAGTTTCAAGAAGGTAAATATTTTTAGCTTGACCCTGCAATAACAATCAACGTAAATATTGATTATCTTCAGATAATGAAGTCGTCGATGGTGTACGTATCAACGTTGCGAACACTCATTTAATCTTGACTGTAATTCCTGACACTACTGCCTCCAGCATAACCCATTTTGCCCCCTGGTGCACGACGAATTTCCCCAGAAAATTGCAATCCTAACTTCGTACTAATTGCCAGGCGCGCAATGACGTCATAATACTGGAGTGCCCAGTAATAACTCAGTTTTCATCTTCAAAGGATTACCATCGCTCTCAAGTAATGGGTCAAGTAATGATCATCGAAATAAATAGAAGAATTCTAGAATGGAAATGAAGCAATAATTTATGTAAAATAATTTATATGTATTACATGGATAGTTTATGTTACATTGGACAGGCTAAAACTACAATTTCAATTGAAATCATTGCATTGATTGTATTAAATAATCCATTAAATTCAAAATCAACTGTAAAATAATCAGAAAGATTCCGTTATTGACGTGGACGATGGATTGGAATGCCAATGAAATGGGAAAAAAAATTTGCATTTGCCATTAGCTTCCACTCCATGTGCAATTTACCGAATCATTTAACTATTTCTAATACTGAATTGCAGATCTGACGATCCCCAAAAAGATCAAAATAATTCATTTAAAAATCAAGAAAAAATTGTTACAAAAAAATAATTGTCCAATTAATAGTAATTTTGCCTGCACTTTAATATGAATAAGTGATTAACGATGCTCAGCATTGTCACCATTTACTCAAATTTTTTTTCGTTTAAACAATTCCACTACCTAGATGCACTTTTGCATTTGTTTGTTTTGTTTTCTTTTTTTTATTGCGTTAGTGACGTCAACAGCATTTCTCTTGAATCAATTGTCATAAATAATCGGCGGTAATTGTCAGAGAAGCCGCAGTGCCGCCATATTGTGAAAATAATTAACCAGATGGCGCTAGTGCAATCACACTTTCAATCGTTCTTTTCTCTTTTTTTTTTTGTTTGCTCAATAGAGTTGCGTTAATTGGTTAATATCTACGAAATTGGTGGTATCTCAAAGTTGACACTTAGATTTGCCGAATGGGCGAGTTTAACAATTGTTGAAAGTTTCACAGCAACTCGGGCTGCCTCGTCGAGATCATCCACTGGAACAATTTTCAAACCTGCATTGGCAATCAGAGCTTTTGCCTCGTCAACATTTGTTCCCTGAAATTGATAAAATTTTTAAAATTTTTTATATGCTGTTAATCCACTTTTTTGGATCCACACTTTAATAATATTTGGAATTTTTCCAGATTTTTTTTTTATATAATCACATTGTGAATTGCAGACGTTATTTCGTCATGTGGAAGTCAATGCCTATTTTATGGGAGTCCAGGTGAAAATATGAATTCTAGATAAAGACATGAGATGGTGGTTGATAAACATATGAAAAAAATGGAATGGAAAAGAAAGTGGAATGACCAAATGGACTTGTCCTCCAATTTCGACAGAGCCTTCTTCAATCCTCAATTTTACACATCACTCATTAATTACCTGTAATCGAACGACAACTGGAATTTTTAGGTCAAGCTCTTTTGTTGCAGCAATGATACCCTCGGCGATGACATCACACCTCATAATGCCTCCGAATATGTTAACGAGTAATGCATGAACCTGAAAGAATATCGAATAAGATTAATACTCTGCATCAACAACCCTGTGCAATATAATTTTTTTAATGTCTTAGTTGGCCAAGTTATCATAATAAAGAATATATTTTGGTTGAAACTCATTAGTGCAGAAATTTGATAAATTTGCAAAAAGGAATTCTGAAATTTGAAGTGTTATAAAAAAAAACGATTTTGTTCCCCAAACTGTACATGCTTCAGACATTTTAAACCAACGAAGGCAATACCCAATGGGGCATTCCTTGAACAAAAATTCCTGGAAAAAATTTTCTTGAAAAAAAAATCCTTGCAAACAAATCCTTAAAAAAAATTCCTTGAAAGAAAATTCCTTGAAAAAAAATTCCTTGAAAATTTTCTTGCAACCGACAGATCACATGTCTCTTGCTCCAGCCAATTGATCTAATCCATCAATGATTATTTGAATTACCCGTGGATCAGAAGTGATGATTTTGAACGCTTCCTTCACCGACGATGTTGAAGCACCACCACCGACGTCCAAGAAATTCGCCGGCTCACCACCATGCAATTTGATAATGTCCATGGTTGCCATTGCTAATCCAGCCCCATTTACCATGCAGCCAATATTTCCATCGAGTGCAATGTAATTAAGATCAAACTTGGCTGCTTCCACTTCCTTGGGATCCTCCTGGCTCCAGTCGCGCAGGCTGAACAAATCCTTTTGCCTGAACTCTGCATTATCGTCAAATCGACATTTGCAATCCAGCGCAAAATCTGTAATCAATTCGGAGGAGCTCGTGGAATAGTTGATAATAATAGATTTATAGATAAATTTTTGAGTTCTAAATTTTGACGGAAAGAACATTTTTTTCTTTAGTCGTTCACGCGTAGACAAAAATTTTTGAGAAATAGAAATCGTTTAGATAAATGCAAAGTCAAAAGAATCCACTCACAATTTCCCTGAATGTCCTCAGCCAATGGATTAACCTCCAGCAAAAGAGCATCTTTCTTCAAGAACATAGCGTATAGGTCAAGAATGATTTTTCCAATATAATCTTTAACATTTCCCAATCCTAGTTTATCAGCAATTCGTTCAGCTTGCTCTTTAGTAATTCCTTTTTCAATGTCAATTGGCTCGTACATGATGGCACTGAAATTGTGACAATTGTTTGTATTAGGGATTATTATTATTATTATTATTATATTTTTTTATTATTATTATTATTATATTATTATTATTAATATGATAATAATAATAATAATAATAATACTGTATTAGGACAGTCGGTATAATATCATTATTGGAATATAGAACAATATTGCGTATCTACATCAATATGTTAATTGATTTTTAATAGTCTCGAACACACGTGCGGGGAGAAATTCCCTGGGCAGGTGTGACGAATGCCCTTCATCACTCGAAGAATGCTTCTGCCATTTCATTTTTTATCAAACAAATTTTTACGTTCACTTTTGAACTGGTAGCATGTTTCTGATCACTTTTTTCCATGTGCACTGAGAGAACAATTTGGTTTCGCCGAATCAACGCTGTTTGGCTATAGTTATGGTATTCTTCTCTCAAGTAATTATCTTGGTAGAAGTAAACATAGTTACTACAAGAATACAAGAATTCGATAAAAATACCCATTAAGTTGAGTTGAGTGTGCGGACAAATATGATTCCTTATTGATTTAGAATATTCGGGAGAAATCTCCACTATCTTGTGAAAAATATTTGACGATTATAGATTGAATATTACATATTCATAGAAATTCCTTATGAACTTTGGATCAAAATTTTAGTGAAAAAACGGTGTGAAAAGTATATAAATTTGGGAACAGGAAATGCAGTGGCACAGAAGGAATGAATTCTGCACCAATGCGAGTTTTTTGGATACTAAAAACTTACAAACATTAAATTTTTTACTCGTTATGAAAAATTTCAGAACTTTTGAAAATTAAAAAAAAAGATACAAATTCACATTTCCTGCAAAAAAACATGTCAATCGGAGAATTACAAAAATCGTAAAATAGTTGAAAATAATAACAATTCAATAAAAAAAAAACAAAAACAAAAACAAAAACAAAAAAAAATTTGAAACCTAAGTTTCGGAATGTCCAGAAAATTAAAAAAATGTAAATTTACGAAATGCCAAAAGTGTAAACAAAAGTAGAAAAAAAATTGACCAATTGAAAATTTTGAAAAAAATCACCAATTGAAATTTTTGAAAAAAAAAGACCAATTAAAAAAAAAATTGGGAACCCCTCGGAAGTTCTACCTAGGGTTCGTCGCGGCGACTTCCTCAATGTTGACACCCCCCTGACTCGAGGCAATAATCACAGGTCCGCCGAAGGCTCGCTCCATCATAACAGCAAGATAATACTCTTTCCTGGGGAACATCCTCTGTGCTACCATCACACCATTGCATATTCTACCCCCTTCACCAGTCTGTTTAGTTATCAGTAGTTTGCCAAGCATTTGGGCAGCAAGTGCCTTGGCCTCCTCCGGTGTTTCGCACATCTTGACACCAGGTACACTTGAGCCCTTGAAGTGTCCCTTGCCACGACCGCCAGCCAAAACTTGGGCCTTCAACACCAAATCCTTGGTATTGAGCTCGGTAGCGAATTTAGCTGCCTCATCTGGAGTTTTGGCCACCCCAAACTTGGGAGTTGGAATGCCAGCCTCATTTAAGAGACTGTAGCTTATGTGCTCGTGAACATTTAGATTACGAACCGGCTGCTTACCCAGGCCATTCTTACAGGACAAGATCTGTAATGAAAAAGTCACATATGCAATCAATAATTATTCAAAACCCTCAAGATCCTGCAGTCAAAAGGAGAGACGGAAGAAACTATCGATGTATATCGAAATTATCGAAAACCGTAAGACCGAAACCGACGCGCCACCAGTTAGCGCGGTGGAAACAGGAAATGCGCGTGCGCAGCACGCGCCACCAAACTCGTTTCCCAAAAAAAGACCTTCAAAATTGTATTTTTGTTAGACGAAAAAAAATGATAAAATTCTGCGAAAATTAAAAAGTAAAGTGAACTTTTACACGATTTCAAATCCAAAAAGTGGGTAAATAAAAAAAAATGATGGAAGAGAAAAACGAGATAAAATTCTAAGATTAGCATATTAGCATATTAAGAAACATATACGATTACTAAGTTAATGCTTCATGAATAAATCTGCTTTACCAGTTGCGATTTTTTTTTCGTCTAAACGTTTGTGTGTGTGTGTTTTCTGATTCTGTCGGTAGGAGTGCGAGATGCAAAATAACTGTACTATATGTCGTTAGTATGTTTAATACTTATGTATTGTTTGTTATCAAGCTGCTTCTGATGATATCATTTGTTGGCAGGGATTCCCCGGCGAGTTATTAGTGGAATTTTTTTTTTTTTTTAATAATATGTGCTTGCATGAAATATAATAGAGAACATGTCTTTTACATTTTTTTAAGTATATATATATATACTTTTACTAAGTATATATATAGTATATATATATAACTATATATATATAGTTTTATAGTTTGAAATTATCGAATACTCAAAAAGATTGTTTTTCAAAAAACGCGCGAACAGCTGTGACGTCACGAGGGTGGCTGCGCTCGCGACGGCCAATCACAGGCCGCCTCGAACATTACTGGAGCGGAGGCAGCCAATAGAAAGCATCGACACGCCCACGCGGCTCCTGTGACGTGACGGATTTGCGTTTCGAATTTAATTTCTAAATTTTAAAAATTTCGCCTTGAACTTGCTTATATATCTCTCCTCATATGAGCGCATGAATTAATGTGATTAGTGAACAGGTTCAACAAGTTGCACAGCGCTATTCAATAATTAAGCATATGCTAAAATCAATGTATGAGACCTCGGTGGAAATTGAACATTCAATTTTTATATCCATTATGATAATTTCATGATTACTCAGCGGCGATGGACAAACAATAACATTAACGAAGTGCATCCGCGGTTGCATTTTTTCCTGACTATTAAATGAGTCGTTTGTGATGTACTGTGTGCAGAGCTGGTGTGAATATTTCATAAAACTGGAATAAAAAAATATATTCTCGAAACCCTCCAACAATGTATTTTATCGTTTGTTTTTCTATCGCCATTTATAGTTTGTACGTTACAAGCCCGAAGGCGCGCTTCGCGCGCTGAATTACAATTTGAAATTTGGAGTAACAATATCTTCTCCGAAGTTGGAGATACTGCTAATCATTGATTCCGAAAAAATGAGAGCTTTCAATTTTCCAATTTGGAGCAATCATTTGTTTTTTCTGTAATTATCGCGTACATATAAAATTGTCAACACTGGACAGAATATGTGAAACACTCGAAACTTAATAAATTAACAGAACCTCAACAAAATATTCTGTGAATATCATCTTCAATAACTACATAAGTTATGACAACTTGAACAATTGTCATACTTTTGAAAACTAAAGCCGAATCGATATCCCAAATATCGATGTTTATCGACGCAAACGCGATTACCAACCAACTTCACGATGTCACGTGACTAATCTGATCAACCAATGAATGAATCACGATTCAAAAATGAATTATGACAGACCAATAAGGAATCGTCTGACGACTTTCGACTTCGACGATGTTCATTTTTGTGTGTCCGCTTTCTTGAATAGGAATTAGTCGACCATTTCACTGTTTTACATCCACAATTGTCTTACTTTTGACAACTACATCCGAATCGATATCCCGAAGTGTCATCTCCGCAGAGTTGAGCCAATGTTACAGCAATTCATTTCTCACTGTTTCACAAAACTTGTCATATTTTTTTTTCTATTTCAGGAATTTGGAAAAAAAAAATCGGTTCACCCAAAATTAAGATTTACATTTACCAAATAACTGTCATTGTCACATGTACTTATCCGGTCGAAAATTGAAAGAGCAAATTTTGAAATGTCAATGTCTTTTTCATTGCTATATAGAACCACTGTCACAGTAAAAAAAACTTCAATAACCCTCAACAAATATATATATATATATTTGTTGATATATATATATATGTATAAAAAATAGTTTCTAAATTAAGATCAACCTCAACAAATTAATAGCTCAACTCCAAAAAAATTTGACCGCTAACAATTGACCAATGACTTGACACAGCGCCAAAATATTCATATTCAATGTCACGAACTAAGCCGCCCAATCATGACTCAACCCTGGAATTAAAATCATTCCAAATATTAGTCAAAAAAATTCCCCTTTGCCAATTTGAAATTACATAACTGTCAGTCTAGTTGACAAAAAAAAAATTCGGGTCAACGATCAGGGCCAATGTTGTCACAAAATTCACCTAGAATCCTTGGCTTCGAATCATTCGACCCTGGCGCTCAATTTAGCTTTGAACTAAAACACACTGCCACGATAATTCTAACATGGAGTTCGCCCATTGGACGATTGCAATTGTTTCATATTTACCAAGTAGTTATTGTTGAAAATTGTGAGTAATGACTTGCCACGTGTTTTTGCCCGTTTTATGCATTAATTTATAGTGAATTTTTAAGTGATAAAACTTACCTTTGTACCGTTGAAACGTGCCAAATTCTCGGCAATTGATATCGTCCGAGACAACATGGTAGCCATCTTTCTACGCCGATGGCAAGGGACTGCGGATTGTCAATCTGTCTCGTTACTCGTGCTTCCCCCACCACTCCACCTCACTTGCGCATTGACCAATCACCTTTCTTACAGGGAAATGACGTCACAAGTTGAAGGAAAAACCGTGAAATTCAAAGGTAAGCGAAAATTGGCATTGTACCACTTACGGAACACGTGCGTCCTTTGGAACACCATAGTTCATCCATTGTAAAAAAAGGACTCCTAGTGGTGGGGCAAAATGGGCGCTACATTTTTTATTTGTATTTTCCAGACAAATGTGGCATTATGACAATCATGAAATGACGTAATACCTCACACTTTGCTGGCTTGTGAAAAAGTCAACCATATTACGCTATAACAAATATTGTCAAAAAATTTTGGGTAATTTTTTTTACAAACGTTTGCACATTTACATGCAGTGATGTAATTTCGTTTTCAACTAATGTAGATTTATTGTAATGTTTGTTCTTCCGATGTTGAATAATTAAATGAATTTTTGGTCAGATTGGAGATCATCAGGTGTTGGATCCGCCGATTTCACGTGGAAGGTTTTTGGTTAATGAGCGCCATATTTAAATTTGACGTTAAGGCTTCTGATTGGTTGAAAATTTAACTCCGGCCAATCACAACGCTTAGGTTTAACTTCAACTCCTGATTAACCTGCATGCTCGAAATGGTATTAACTATTTTGAGCAATACTATAGCAGTGGCAAAAAACCTTGGTACTCTCGAGATCCAAAACTTACGCGAAAATCTCTTGGGTAAACAGGGCCAGAGCAGATCACTACAAATTGGCCAGCTCCCTGAAAAGAATTAGCTATGTTGAGTCGTTCGCGCGGGGATCCAGATGAAGGCCGAGACCATGTGCTATGGCACTGTCAAATGTATGATCAATACCGTCGAAAACTAATTAATGACCTTCAAAAGCAAGGATTCTCTATCCCTATTCCATCAGACAATTCTTAAAAGCCTTACACATTAAATCCTACTGATTGACACCTTCTTTAGATCATGTAATTTGAACATTTAAGAACGCTGTCAAACTACTCAGGTTAGAATTAAGACATTGTAAAACTATGTCTATTCTTGTACTTTTCTTTAGCAGAATTAACTATGTAGTTAAAATGCTTGAAACAAACTCCTGATTAGCAAAGTAGAAAAACACTGTGCGATGTAACAGTCACAATTTTTCTCTCTGCAAAAACCCGAAGTGAGAAAGTAATTTAAAAAAAAGGGTAATCCACTGGAGGTCATGAATGTTCTGTATACATTTGCACTCACCGTCGATAATTTACAATTTTCATGGGAAGTGAAATCTTACCCACAAGCTACCCGGGTCTTCCCTGGTAATGCTTAATGTCATTAATCAACTCAAGCTTAAACATTTGCTTATAGTCTTGAATTTAAAAGATCTTCGATAATGAGTTATCGACTTTTTCTACAGGACTACAAGAGGAGAATAAATGTTTGTTGTGAAGAATATCTACATCGTGAGGTATTTTATGTTAATTGATTTTTAATAGCCTTGAACACATTTGCGGGGAGACATTCCCTGGGAAGGTGTGACGAATGCCCTTCATCACTCGAAGAATGCTTCTGCCATTCCATTTTTTATCAAACAAATTTTTACGTTCACTTTTGAACTGGTGCCATCTTTCTGGTCACGTTTTTTCCATGTGCGCTGAGAGAACAATTTAGTTTCGCCGAATCAACGGTGTTTGGCTATAGTTATGGTATTCTTCTCTCAAGTAATTATCTTGGTAGGAGTAAACATAGTTACTACAAGAATACAAGAATTCGATAAAAATATTCGGGAGAAATCTCCACTATCTTGTCAAAAATATTTGGGGATTATAGATTGAATATTATACATATTCATAGAGACTTCTCATGAACTTTAGATTAAAATTTTAGTGAAAAAACTATGTGAAATGCACAGTAACTTTACTGAAAAATTATTGTCCACCTGATAGGTCAAACTGCACATTTTGTAGCAATTGTATTTGCACCAATGATTTCGCTGATATGAAAATGAGTTCTGGAGTAAATTTATCGAACATTTTATAGGTTCAGAGGTAGTGTACCCCGCACTTTTTACACTGACTGACAAGTAGCGCAAGAAATCATTTGTCAGCATTTTCCGGTTCTAGTGGTATCGTTGTTGAGTGCTATGTTGATCTCCAGATTCAGGGATTTTGCTAATTCGACCATTTTAGCAACCTTCACCGACGCCTCCGCAGCTTCCGTCATATCGTCTATGGGAATGATCTTTAGCTTAGCTTGTTGGATGAGTTGACGCGCTTCGTTCACATTTGTTCCCTAGTGAGCAATATAAAAAATTAGATTTTATTGGTTTTGTTATTTTGCGAGGACTTGGAAGGAAGTGAGGACAGAAAAATCCTGAAATTAAGATGCATTTTATATTTATATATAATGCATAAACTAGATAGTCAGAAATTTGTAGTTAATTGTCAATATAGTAATTTCACCTGTAATCTTGCGACAACAGGTATTTTCAAGTCTAGTTCTTTCGTCGCTTTGATAATGCCTTCCGCAATGACATCGCACCTCATGATTCCGCCAAAAATATTTACAAAAATAGTGTCAACCTGAAACAAAATTCACAATCAAGGCAAGCTTCAAATCAAAATTTTCAACTAATTCCTATTCAAGAAAGCACATACACAAAAATGAACATCGTCAGAGTCGAAAGTCGTCAGACGATTCCTTATTGGTCTGTCCTAATTCATTTTTGAATCGTGATTCATTCATTGGTTGATCAGATTAGTCACGTGACATCGTGAAGTTGGTTGGTAATCGCGTTTGCGTCGATAAACATCGATATTTGGGATATCGATTTGGCTTTAGTTTTCAAAAGTATGACAATTGTTCATGTTGTCATAACTTATGTAGTTATTGAAAATGATATTCACAGAATATTTTGTTGAGGTTCTGTTAATTTATTAAGTTTCGAGTGTTTTACATATTCTGTCCAGTGTTGAAAATTTTATATGTACGCGATAATTACAGAAAAAGCAAAAGATGCTTGCTCCAAATTGGAAAATTGGAAGCTCTCATTTTTTCGGAATCAATGATTAGCAGTATCTTCAACTTTGGAAAAGATATTGTTACTTCAAATTTCAAATTGTAACCTTTTTTGAGGTTTTCACGACGAACCTCTTAATTACCTTTGCGTCAGCGGAAATGATTTTGAACGCCTCTTTAACAGTTTCAGCGGTCGCTCCACCCCCGACATCCAAAAAATTTGCCGGCTCACCCCCGCTGAGCTTTATTATGTCCATCGTCGCCATGGCTAGACCTGCACCATTCACCATACAGGCAATATTACCATCCAATGGGATATAATTCAAATTGAACTTCTCAGCTTGTGATTCGCTGGGATCCTTCTGCGACCAATCACGTAACGCGAACAGCTCCGTCTGCCGGAATTCTGCACTATCGTCAAAATTACATTTGCAGTCCAAGGCATAATCTGAAAGTTTTTAAATACATAAATTAATTTGTTTTTGTTGTACAAAATTGCAAACATTCAGTTTGTTATACTTTTTTTTTTATCTTTTTCTTCATTGATTTAGGTATTCGATTTTAATATTCCGAAAAAAAATGACTGTTCGTCGCAACTATCAACGCTTACAGCGGATTTTTTTCATGTTCCTCATAAAAGAATCAATTTTTTTCATTTGCGCGCGAAATCCAAGATGAAAATTTACGAAATATATCAATTAATGGGCGAATGAAGTTGCAACAAGTAGTTTTCCCGCCACTTGGTTTGGAAATGGCAGGTTAACTACATGTTGCAACGTCGCGCCATTGCACATGCGCAGAGGGCCTGCGCAGACATTTTAAATTTCTCGGCCACCTCTAGAGAGCCCTAACCTCTCCAAAACCTTTATATTACATCACCGAGGAGTCCACGCACGACGGCCTGCAATATCCATGACCATGAAATAGTTTTATCATTTGCACAAAACTCCATTTGCACTTGATGATGGGGCAATCCGATTTCTGCATATAAAACAAAATAGCAGAAATCAGCATGTCAAGAGCTGCACATGCCAGTTCACTCACCATATAGTTTGGATGTGATCACCTGCGAACTTTACGGCCGTTTATTTCTGGTATTTGCGTTCGTATGCAGAAATTTGCGTTATCAGATCATCAAGCGCAAGTGAAGTTTTCCATTGCGCCATTCAGAATGTGCAAATGATAAAACGATTTGATGATCATGGACATTACAGTCGGCGCGCCGGCCATGCTCCTCAAGCGTCATTGCTAGAGTCACGGCGTGGAGTGGGGATGCATTCCCCTCCGCCCGCTGGTGCTCGCAGCGCTGCACAGTGGCGAGTTCGGTTCCCTGTGTCGAACAATTTCAAGATACTTACAATCTCCACAAATGTCCTCAACCAGCGGATTAATCTCCAGCAGTAGAGCGTCTTTATCCAAAAAAAGTCGAAACAGGTTGACAATGATTTTTGCAACGGTGTCCTCGCCATCTTTCTCCAACCCCAATTTCTCCGCTATTTTTTGAGCCTCTTCAGGACCAATTCCCTTGTCAATGGCAATAGGAAAATACGCTATAGCATCTGGACGCGTAGCTGCGGTATCCTCAATATTGACACCACCCTCCGTAGATATTATGACTACCGGCCCCTGTACAAAGTCCATAATCATTACGTCAGTGGAGACTCAATGCAGCTGATCTGATATGTCAATTTCTGTTCCGCTACTAATTATGAATAGATTAAAACGCATTTTGCGATAAGGTTTATGATAATTACACCAAACGTTCGTTCCATCATCACAGCGAGATAAAATTCTTTTCTTGGAAACATACGAGTTGTAATCATTACTGTGTTGCAGATTTTGCCCTCGGCGCCAGATTGCTTGGTCACTAAATAATTGCCCAACATTTTTTCAGCATTCGCACCTGCCTGCTCTGGTCTGGAAAATATTGCGGGAAAATTAATCGACGAAGAAGAGGTCCATGGGGCAATTGCGTATTCTATTTCTACATACTATGAGATTCATGCATTTATATCTCCATTTTTTATAGAACCAGTGCGGTGACGCGTACTGCGCACGCGCATTTCCGTTTTCCACCGTGCGGACTGGTGGCGCGTCGGTTCCGGTCTTACGCTTTTCGATAATTTCGATATACATGGATAGTTTCGTTCGTCTCTCCTTTTTATTGGAGGATAACTCGAAATCTATGAGAGCTAGAAAATTTTTCATAAGAGCTTTTTTGTAGAGGAAGATCTGTACCATAAAAAAGGCTCTTATGAAATATTCGATATGGGTCAGCGTTTTCGAGTTATTCTCGGAACATTGCGGGAGATTACAAATGCACTAATGCAATGTTTGCACAATTGAAAGATTCGATTTCGTATGCAAATTTGGGATGATCCCAAAATGGTCAGGGTTGCCGAGATGGTTTTTTGGTTAGAAAAAAGAATTAAATAAATTGATGAAAATATTCTACTCACGTATCACAAACGACCACACCGCCGATATCACTCCCCTTGAAGTTCCCCTTACCCCTACCCCCCGTGAGCACTTGAGCTTTCAGCACAATATCCTTCGTATCAAGCTTTTTGGCAAGTTCACGCGCCTCATCTGGAGTCTTCGATACTTCAAACGGTGGAGTAGGAATTCCCGCTTGGCTCAAAAGACTATAAGCTACATGCTCATGGACATTAAGCTCCCTAATTTGTTCTCGCACAATTTCACAACTCTGTAGTAACTGAATAATCATTCGATTAATAACAATTAAAATGATTTTTTGCAACGATGTGAACATGTAAAACACTTTGGCATCTCTAATTTCGACGTTAAGATTTTTTCTATAAAACTTATTATTTAGTATTGGTTAATTAACGAAAAATATAATGTCAAGTTTTTACATGTTTTCATCCCAGAAAAATTCTTCTATTTAGATAGAAAAAATATTACTGGGTATTGAGAACAATTCAGTAGCAAATGGATCTGTGAGTTTATCTGAAGGACAATCATGATTTGTAGTTTTCGGGGATTCCCCACTCGCGTAATGCCTAGGGGTCTCGAATCGGCGGGCTTACTATGTGTGCAATCGAGGGTTAATAATGATGTATGTGGTAGGGGTAGGTGGGTGGGTGAGTGGGTGGGCAGCTGAGTCGATGGGTGGGTGGGTGAGTGAGTCGGTGGGTGGGCAGGGGAGTCGGTGGGTGGGTGGGAGGGGAAGTCGGTGAGTGGGTGGGTGGGAGGGGGAGTCGGTGGGTGAGTGGGTGGGAGGGGGAGTCGGTGGGTGGGAGGGGGAGTCGGTGGGTGTCAGGGGGAGTCGGTGGGAGGGGGAGTCGGTGGGTGGATGGGTGGGTGCGCGGTTTTCATTCACATAGTTGGACCATTAAAATTCTTCATGAACATTTTCACAGGGCATTGCACTCTTAACCACATTAATCACTTCACTACTGAATTATTAATTGGCAAATTCCTATACTGAATGAGTATTGACTTGATTGATCACATCACAATTAATAATTACAATAATTATTTTACTTTTTGCTTGTGGACACGACGCGTTAGACACCGAAGAGCCATAAGTGCACGAGCGAAGTGCATCTCGACGTTTATCCAGTTATAAATAAATGAATTTACCAGATAGTTGCCAATGCATCGATTGCCACCCCATACTTCACCCTCCACAATTACAAACGTAATATGTAGTTGAAAAACAAATTCATTTCCATGCTCAAGGCCCACCAATGAACTCTGACATTTTACTTTCCCGATAAAAAAAAAAAAAAAACAAAGAAGTATCACTCTCATTCATTTTTAATCTTCTATTTATTTTATTATCTCTGCCACTGCATAATCGTACAAATCATTCGTATAGCACGTGTGCACAATCGTGAGCTTATCAGAAGAGTAGGAGATGCCACTGGCAACTTATTGAGATCCTGAATTTTTGCAATCGTGTGCCCCCCCCCCCCCCCCCCCCCGCCTTGGGAGCACATGAAAATTTAAAGATTGATAATTTTCATGTAATTTTTTTTTCAAAATATTTCAGAAATCAAGATTGTGATGTTATGAACACCTTTAATAATTTAATTGATAATTTTGGAAGAATAAATATATGAAAAAAAATCATAAATTTCTTTAATTAAAAACTGTAAAAAGTTGTAAAAAATTTGCTGAAAAATTGTTTTAAATGTCCAAAGATTTTTTATGTTAGAAAATACCCACACACACACACACCAGGCTCAAAAATTGTCAGTTATCAGGAACTAAAGACAGTGCGCATGCGCTTGGGCCGACTTCCCCCATTCGACCCATCGTATTTCCGAGCAGAGGGTAAACCCCGAGAAACCCCTATACTACGCCACCACAGATTCAACTAAAGTTCTAAGGGGAAGACAATTATCCCTTCTCCATCATGTGAATGCGGCCAAGAAAACCTAGTTCAAGTATTCCGGGTATGTCCACGACATGGCAATGCAGAATTGCATTGCGCACAGTACAACAGAATCAATATCCGAGCCCTAGAAACTCCAATAAAACCCCGAAATGTCGAAGGTTCGTGCACGCTCATCAGCTATCTTAAATAAAATTAAAAGAAAATTTGAACTAAATTCTAACATACAAAAAAAGGACCCATGTAAAAAAATTTCCATGAAATTTGTCATTTTCTAAATGCAAAATCCAAAGGCTTCCACAAGCTCAATACAGAGGAAGACCCGCAATCTAAAATCCAAACCAAAACTGAGCATTATGAAGAAAATTCTTTCGGGTTGGAAGCCATTGGAACTCCACGATGGCGATCGCATCATGTACAATGTGAGGCCGTTCCTTTGGTAAAACTCAGCATATAAGAAATGTCTTCCGTATGAAGATAGCAGTCGTAAAAACAGAGATAATGATTATCTCTGATGAACGCCATCAGACTGCAGTTGAACGACCATACTATATTGAACTCATATGGAAGCGAACTACGCTGCCTCTTGATGGACACCCCCTCCCCCATCAGGTTGGGTTCCCGTTGTACTTGACCCATTTTAAAAACTGTTCTAAATGTCCCAAAATCCGCAATATTTAAGATGGAAATTCCAACAAGCCAAAGTCCCCAAATTTCAATTTGTTTTCTCCGGAAATTGTTACACATATCCAAAAAATGTTTTTAAAAACTGGCAATTTTTTGACCCCCAAAATGGGTCATTGTTTTTACAATGACCGAAAAAACTATATACATAAAAATACGCAAAACAATTTTTGTAATAACAAAAATGTAAAAAAAGCGCATATTATAAAATCGACGAGGAGTGAAAAGATCTGAAAAAAATGAGAAATTATGGTTTAATTTTCGCGTATTAATATTAAAAAAATCTCACAGTAAAATCTGATTTTGATGAATTTGTTCTGGAACAAATCCAAATGTACCATTCAAAGACGACTTCTAAACGTATTAGTAAGGTACAATAAAAAAACAGTATGATATAATCGTACTTTTATACTACTAATTTTATTCATCTTATTGAGCTAATTATATGAGTAATTCAAACAGCATTTAATTACTTGGGGTTCCATTATTCACAAAAAAAATGTCCACTGACTCTACATATAAGGTGGTCTCCCCCACTCTCTGTGCAATTTTTTACTCCATCAATAGCGTGATTCATTTTAGAAAAGAAAAGCTATAGTTTTCAATAAAATTCTACAGAATTCTCACTCATTCTCATTCGATACCTTTCACTGAACTATAATTATAATCTCACGAAAAGAGAAAAAAAAAATTAAACTAAATTCACGGTTTAATCACACAAATCAAAATTGCTCAATTGAAGCTATAGATATTTACTTTCTAATAGAGACAGTTGTACGTTAAATAAACAGTAGATTGTGTGTAAAATTTATAAACGAAAAGAGAAGACTGTTCATTTGTTTTCATTTATCACCTATACATCTGTGCACTAAAATGCACATTTTGTTAATGAAAAAAAATATATATATATAATAATAATAACGCTTCATTCATTTGCATCTGTTAGCAGTCTTCAGTAACGTTCGATGAGAAGGTCAAAACCTTTGACAGATAATTAAAAAGTGAATCTGTCATTTAGGGTCCGCCCAGTAATTCCCAAATTGTTGGAAACGCTGTACATAACTTCGCTGAAGGTACGGTCATCGACATTTGTGTTGGAGTGAATGAGGGGAACTGGCCTGGTGCGTGATCGTGAGCGAGAACGTGATCGCGATCGTCGACGTCCATACATCGGTCCTCTCGACATCTGTAAATTGTAATAATAATTATTGTTTGGGTGAGTGAGTGAGTGGGTGGGTGGGTGAGCGGCTGGGCACGTGGGTTGGAAGGGGTGGGTGAGTGGGTTGGGAGAGGTGGGTGGGACGGTTGGTTGGTTGGTTGGGAGGGGTGGATGGGTTGGTTGGTTAGAAGGGGTGGGTGGGTTGGTTGGGAGGGGTGAGTGGGTTGGTTGGTTGGGAGGGATGGGTGGGTGGGTTGGTTGGGAGAGGTGGGTGAGTGAGTGTATTTGAGTCATACAATAATCATACACACACACACACAGCTCCAAATTGATCGGGAAGTCTTTTAGTACAGCTCAAAAGCACAGTTACATAGCGAAAATTCAATTCATAAATTCTACATTATTACGATAAAATCATGAAAAAAATATTCCTGAATCTACTTAAATAGTTATTCAAAATGTTATTTTCCCTACATGATATTTATTAGGAGAAATAAAACTATTTTATCTGAGAATTCCCCAAAATAAACCAAAAAATGTCTGTTTTTTCTCAAAATTTGTACACTTCTGGAATTTCATGGAAAAATTTTTACGGCATTTTAATTGACTCACGATATAACTTTAGCTTAAGATCTTCCATTTTCGTTCACATAGTTGGACGGTTCAAATTTTCTATGGATATTTCCACAGGGCATTCATTGCATTGAGGTGAGTGCGTGATAGATGGATGGGTCGGTGGGTGAATGGGTGGATAGGTGAGTGGGTGGATGGGGGCGGGATCTTGCAATTTTTTGCGAACACGGAGTTGATAAAAGCTCTAATGCCATGACATTGAAAATTACCTGAGGAAGATTTTGGGGATTCTGGCGGAAGGGTGAACGTCCACGTGCCATTGGTGGCCTGTTGCTGCCACTCTGGCTCATCGAGCGTGGACGACGCCTCGCAGCGTATTCGTCGCCAAGTGTGCACATAAAGTTCACATTAGGATTTGGGTTAAGTCGAGCAGCACTGAAAATACAAAAGTCAGTTTAGAAATGTGAGGAAATAAATGACTTATTTATATACAGGCCAAGAAGTTTTCAAGTCTGAAAAAATTGATTTAAAGAAAATATTTATTTCCGACTTTCTTAAAGACTCTCAGGCTTTTATCACTGTTTTTCCAACTGGAAAACGTATTCTCATCGTTTTGACCATTAAACAAATGGAAGACAAAATTTCTTTCCAAATGTTTTTTTACCTTCAAAAACTTCTTTCAAAACCTTTACCAAAATGTTCAAGCCATATTGTTTTTTTCACTTATTGAAGTTAGGAGTTGCAAATTTTAAAACTTCTAGGCACTATTAGAGGGTTTTGAATAATTCAAATGCTTCCAAACTGTACAAATTTTCCGACTTTCACAATTTTTTGCAAACTTTTTTGCTTAGCTAAACTTTTTCCTTTGAATTTGTTTTTCTTAAAATTTTTGCATTAGCAACTCGACTGCTGGCCACTCTCACGGCCCAGTAGTTAGTGCGCATGCGCTGTCTGTTGCGCAGCTTGGTTGCGCATTGAGCCATTTTTCCCGCGTAATTCGGGAGCAGACGAGGAATTATGACGTTCGTCGAAAATTGAGGAGAAATTTTGGTATAAATTACAAATTCACATACTTCATCCTCAATAATTTCTGGCTATACTGTTGTCGTCTCTGGACCCTCATCATCTGATCTGAGCGAAGTCCCCCGGCGTTGAAGCCTCTCTGATTTATCAGGAGCTGCTGGTGTCTCTCCAGTGCTCGTTGTTGGAGATTTGGCAGGGATTTTGGTTGACGAGGTACCTAAATAGAAAGCCGCAAAGTGTCATTGAAGTATCGAAAGTTTGTTCTAAATGTTCAAATTTGTTGTATACCACCCGCTTTATATATTACTTAAAAGTTGAGATGGACAATATGCCACTACAGTCCTGAAATGTGCAGCCCATTTTGTTTTGTTATTAATAGTCCGAATTGACAAAAAAACTGACATGCTACTCCTTCACTTTCTTCTTTTCAAAAGTACAAATCAGCCATTTTTTTTCACTAGTTTTATTATCAAATTGGTTCTTCCGCAAATTGCTTTTATTAAGTGACCCGAATTTTACCAGCAAAAATAAAGGCTATGGAGATTGCCGAAAATGTCTATGAAAACTCATAATAATCATAACCACTCACCATTCTCTCATTGGGCACAAGTCGCTGGCTTTGCCGTTGCAGAAGTAGTTGTTTAGCCCGCTTAACTCGATTTCTGTATGCAACTTGAGCTGGACTCTGGTAACCAAGTCGATTATAGACGGAATTGGGATCGCGCAGATTCGGCACACTGCTCGCCCGTTTAACCCCCTTGGGTGGTGCAGTGAAGCGCTTATTTCCACTGGCAATATTATTACGGCTTCTGGAGCGATTCAATCCAGCTTTAGCTGCACGCAATAGGGCAGCCCTTTTAGCAATAAATCCCTGCTTAGTTTTCATCTGCTGATTTCTCATTCGCTCATTATTTTTATTCAAATTTGGTTTAATCTGCATTTTTTTGGCGCCACCATTCTGGGGGAAGCGCTTTGCCACAAAGCCACCATTAGTCTGTTGTCTCTGCAAACGCCAAGCCTGACTTTTCTTCGGCAAGTTAACATTTTTAGCGTTCTGTTGACGACCACGTGGACTATTTTTATTAATATTTTTACGTGGCCCACGCTGGACTGGTCCTTGACGATTGTTCCGACCACCTTTCCCATTCACCATGACTTTTTTCTTTTTATCTTTCCTCTCCAGCTTTATGATGTCATCTTAAAAGGAATAAAAGGGTTGGATTTGTGTTTTGTTTTTTTTTTTTCGGGTATTTTACGTGAGCGTACGGCCTCAACAGCGATTTTTTTTTTTCTTTTTTTGGACTAACAAAATTCGATCGTCACATTGTAATTCACTCGCTCGGCTGCCACCAGTTTTTCCAATAAAACAAATCAAGGAAAATTTAACAAATAATGGGTTTACTTGAAATTAGGAAAGGGGGGGGGGGCTATTATAGATAAATAATATTTTTTGGCCCATTCAATTTGAGGGTAAATTTTTGTTGTGTGTAAATTGGTGTTCCATCCAAATGAATTTATCGACGAGGTGTTCCGTGGTTGTCACAATAAATCCAATTTTATTATTTTCGGCCTAGTGGTGAAATAATATTGGAGGTATCCTTATTTGGTAATGGGGGAAATTTTTGCCGCCATATTGATGCACATCTCACCCGACCCCTCGAGTGACATCCCACTCGGTTACTTTTTTTTTTTTTCGTCTAGGAAGCGCAACAAGAACATTCCAGAGAATTGTTCAACAATTATTATTGCGCAATAATTGTGGAGTATGAGCACATTGGATTGTTGTGGAATACAGTGAAATCTTGGTAACACAATTGCCAGGCGGTAAGCCTAAATTAGCTCGAACGTTGATTTAATTTTTTCCTTAATAATCCATTAATAATACGTGAATGTTAATAAATAAAAGCCTCAAAATCGCTGTTGGGTGCAATAATTCCATCATTTATCCTCTTATTGCGTATTTACGTTGGATCTCTTGACCGTCATATCCGCCATTTTGTCTGACGAATTATAAGATTTTTTTTTAATCATTTTTTTTTTTTAACTTCATGTTATGTCATTCCGCTTAGGAGGAAATAATTAGGGCGGTATTATTGGTAATGCTATTGTTGATAGTGGAAAAGATGCAGCCGTACGCTCACGATTACTTGTCATAGGTTTTTTTATTAGCTCATAGATTCGCCCCTCGCTTGGATACTCTGGCGACTTACCAAGAGACATGTTCACTTTAGCATCACCCTCAGCCATTTTTTTTTTCTATTTTTTGAGCAATTTTGTGGTGATGAGAAATGTTTTACGCGCTCTTGGAGTTTTTTGGGGGGGGACGCCGAGGAAGTTTACACGACCTTCTATGGGGGTTTTTTTACGCACAATTTCAACACTGAACAAGTTATTAGGGACAGTTTCACTGAACGACTGAGGAGAGGGCAGGGCCGGGGAAGCGAGGAAGCAGACAAAGAAACTGAGAGTACCAAGTTGAGGATATTACTACTAGACTTCTAGGGAATTCTGGGGAATTCGGAGATGCGCGGTGGATCGGCGCGGTGAGCTGGAGGCGGGAACGTTTGAGTGATGCGCGCGCAGCACAGTATCGCCGCGCGCATTCTCGAAAATTGAAAGTGCGTTAGTTTAGAGAAACAAACTTAAACAAATGCTGACTCATCTCACAGTTTTTTTTTAATTTTTGAGTCGGCAATTTTTTTTGGATTTTCAAACTCTTAGTATATCTAAAATTTTGGAAATTTTTTGAATATTCGTAATTTTTGAACTTTGAAATTTCGTTGACATACTTGACACATGCTTAACGTAATTTTTAATAATTTTTAAGTTTTGCAATTTTTAACTTACCCAACTTTTCTTGAAAACTTTTGATCAATAATGAATCTGGACGTTCCATCAATGTAATACCATTAAGTGATGTATGAAGAAATAATTTACAACAACAATTACAAGCGACATTTTATTGAGAAGAATCGAACGAATCCTTTAATTACATCGTTGAACATTGTCAACAATATCCATAAAATATGGCAAAAACCCATTTGGAGATATTGTTCCTGTGATAAAAAACTGCCACCAGGGTCGTTTCATCCAACTAATCATGGTAGATTTCTTAAACTACACGTATAATACATCGATGATGAAATACATATATTATCAATTCCATAACTTAATTTATTAATTTTTTCAATTAGCTCAAATTTTCCTTCGACTGGATAAATAAACAAACAAGCCTTCGTCATCAGTTGAATTTCGTATCCTTCCATTCAAGAAACATGTAACAAATATGTTGGGCATCGCTTTATTCATTCGTAACATATAAAAATAGAAAAAGAAAAACCTCAAAATATATTTTGTACTCCAAAGGATAAATCTATACAGGACGAAATATCCCAAACGAACTGTCGATGTGGAATTCCTCATCATTCGTTTCTCTCCCGCAGAGGAGTCAGCGGTTTGCACGGTGATGATACAGGAGTGCCAAATGGACTCTTTGAAATTGTCCCAAAATTCTCCTTCCCCTTCGTAAACGTCCGCCTCCTCTCATCCGCCTGTAGTCTCTCAATGCTCTTACACTGCTGCTCGATGACACTATTCTTCTCTTCTAAATCCTTTTCCAACTTAACAATCCTCTCATTCAGCTGACTGAGCTGCTTCATGCTCTGCTTGTGACTGGAATTCCCCAATACCTCACCATACTTACCAACCAGCTCCTCATAATCCTCCTTCAAACGACTGCAGGACTCCACCAATTTCTTGGTCTCCTCCTCCACAATCTTCCTCGTCTCCATCTCCACCCTCAACATCTCCTTCTGCTCATCAAATGCCCTCTGCAAATTCTCCTGCTTCGTCTCATTCACTCTCAATGTCTCCAGCATTTCCAGTAATTCATCTGCACGATCTTCAGCAGACTTTGTTATACTTTTATATTTCTCAATTTCACTCTCTAACGAACTCTCAACTACCTCTGACTCTTCAATCTGACGTCTCAACTCCTCCTCAACTTTGGTCTTAGCCAATTGGAGCTCGGAAATTTCAATGCACTGTGCATCACTCTGCTCCTCAAGCAGCAATAATGAGTCCTGAATGGAGTTCATTCTATCAGCCATTTTTCTAATCTCATTTCGCAAGTCCAGGTTCTTAGCATCCTTCTTCTTCATCTCTTCTTGGAGGATCTTCATCTCCCTCAGTGATACATTTTTCAGCTCATCTATCTTTGATTCGAACAGACATTTCAACGTTTGAATCTCATGCATATTGCTCTCCTCAATCTCATCAATTTTCTTCAGGTTGACCTTGTCGATTAGAGATTGTAATTGTTGGTTGACAGAGTTGGAGCTGTTCCTCATGTTGTTTAGTAAATCTCGGTGTTCTAGTAGGAGATCTTCCGACAACTTCAACTCTTGCTGGACCCGCTCCAGCTCTTCAGTACTCTCTGCCAATCTCTGGGAGAGAGCAGCCACTGTCGCTTGATTCTCAGCCATAACGACGTCAAATCTACGTCTTCTCGTTACCATCTCAGCTGTCTCCTCTCGTATCTGCTCCTTCAGGTCCTTCAGCTCTTTTTTCTTACTGGCTAACTCACCCTCAGCTCTATCCAACTCCTCCTGCAAACTCTGACTGAAGCTTTCCTGCGTTTCCGACGCCATCTTCAGCTCCTCCAGTTCCAATGATAATTTGGAAATTTCAGCATCACGCTCTTGCAATTTCTCCTCAAACAACTTTTCATCCAATTTTGGTGAGCCCCTTGGCGAATTCTTTGGCGATTTTTTCTGCTTTTTCGACTGACTCTGCAACTCATCTATCTGCGTTTTCAACTTTCTCATCTCCTCTCGATGATTTTCCTCCAGAATATCGGAAAATTCACGCTCGTTATCCAGCTCATTTTCTATTTCACAAAATGACAATTTCAGCTCTTCGTGCTTCCTCTGGACCTCACTTATTTCCCCGATCAGAGCGTCATTTTTTATCAGCAGTTCCTGATTTTTACGATTGATCTCTTGCTGCTTTGAGAGATTGGACTCTCGTTCGGCCTCGAATTTGTGGGTTTTGCAGAGAAAATTTGTGGAGAGTTCAGCAAGTTCGGTTTGATGAGTGGAGATTAATTGGGACAGTTGGTGCTGGGTGTCGCAAGTGATTTTTTCATTCTCGGCTTTGAGCTCATCCATTTCACATTGGAGGGAGGAGAGTTGTGACTGGAGGTGGAGAATTACCTGCTGGCGGGTCTCCAGGGTATCTTCCAGTGTTGATTGGCGAGTTGTTGATACTTCTGACTCAGTTCGGAGGCGTTCATACTCCATTTGGAGGTACTCGTTGGTCCCGCGTGAGTTCAGGAGGTCCTCAGTCAAGGTGGTTGTTGTTATTTTTAGCTGCTTCATCTGCAAATTGTGATCAGTGAGAAAGGTCGGTGACCATTATGGGGTCTTGTGTGTGTGTGTGGTTAGGTCGGTGTGGGTGGTTGGGTGTGAGTGGGTGGGTGGGAGGGGAGTGAGTGGGTGGGTGGGAGGGGGTGAGTGGGTGGGTGGGAGGGGGGTGAGTGGGTGGGTGGGAGGGGGGTGAGTGGGTGGGTGGGAGGGGGGTGAGTGAGTTGGTGGGAGGGGGGTGAGTGGGTGGGATGGGGAGGGTAAGTGGGTGGGTGGGTGGCTGTGGGTGGGGGTGGGGGTAAATGGGTGCATGTTTTTTTTTTAAATCCAAATTTTTTTGGAAATACTTTTACCTCTTCTCGCACTTCAATTATCTTCTTTTCACTCTCTACAATAGCATCCGTCAACTCAGCCACAATAATCTCTTTATTAATCTCCATCTCATTGAGTTGTTCGATAAATTCGCGCTCTCTGGACTCCATTGCTCTCTCCAATTTTTGGAATTTCTCGAATAGTTCGTCGTATTCTTTCGTCTTCCTCTTTTCGCTGATCAATTCCGTCTCCAGAGCTTCTGATTTTAAGGACAATTCGGCAATGTGTGACTTTTGGTCTTCTTCAACTGCTTTACAAGCGGAATGTTCATTCTTTTTTGCTTCGAGGGCGTCCAGTAATTGGGTTCGTACGGTAATTATCTCGGACGTGTATTTTTCTTCGTGGGAGTTGAGAATGTCTTGTTGCAAATTTGCCTGAAATTAACACAAATATTTGAAGGTTATTCAAATTTCATTTTTATTTTAATCTTAATATTAAGAAAATTCCAAAATTCTCAAATTCTCAAAATTTTCAAAAATAAAAAAACTTGAAACATTTTTTAAAAAATCAAAAATTTAAAAAGATGAAAACTTCTAAAATGTACAAAAACCTCAAAATTTTTTGAAACTTAAAAATCGCGATTTTGAAAACCTGCAAAAACGTGAAAAAAAAATCAATGAAAAATATGTGAGTTTAAGATTAGTACCATCGCCTCCAGATCCTTCTTGCACTGTTCTTCCACATCCCTCTGATTGCCCTCCATCTCCTCGAGCGACTTCTCCAATCTCTTCACTTCGATTTTCATATCGTCGATACATTTCTCATAGTCTCGAATTGTCTTATCTTTATTCACAAGTTCGACCTTCAGATCAGCAAGTTCATCTCTAGTGTCATATTTCACCTCTTTGGGATTCAGAATCAATTTTGTTTTAGCTTTTGGACAGCTGCTAGGTATTGCCCTGGGAATCCGCTTTTTGAGTAATTGTGGCTGTGAAAAAAAAAGATACTTTGAATGTTTGTCTTCGCAGACAAAACTCTCAACTTCCACCCACCCACCCACTCAAACACCCACCCACCCTCTCTCACACACACACACACACACACACACACACATTGTGCGAAAATTTGCATAAGGCCAGGTCCGAAATGTTTCTTACAGTACGAAATTTTGGAGAAACCAGGGGCGCAGCCCCTTTACTCGACACTGAATTACAATCAGCTCCGCTGCTTGCAACACTTCGATTATCAGTGAACCGTCCAGGTTTTTCGATGCCAAATCCCTTGCCCTTGGAGTCGAACTTTGGATCGTAAGATCCCGGTGCTGGTGCTACACCTGAAAAAAATGAAGAGTTAAATGAGTTTTCAATTCTGATTATTTCATGCCCCTTCTTTTTCTTGTGAAGGGAGAGTACATCAGAAAAAAAATTTTTTTTTAGTGATAAAATACAAACATCTTTATCAGAGTGTGCTACTCAGTTTTTGTACACAGAAATATTGTTATTTATTTTAAAAAATATGAAAGGACATACAACCCCAGGCAAATTTTTTTTTTTTTGTATAAAATTTTGGCTCCCATAATTTTCATTATAAAAATTTCATTCATTATTTGCAATTTGACGAACATGGTCAGTCGTATGTTGGAATAAAAATTGATAATTGTTTTTTTCTGAAGAAAAAAAACATAATAGTCTCGTGCATGGGGTCTCCAAAAGTTTACTGGGTTTATGTAAAATTTTGTTTTCACTATTTCCTACAAATTGTGCAACGCATGACTTAAAAACCATTTCACACCCCTGTGTATGTTGCATTGTAAGGGGGCGGGTGGGGGGGGGGGGGGGGGGGACAAAAGAAGGGGAGCGTAAAAAGCAGCTGGAGGCCCCGGGGGGACGTTGTGCCTCGTAGGTCCTTATATACAATTGCCAGGTGCTGAATAAAACGGACCCCTCTTCTTTTTAACGCTTGCGAACCGCCAAAATGCAATAACGGATTTCGTATCTGATATTACGCAATTAATCTGATGAACTCACTTTAGTTTGCTGAAGAGTTTTTGAGGAATTATAGTGGAAGAAGTTTGGAGGCGGGAAATTTATTCAAATGTGTTGCCTTGCGAAACTAGCCAATTGAAATTGATTAAATTTATGCAGTTAAGTTAATTGAGACACTTGATTCTTTTTGCCGAAAACGGGCCGAGATCCGGATGTTTTATAGCTGCCATTTTGTTGCAATTTTGTTGTTATCAGGGAAATCTATTTGAATTCTTTAGCATTTTAAATTATCTAAAGATTCAGGACATGTTGAATGCTCAGACATTTTTTCCGTGCAAACAAATTCAGTTTTGTATCTGAAAATTCAACTTAATAAGATATGCGAAATTTAAAATTGTTTGTTATAGTGCACATGCGCAGACAACATGCGCGTGCAATGCAAGAGGCATAAGTTCAAATCCGTTAGACTCGACATTAGTTATTTCCATTTGTCCCTATTGTTTGTTGATTATTGTTATACAGGTCTATACCCGGAATTGTGCAAAATCAAAAAATGGCGGGAAAAAGTGCAAGCAGCTTCGAATACATTGAAAAATATATTTTCATGCACCAATTGAAAGTAATTTGATGGATTTTCATAGTGAATTTCCGATTGATTATTCCAGTAATTTATAAACCCGAAAATTCCTAATTTGTCACCATAGGATTAAAAATAAATTGCATTTTTTAAACTATAAAAAATAATGCTAAATTTCGATAATTATCAAAATATAAATGCATTAATTTACTTACTCGTGAGTTCATTAAATCTTTGAATTTTGGCCTTAGAAAACGACATTGTCCTTTCGATGAAAAAAACACTTGCCGAGAAAAAAGTTCACTAACAAAAATACTAAATGGAAGACGAAAATGAAATAAATAGTTACGATTAACAGAACACAAATAAACGAATTAAAAAAAAAAACAGGACCCTTCCCGCGCGCATGTATCCCCCGTGACAACCGACGTAGTAATGCGCGGCAAAATTAGGAGCCGAAGGACTTCAGCTGTTCAACGGTTTACCTTGGGTGCCTCCCCCCCTGTCTGGCCTGCGGCAAGATTAAAAAGACCGTTGGTCCGCAGGTTCAAATTAAAGAGCTCGCTTTTTGTTGGCCGAAATATTGCGCATAATAAAAAGGGTGACCACGTGACTCTCCCTCATAAACACATAAACAATAGAAAAAATGAGCAGCGCAATGCGTAATAACATTTTTTTGCGAATAGCAAATATATTCAACCTTCCTGAGGAAGCGAAATATTAACATTCTGCAGAAAAATGAAAATGATTGAAAATTTACGTGAACAGCCATGTTTGTTTTACGGAGACGGAAATTCGATTATTACATGTAAGTATTGGGCGACGTTAAACAACACTTATTATTATTATTATTATTAGCTATTGCCCATCCAGGACGCTGAATATATTTCTGAATTGTGACCAAAAAAATACCAGCCCCGAACAGGTCCAGCTCGAACGGAACCAATAATGAATCGCCAGGCTTAGGAACCCAGTGCCCTATTCAAATTTCCCGCCTTGCGCGCTAGACACTATTGAACTGAATGAGCAGCGTTTCTTCACATGCCACGTAACTTCAGGTACTTGTGACGTTTTCAGGCTAAATATCTGTGCCTGCGTGTTCACGGGTCAACCGGCCTCTAGAGTATTAAAAGTTATTCACTTATTGTTTGATTAAATTATAGAAATAATGAAGTGGACTGTGGGCACTACGGTGCTAATTGTTCTCCTATGTTTTTTAGGAGTATATTCTCAGTACAGAACTAAAGCTGTAAGTATTAATTTTCCTAACCTATTTATCGTGTTTACATTTGTTAATGAAATTGTCAAAATTGATTAACAAATCGAGGGTTTGCGGGGGGCACTTTTTTGCGATTGCGTTCACGAAAAAATGAGCAAATTAATTTTTTTTTTCATGAGATTTGTTGGTCCTGTTATTTTTTGTTATAGATGTGTCATGGTGATTTATTATAAATATGGTTGAAATTGTGTTGGTGGCAATGAGTGTATTGGAGTATTTAAGGAATTTAAAGATTCCAAAATTTTTGAAAAAGATTTTGGAAAAAGAAGAATTTGAGGGAATTGCTAATATGATTAAAACAATTTTTTGAAAAATTGACGATATTTATTGATTAATTAAATTTATCTTTCAGAGTCAAAGTATACCATTGGCTGAGCGAGTCCAGCAATTGACAGATATGGCAATGAAGCGACCAGTCCTTAGATTCAATGGTGCTAAATTTAGGGAATATGTTAAATCAACTCCAAGGAATTATTCCATAATCGTTATGTTCATTGCAATGGCACCACAGAGGCACTGTCAAATTTGTGGCCATGCCAATGAGGAATTTTCAATTGTGGCAAACTCATTTAGATATTCTCAATCGCACTCGAATAAGTTATTCTTTGCGTCCGTCGATTTTGATGAGGGCTCCGATGTTTTTCAGATGGTAAGAAAAATGTCTATCGACATAATTATGTAAAATATAATACAATGAATCACCCCAAAATGAAACCCAAAAGGAAACTTTTGCATAGTACTAAACTGCAAAAACTTTACGATTTTTATACACAAATAAGAGAGACTGAATGTTGCACTTTATATTCTGAATTATTTGAATTATATGTGTCCACGTGACAGGCGGAAATGCTCACCACTATACCACCGGAGACTTGAATTATGTATATATGTATGCCAATAAAATTTTGCTCAATGCAATAAAAGTACCTACAGAATTGAAAGATGGAGGAAAAAAAGTGGTCAATCGCCATCGAGATCCAAAAACGTTAATGGATTATCGTAATTGCAGATGAAACTCAACACCGCTCCAGTATACATGCATTTCCCTGCTAAAGGCAAACCCAAAGCAGCTGACACAATGGACATACAGAGAGTTGGCTTTGGCGCTGATGCAATAGCAAAATGGATAGCTGAACGTACTGATATACAAATTCGTGTATTCAGACCGCCAAACTATTCTGGAACTGTTATTCTTGTTATGTTCTTGGTGCTGGTTGGAGGATTTTTGTATTTGAGGAGAAATAATCTAGATTTTATCTATAACAAGACTATGTGGGGATTTGGAGCATTGGTAAGTGCCTCGAGCTCTGCAGGAACTCTGTTAAACATTTATCTCAGATATAATTTTTTTAAGTCGACTGAATATTTAAGAAAAATTTATGCATCCTACTTATACATTTCATGTGAGGCTATAGTAGGAGAATTAGTTCCCTGAGTTTCTGATAATTTTTTCAGTGCTACCTGGCTATAGATATAATTTTTGGAAGATTTCGATAGATAAAAAAAAATTCTCATTTTTGTGTATAACGTCTGTTTCTTTTCAAAGCCGATTCATATTGATGTAAATGGATACCATATGTATTAGACAACTAGACCGAGACCGGAGTAATAATGGATTTGCTTGAAATTTCAAAATGCAAAATTCAACTTTGATGCTGTTGCATGTGCTTGTCAATGGCTTCAAAACAGACATTGATTAATCATTCTTCAATTATTAGCTCTTCACACTGACGATGACATCCGGCCAGATGTGGAACCACATAAGAGGACCACCGTTCATTCACAAATCACCCAATGGAAATGTCGCTTACATTCATGGATCATCACAGGGACAATTCGTTGTGGAAACTTATATCGTGATGGTTTTGAGTATCCTTTTTAAGCTAAAACTTTGGACAAGGACATTTCTTGCCAATAAATTTCTTTACGTAAATTTGGATGGACATTCGATGTTTGAGAATAAAACGGAGGAATTACGAACATTCCAAAATAATTAAGGAAATTTTGCAAGGAGCAAAATCTTGCTGCTTTCCAAAATTATGCAATTTGCAAAATTTTTAATTTTTTTGACAATTTCCGAAATTTAGAAATTAAATGAGATTCGAAAATTTCCCAAATTTAGGAAATTAGAAGATCTCAAAAAAGTAAAAAAATTAAAAAATTTTCTGAGGAGTGCAAAAAGTTTGATTGAATTTTTGAAATACCAAATTTATAAAAAAATATCAGAAATTACAAGTACATTTGCGAGCTGTATGTTTTGAATTTCGTCAAAATTAATTGTCGATGGACCTTAACAATGTTTTAATCAGATGGAGCAGTAGTGCTAGGCATAATTCTAATGATTGAAGCAGCATCGCGAAAAGGGGACGTGAAGAAGCGTAAAAGTTTTGCTGTGATTGGTGCTGGTTTGTTAGCTCTATTTTTCAGCCTCCTCCTGTCGATGTTCAGAAATAAGGCACAAGGATATCCTTACAGGTAAACGAAAATGAGTAATAAAACAACGAAGTAAACGCAAGAAAATTTTGTGACAATGATTTCTCCAGAAAAATGATTCCACGAATTAAAAATTCAGAAAGTTCATCTGTCACTTGAAGCACAAAATTTCTGAGAGCTCTTGGAAGAGTAAATCAATGTTGCCTTTCTGTAATGTTCTCTTTACTCTATTTTTAATTTGATTTACGACTAATTCTACTACTTTGCAATAAGATTTTTTTCTTTACGCATTTATAGTTTTGAGGTCCACAGAAAAAAAATTTAAACAATTTGAACTAACAGTTCTCTTTTTATAATTTCAGTCTTCTCTTCAAGTAATTGGGAGTGCCAGTGGCTGTTGAAAACAATTTTGCTGTTCATATTTGTACTGAGAAAATATAGTTGGTCTTCATACGTATAATTATATGTAATAACATCATTATGAGCAATGTTTGTATAAAATATATGTTCTTTTCCACTTATATTCACCTTAATCAATTAATTAATTGGTAGTTTGAAATTTTTACAAGATAAACGGAATACATATTTTACGATCCTTTGGATAATCCTTGAATGTCTTGCGATACCATACGTGTGAATCAGCTGCCGTTTGAATCTAAAGGACAATTAAAAAATTATAGTCGAAGAAAAATGGATTAATAGTTTTATGTGTAATGAGGAAAAATATATTTAAAAAATTTATCAACAAACAAATTTCGAGGAAATATTGTTCAATAATCTTATAAAAAAAAAATTGAAAATCTCAATTCGAAATTTATTTCTTACCTGATTTATCAGCACCCATAAGAAAACGTAGTGATAAGTCACTATTGAGCCACTCCACATAATAATTGTGAGCATAAAGTACATGATAATTTCCGTGAATTGTAAAGCACCTGTTACACAATTGAATAGTCCTCCACGTGGAATTTTATACGACTTTGTAACTACTGCACCCTTCTTGTCCTTGCGTAAATTCGACAATATAAAATTGGAGTGAAGTTGCAGGGATGATGCGATTAGGAATAATAGAGCGCAGAGATAATGAATCGTTGTTAGATTATCTAGATGGAAATTGGCTTCTGAGTTTTTGGTGAACCCCTGGGATTCCCCCAGAATTGCTGTGAAAGTACCAAGATAGTGTACATATCCCACTATGTAATGGGAAATGTTCATTCTTGCATTGCTGAAGACACTAACGCAAGTTGTTTCATATAATCTCTTCCAGCATTGGACGGTCATCAGCAACATTGCAAGCAGTGCATTTTCAGCCGGAACTGTAATTAAGAAAAAACATCGTGAGAGTTTAATAATTAGAACCGGAAATTTAAAATCAAAGAAGTTAATTCGTAAAATTTTCTTCAAAAATTAATATCTCGTTAACAAGTAGCTTAACGCAAAAATGTCACAATCAAATTTTTTAGAGTCTCTAATTGTCAAGAAAAAAATGAACACGTGTTACCTAGACTTCTCCTAGATGAGCCCATTTGCGCATCCAGCATCCAGCCCAATAATTCCGGCAATTTTCCCCCAAAAAAATATCTATTCACAACTATAAGAAGGCAGATAGTTGCGGTTGGAGCGGCGAAGATGTAGAAGTGGGCGAACCACCTGGAAAATATGAGCATAATTAAGTTCCAATTGACGAACAAATATAGTGATACAATTAGTATAATGTGAGATAATTTCACCTCTTCGGCACTTCCAAAAACTTGACAACAGCGTGTTCCTTTTTCTCCGCATGTTTTCCATATTTAAAAGTTTTGCGAATGGCGACCGGTACGATCTCCTCGATCGCATGGATCATAAATCCCACCGAGCCCACGCAGACCGCCATAAAGGCGAAGACTGCTTTAGTTAAATTGACGTCCATATCGAGTGCGCTTTGAAATAGATAAAATAAACCGTGAAATAATTCACTTATAATTAACTCGCAAGAGCTAACGATGGCCATCTCCCAATACTGGCAATATAACGGTGACACATTCACCCGTATGGTTCATTCATAATGTAACGGGACTCGTTCAAAGTTTAGCGCTTCGATAATTTCCAACTATTTGGGGTCAACATTAAATTAATCTGAGGGAGGCGGAGAGTTGCTGAAGTTTGCAAACGCTCGAATAAACGGTATTACATAACCTAGATGGGGAGGCAATGATAATGAGAACCATGGTTCCAAGTTCCAATCAATGGTATAGTACTCGACCCTTCAAGTTGCGCCGCAATGACGTCCCAACTGAAACTATCGATTAAGAATGAATGTATGCCAATTTAAGACTCATTAATTACTCTGAGATGAAGGAAATGAAAGTCAAGAGGTTTGATTATCAAAACATTGCCAACGTTTTGGAGTAATCGAGTTAATCAGCGCGGTTCGAATAATTGTCGATGGTAAGGTGTTCGTAAGAAGTCGATTATCTCGTTAACCAGAGGTTTTATGGGAACATGGTATAAGAGACTTTTTATAGAGAATTTGATTTCCGACAAAAAAGGTTTTTTGTTATTTTTTTGTAGAGTGACCCGTTCGCGAGATATGTTGAAATTCGTTTTGGATCAACCACTGGACGAGTACACTGACGATTGTAGAACACTTGTTCTGCTTTCTGCTTTGGTCAATGCTTTTGCACACACAAACACACACAAATAGAAATTTCACAGAGTGCATGTTTACGATATTTTTGATCATCAGGACCACTGCAGTATATTACTCCCCTGTCGAGAATGTAATAATTGCGAAATGAATTTTAACTGATTTTCAACTATAAATTTTATTAAATATACAAGTCTTGTGTGAAAATTGTTGTATGTGAATTGTCTATGAATATTTTTCTAATAAAATACATTATGTTATGGTTGTCATGAAACGTTTAACAATTTGACTAAATATATGTTGCACTGAGTATATTTTTTTCAATTTTTTTATTTAGAGCTCGAGACAATAAGTCCATAAGCCAGAGTATGAGCTTTAAGGATGTTATGGCTAGATTCTAGGAGGGTCCGAAAGACAACAGATCTCACCCCCATTTTTTGTTAAGCTTTTGCATACTGGTGAAAGAGGCTCGTTTGACCATATTTAATTTTCCAACTTTTCTGTATTTGCTCTATTAAGACCATCGATAGAATTTCCAAAGAAAAAATATTCCATAAAAATGGAAATTTCGACAAAAAAATTTCCAATGAAATTGAATAAAAAAGATAAAATCATCTTTGCCGCTCATAACCAGAAATTTTCAATAGGTCCATTTTTCCAAAATTCAAAATTTGAATTCAGGTTCGTAAAAAAAAGTGACTGAAAAAATTGATAAAAAAAAACATGCAAAAGGTATTTTCGTATCATTTTTTTTATCACAAACTCAGTTTATGCTTGGGTGCCCCCCTGAGTTGATCCGATTTGTGATTCTTCCCTGTAGTTTCTTCCTTCGAAAAGTTGAAATAATCCAAATAATTATTGCGGGGTTTTTCAAATGTTCCTCCATAAAACTAAAGTGCGACTCTAAAGTAAAACTCTTGTCATGAAGGCCCCCTGCATTTTTACGAGATCTTTAACATGAGTCAAGATGTGACATTTCAAAATTATCGGACGCCCTGACCTCAATCCTAAAAATCAATCGATCATTTCTCGTAAAATTGGGCAATTCATCAAGGGATATGAATTCTGTATAGCCAAAGCTTCTTCTGTTTCTCTCAACAGCGGGTCTCTTAAATGCCTCCAAATTCGGTACAGAATAAGTTCTCTCTCTTATGGACTTATCTGCATCGTCAGGATGTACCAAAATGAAGGACATAACTCCATTGAAGGGCCAATCCAGAGCATCGTCGTTTGCTGATGGCATGAGGTGTAGAACAATCGAGAGAAAATCAATGTTTTTCTTCGATATGTTTATCCTGCCACAGACTTTGTAGCCATTTCTGTGTGTATAGAATTCATCGCTGTACAACATTTTGCCTTCTGTCATCATCTCCGTGATTTTCTGACTGAAGTTGTCTATTCTCCAGATGTAAACTCCGTTTGTGTTCGTTGATACTTCATGCTGGAGGGATATTAAGGCACTCTGGGCTGAAGCTATCGCTGCTTTTTGATTTGATATCGTGATGGATTGTTCGTGATTCTGCTGCTCTAGTACGACGATCTTTCCGTATAAATTGCTGGAAGGATTATTGCATATTATCTTATCAAGGATTATTACTTCAAGGATTGCTCTATTGAGTCTGTATAGAGCTCATTCGCATTGAATGAATGACTGAGATACAAATAAAGGGATAAATAAATATGGAGAGCAAATGAATTTTAGGAGCATCACTGGAAAATTGAAATTGCCAATGAAGAATTTGTGATTTATTTTCATTAATTGAAAATTGTAGAAAAATTTGGTTAATGGAGCATGAAAGTTTAACTTACTCTAATAATTGTTCTACATTCGAATTACGCTTCTCTGCTTCCAAGTTTTTCCCATGATTCTTCGGTGGTGGATCCCACAACTTCGTATCCTTAACTCTCTTATTCACATCTGATTGACTGATGATCATCTCCTCCATCCTTTTTCCCATCATCTGGAAAGTTCATTTGCAATCAGCTCTCATGTGGTATTTCGTAGGTATCTAATAGTAGATTGCCATGCCCATACATTTTTTTTTTCAAAATTTGGAATGGCGCTTATGACCATGTCCCTGGTGCCAATTTTTATATATATTACTTTCATGTATATACTTGTAGATTTTCAATAAATAAAAAAAGAAAAAAAATTGGGGTAAAGCTGGAGAAAAGAATTATGATGTGTTAATTATAGAAAATTTGTCTTCAACAAAAAGTTGATTCAAATGAAAAAAAAATCTTGAAAAATCATATGTGACGAACATTCAAAAAATCTTTAAAAATTGAGAGAATCAATTGGAAAAATCGCAAAAATTTTTTGACGGATTGAACGTTAGAAGTTTGTCGCTTTGCCACCTAATATTACCATCAAATGATTGCTATAATTTGCTTCCAAATGCCTCTCAAGACTCTCCTCATCATCGAGTAATTGTTCACACCCAAAGGACTTGAATTGACATGCGATTTTTTCATCCTTGGAAGCGTTCTTCTTGAACTCGCACTCATTGATATGCGCATCCATATCAATAGGACATAACTCAACACCACATCCAAATTGCTGATAAGGACACTTGGTTTTATACTGTGATATTTCACGGCTCGTGTAACGGTCCAAAAAAAGATCTCCGTTTTCTGGTTTGAGAACGGTTCCGTCCACGGGACAGCAATTGCTTTTCTCCCTGCAATGTACAATGTAAATTAATGATAATTACAAAATGGTTCAATGATTGTGGGCAAAAAAATTAATTGTAAAAAATACCAATTTTTCAGAGAAAAAAAAAACTGTGTTCAAGACACAGTTGTTGAAAATTTGAGTTTTCAAAATTGGAAAAATAGAGGTTTTTTGAGAATGCAATAATAATAAATTTTTGAAAATTTATTGACACTTAATTTTTTATTAAATTTTGAGGATTTAATGAATTCTTGCAATTTTTATGTGAAGTATTTACCAGAGATTTACATGTGCTTTTCACTTCACCATTCCCTCAAAAATAAAGCTTTATCTATACACACAGATCACTGCAATGTGAGATTCCAAGTTATCCATAATTAAGAAAATTATCGGGCAATTAAAGTTGCGTGACAGAAGCTCAAAAACGACAAAAATATTTTCATTCAAATAACGAAGAAAAGAACTGTCTTAACTATTGTAAACACATTGAGAATTTTAATCGCCTCTATGAGTCACTCCTTTTTTTTCTAATTAATTCATTAGTCATACTCACTTGAGCCACATGTGGAGACACTGTGAGCAAAATCTGTGACCGCAAGATGTCAAAATTGGTTCTCTCATGCAGGAAAGACAGATAGGGCACTCGAAGCGGGATTCTAGAGTGTCATTACCAGCATCATCTGCCTAAAAATCACCATCAACATTTTAATTTCATACATTTAAACAGGCGAAATTAATTTCATTACAAACGATACCTTGGAGCTGTCAGGCGCATTTTCACCTTTACTTTTGTCCGACATTTCGATTCCACTTTTAAAAACTAAATATTCATTTGCAATGTTTAACTTTTGACATTTGCCTGTCAAAATTTTCTGTTTCTGGGAATTCAATGATTAGAAAAAATAACACAAATATTTGTTGACAGGTGTTCAACGCATGCTCCACATTCGAATATTATTCCACATTACATAACCTCACTTCCGGAGTTTGGCGCCATTTTTTAAAATGAGGCGGTAAATGTCAGTTCCGTTTTCACAGAAATTTGTTTTTTTTTTCACGTTTTTTCCGGGATTTTTATTTTTCTTTTTTAAGGGATTATGAAATACTAAAATTGCATAGAAATAATAAATATGTCGATATCTTCCTGATTTATCTATACCATCCTCAATATTGACTCATTACGTTTAGCATTGCACAAGACATAGTCACATTTCCCATTTCCTATTCCCGCCAAAAAAAAAATGGAAGAAAAAAAAAGTCAAGTCCACTCGTGCGTTACGTCTACGGTATAATTGACACCTTTCCACTCACAATGCATCAGATGTTTTGCGGTGCCGACAAAACCATTCACAATTGCGTTTGAGAAATATTTCTAGATAAATTTTGCCGACCGCTTCTTGCAGCGCTGAAAGCGTATCTTATGTCGAGGTTACGGTTCAACTGGAACGATTGTTTTATTCAAAAATGGTAATATCTTTCGCAATAATCAGAAAATCTCATTATCCATCAATGTTAAAAAATATATTCATTTCATTATATTGCAACAGTTGAGATTTGTCAAACTATTGATCACTCACTGGATCAATTCTTTTCATTACCGATTACGTTAGTTAGTGGGATGATTGTACATAGATATAAGAGCGCAGGCGAAACTTTTGATGTTTAGTAGATGATACGAACTTGTAATATCATGTTTTCATTTTATGTACTTGTAGTTGCAGTTGCGTGTGCTAGTGCATTGCCAAGACAATATGAAAGACATTATGGACTTGAACTTGCCTCACTTAACGAGCCAGTGGAACCTGTCAAACGAGAAGACCGTCCGAAAAATTCAGCTGGTGAGACTTCCTGAGTTTCCTGTCGGGGAAATATGAGAATATTCTACTCCAGATTGGAATCGATCAAACTTAGTCTATATTAACGCTTGGATTTGGCCGGAAGTCGGTAGTCGGGTCGCGGCGGCGCGTCTTTATGTTATATATATATAGGACATAACATTTTTTCAGGTTGTCTCAGTTTAGTAAAAGTCATCAGGGAACGATAGGAGAGATCTGTTATATAGTTATATTAGCAATTGGGGATACAGTAGAACCTCGATTAACCGAACCAATTGGGACCAAGCCTAGGTCGGATAACCGAAAGTTCGGATAATCGAAACACAATTTTTCCTGACAAGGTTATACATAGTACAAAATCAATGAGCAAAATGTTGTCGTAAAAGCGTGCTAACGATACACTAGTTTCACTCTTGTCTAACTTGGAGAGAATTTCAATTTTTTCTCCTATGGTCAGAACTTTACGCTTCCGCTTAGAAGCCGAAGAAGTTGACGTTGAAGCCATCACAAATTGAAAAAATGCAAGGAAATAGCAATGATTTGGTGCAGATTAGTGCAGACTGCTGAGGGCAAGCCATAACTGATCATGAAACAAAGTGCAAAAGCAAAGTGCCGCGATCAACACTATATAGTCTGCGCTAACGTTCGGATAGCCGAACGTTCGGATACAGCAAAATCAGTTCGGATAATGGAGGGTTCGGATGATGGAGGTTCGGATAATCGAGGTTCTACCGTATAATGCCGAACATTGACACAGTTTCATTTTGTTATGCAAAACTAATTTCTTCAATCTAAGGTAAAAGTGAGAAGTCGGGATACTACAAAACGTTCGGAAACGACGCAGACGGTGAGAAGGGCTTTGAGTCAGGAACATTTACTCATGGACAGAATGGTTACAAGGAATTGGATACTTTCCACAAACAAGATGGGGATAAATATGGATTTGAAGAGCATTCACAATTTGGCTATGGAGATGAAGGCGATGATCATCAATATAATGCTCAAGAGAAAAAAGATGACGCGGAGGGAGCAGGTACAGTTAGAATTCAATCTTTTGGGTTTTCTAACCAAAACTGTTTTCTATAATGATTGATTCAATGAGTGGATACACAACTTTCGTTTCGGTGATGTAAATTGATGATAAAGGCGCCAAACTCGATGCGCGGTGTACACATGTAAAGAATTAAAACTCGGAAGGTTGACCTTGAACCTTTTAGAAATTTCGAAAATTTTGGATTTTTGCAAAAAATTCGATTTTTTTCATAGGAACGAGCTACGAGTCATACTATGCGGGTGGCGATGGAGGCTCTTCCGGTAGCGGAGAATACTCAAGCGGCGCTTACTTCACTGGTGAAGCTGGGAATCCTTATAACGAGTATTCATCGGGAGATAGTGGCGAAGGTACCTACTCAGAATCCAGCTCTTACTCGAACAGCTCAAATGACGGGGACAAATCCAGCAGTGGAGATTATGATTATTAGATGATGGGGATGCAAAGTGTTCGCGCCAAAAATGTGACACTTCCTCTGAACTGTCGATAGGAAAATTTTTATGAAGATCCACCGAATAGTATTCAAAAGAACTGTGTTATCATGATACATTGTTTCCCGGAAATTGTTTGAACCCATTTTGCCCCTTCTCTAATCCATTGTAAATTTTTACTCTCTCATAGTACAGAAATATAAATACACAAATTAAGGAGGACCGATTTCATTCATTACATCGCGTTGAATAATTTTATAAAAAACAATAATAATTTATTGATAAATTTATAAAATATAACCACCCACACCCACTCACCCATACCCACCCACCGACACCACCCACGCACCCACACACACACACACACAGCCATGCACACATACATATATCTTGTTAAAAATGGTCTAAGATGGTCAAAAATGTCATGAAACCTGGAGATATATTGAAAAATCGTAATAAAAATCCAATTATAACCAACATTGAATCCGGGGCATCAACTCGCGTCGACCACCTCCAATAGAAAGCTACCTTGATGCCAGAATCACTTAGCTCGTAATAGCAAACCATCCAGCAGTAAAAAAAGCTCATTCATCCGTATCCACGAAAGTTGTCGTGTAACCATTATCACACATCCGGAAATCCTATAAAATACTTAAGTGAGCAGCACAACTGATTGGATATTAGTTGTTATTGCGTGGTTCAAGATGACGGATGTGCGAAAAATATTTCTTGCCCTGACATTACTCGGCGGTATTTATTTGAAGCTCTGTGTTGCCTGGAGAGTGGAAATATTTCACCACCATCCAGTAGCCCTAGGTGGTTACGATTTGCTGCCAGCATCTACAAATGACAAATCCCAGCAGCGTGCAGAGGAGTCGGGTAAAGAGGGTAGATCCGGTTTTCAAGTAGAGCACGGTGAGAAGGGAGATAAGGGTTATCAGAGTGCTCATCAGCACAACAAACACAATCATGAGGATTTTGAGAAAGAGCACAAAGGTGGCAATTACCAGGAGCAGGGTGGCCATGAGAAGCAGCATCACTCGGAGAAGCTGAAGCATGGTAAGAACTACGCAAGTGAAGCTGGGAAAAAAGGTGGAAAATTCAATGAAAAGAAGGGACACAAGCGCGGCCACAAGACCAAAGGCTATCATAATAAATTTCACAAGGATGAGTATCATAAAACGCACAAATTTTATGATGATTTGCACAAGGGCGGCCATCACAGCAAGCACGGTGATTATCATGAGCATCATGAGAAGGATGAGGGGAGCCATAAGAAGGGAGAGAAGCATGAGTCTGGTTATGATGATGCGCATCAGGCGAAGAAAGGTAACACGAGTAAAGGACATGTTGATGAGGAGCATAAGGGGTATCGTGGTAAGGAGGGACACGACGAGCATCATCATCATCATCAAGCTCATGCAGCGAAGTCTTCGAAGGAGCAGGGGAAGAAGATTGGATATGCGAACGGGGGCAAAGTGTAATTGACAATTTGGGAGATTGCTGTGATTGTGCCTGGTGAAGGTCTATTGATTCTTTGATGCCGGGGGGGGGGGGGCAGGAAGACATCCGGAGGTGCGCATGGAAATGAGCAGATTTTAGGTGATGCTGCGGTCAGTTTGCAGCAAGGTGGACGCCGGGGAGCATCTGCTTGGGATAGTCATCAAGGACATTGTCAGTGAAGATGTGGTGGTAGACCTCACTATGGACAGTGTCATTTGGTATTTTTGTTCGCATTTAGATAGGTATTTATTGTTTAGAGACATTCGAAATTCTTGTTACAAGATGCATCATTTATCTTCGGGATGACATAATAAAAAATGATTTTCACATGAGATCTCTTCATTGGGCCGAGAATTGTGTGTTTCGCATTATTATACTATTTTTACTATTTTAAAATTTTCTTTCTGGGAAAAATTAAAAATTGGGATATATCCAACTCTCGTAGGGTCATCCTCGTCACTATAATAAAATATTGGTATGCATTATTCCCAATTTTTAAGAAACAGGAAAGCCGATTTATGTTTAGAGGTTTGAAATTGCCGCGTCACATGACTTTTGTGTCACGTGACTATCATTGCCGCATGGCTAAAATTTTTGGTGCCGAGATGGATGAAATCATTTATTTAACAGTGAAAAGAGCTGTTCTCACTCAAAATTTTTATTCAAAGTGCTTATCACTAAAAATAATTATTGCTGATAAGGGAATTATGTTTGAAATACTTTATTGAGCCATACCCGGCGGTACTGCAGTACCGGGAAAACTCGCAATGGACTCGGAGCAAGCCCCACAAGTCCATCAAATTCCAAAAATCAGTTTAATATTCTGGCACCCCAATGGGGTGCGTATCAGATATTAAGCTGATAAGAACAGATACTACACTTTTGATCTTAGCCAATAGGCCGAGAAGCGATACTGTACACTCGTTTCGTAGCTCGTTTCATTAACTCTGAGGAAACACTTGGTTTATAGAAATTCTGCTCCATCTAACAACACCACTGCTCACGAACCGTTGATTCCCCGCCAGCTGTGCCGCGCACGTGGTCTCTCCCTACCACCAGTGCTGTGGAATGTACCTTAAGGTAGTTGGGGGGCGGGACGGTTTATGAGCGAAATTAAATGAATTTTTTGTCACTGATAGACGAGTGCATGCTTAAACTTTCCTGCAAATTTGCGAATTATCTGACGTCCAGAAATAGAGAAAAAAATGTCAAAGTTGACTTTTTTAATCAAGATTAATCATGATTGATATCAATTACATATTCATAAATTATTTTATTCATCCTTTAATTGTTTTGGCATATTTAAATTTTTTGTTAAGGATGTTCCACGCAACATCTTCCAGGATCTTTAACCGCCAGGGTGGTTATTTTTCCGTTAATTTTGATACAGTCAGTGGTGTGAGAGACGCCTGATAAGTTACTATGAACTCTTATCACGAAAGCACCAAAGTCAATCGATGATGTCAACATACATGAATATTGAAAATAATTTTGTTTTTTCACTGAAAAAAAAAATTGCAAACAATTGTGCACCACCAAGTTCCTTCGAACTGCCATAAAGAAGGCATTAGAGAGAATAAACATGGTGTAACGAGGGAGATTTATGTAGAAAGAAATCCACGGGCAGATGTGTTTACTTTTATATACCTCTGGTAGCAGCCACCAACTGGGCTCTATCGACCCACTTGCTCCCTTATTTTTTTTCTCCACACTACCATCAAGCTCTCATTTTTCCTCTCAGCATCCTGGCAATCCACCGACCTTCTGACGCTGTCAATCAAAGCGTCTTCACCCTTCCCACGGGTGGCCCAATTTTTCCAATGTTCCAAGTTCCTTACAAAAAAAATTTTCTTGCCGTTCCAAAATTTTCAGGAATTTCCGTCTTTTTGATGACCCCTTTTACGACACTGATTCCATTCCGCGCTAAGAATTCCATATACTCTATATCTATATATTTCATCCACTATATTGCATAATCTTCGTAACGACATGTTACGATTGTATGCATGAATTTCGTGTCTAGTACTCAGGGAGCTCCTCTGCCCTGACCTCAATGGAAACCTTAAAAAAAAATCCATCGCCAGAAAATGGTGCTCGCTTACCCATCTTCACCAACAAGTACCCGAAAAAAGCACATTAACACACTAATAAATGAATCCATTTATTGATTATCTGGAGTAACAATTTTTTACAACTTAGTCATACATCTTCCCTCCCTCCTCTCCCTCCTCTCCCCCCTCAATGACCTTTCTTAAAGCTCCACTTCTTCTCATCCTTGTGCTCCCCCTTCTTCCCATGCTTAGAATGATGATGATGATGATCGTCATGTCCCTTGGATCCCTTGAATCCCTCCTGATCCTTATGATGATGTCCCTTCTTATGATGTCCCTTCTTGCCATGATGCTCCTCATGCTTCTTCTTCTCACCGTGTCCCTTCTTGAAGTGTCCACCCTTCTCATACTTGTGCTCATGATGATCACCACCATACTTATGCTCATTGGACTCATCATGATCCTCATCCCAGAAGTGATTGTTCTTCTTGAATTCATCTAACTTGTGAATTTCATGATCACCTTTGGTGCTGTGACCCTTCTTCCACTCGCCCTTCTCATGAAACTTGTGGCCCTTTTCACCCTTTTCGCCCTTGTGCTTGTGCTCCTCATAACCTTCCTTGTGATGATGGCCTTTTTTGCCACCCTCCTCCTCCTCGTAGTCCCCCTTGTGTCCCTCCTTGTGGTGATGGCCCTTCTTGCCCTCTTCGTGCTCGTGCTCACTCTTGTAGCCCTTATCACCCTTCTCACCGCTCTCGCCGTAGTGGTCCGAGTACTCCTCCTCGCTACCACCCTTCTTGTAATGCTTCTCTGATGGTGATGTCTCCAGATCAGCGGACACGTAACTTCGACGGGCAAATGCAGATGACTCCAAGGTCACACATAGCAGGTACACTGTCGGTATCATCCATAGCACTTTCAATCTCATTCTGATGCAGCGAGCCACTCTGGCTGTGACGAGGAGTCAGATTGGTATGATTTACTGGGCCGGATGAAGGCGATTTTATAGCCCGTGGATACGGACACTTGTTGGGAAATTCAATCTCCTTAACCTGTTTTAATTCAGTTACAGTGGGTTTTAATCAATTGTGTAATTAGAATCGATCGATTGGGTTTCGTCAGCACAGCAAGTGCTTTTTGCCGGATGGTGCATTGTTGGGGTTGATGGTTTGGGGGGTGCTTCTTCGGGGTTTAGTCGCGCGGTGATGATCATGGTGGGGATGGGCGGAGGAAGAGTTGTCTTGCGTTATATAAGGATGAGATTTGCTTTCTTCAGCAGGAGAAAAAGTGTGCAAGGTTACGTTGCAGTATTGAATTCAATCATGCGTATTTTTGGTGTGATGAAAGTCGCGTTTTTCCGGGAGAGCCGATGCTGAGGTGCGCTTTTTGTGGATGATGGAAAATCTTGGTGATTATGGGGATATTTGTTGTGGATGGAGCGAGGATGGTGGGGTGAGGACTTCCTTTGGCAGGAGGATTGGTGATGATATAGCCATCGCGCGCATTGTGTAAGGTAAGATGTACAGGAATATTGTCATTATTTTTTTGGAGTTACAGGACCGTAGATTTAATTGGGGAATTGCGGGGAAGGAATTTAGGGAAATGCTAGGTATATTCGCTGGACATTTTTCAGGTCTAGGGATTTTTGATATTTTGAAAATTTGTCAACTTTCCATGTTGTGGGAAAGTGGCGGGATTTTCAAAATTTTAACAATTTTTTGAAATTTCAAAAATTTCAAAAATTTCAAAAATTTCAAAAAATTCAAAAATTTCAAAAATTTCAAAAATTTCAAAAATTTCAAAAATTTCAAAAATTTCACAAATTTCAAAAATTTCAAAAATTTCAAAAATTTCAAAAATTTCAAAAATTCCAAAAATTTCAAAAATTTCAAAAATTTCAAAAATTTCAAAAATTTCAAAAATTTCAAAAATTTCAAAAATTTCAAAAATTTCCGAAGTTCCCAAATCCCCACTATCGTAAAATTCGCGGATGTTAAAATGACGTTTCTCTTCCCCACCTCCCTACGCACTTGCCCGTGGCCCATCAGGGATGCTGCTCCTGGGCTAATCTGACACATCTTCGCGCCTCACTTATTCCATAATTCCTAATCAAACTAAATTCGTAATGATGGTTTACGAAACAACTTGGTGTACCGGTGCCGGCTCATCGACACGAAACGAAATCGATTACGCCAGTACTGCAGGCTCTGGTTTGTCAACTATAAAAGCATTAATTCACCGACGAAAATCCATCAGTATTCTCCACCATTACATGACGAACTAAACGATGAATGGGCGAACGGGTAGACGATTATGCCGGGTGTACCTGGCATTGTCAGTGCTGCTGGTAATTCAGATAACAGCGGCGGAATATTTTTCCGAAATACAAGATTTAGTACCAGCAGCTACCGGACACCACGAGGAGCATGGTGGAGGAGCTGAACACCATGAGCACCATGGTGGTGAGGAGGGTTCCAAGGAAGAGAAGGATTACCATAAACATCATTCGCACCATCATGGTGATAAAGGTAGCTCAAAAAAATTCAATATATATCGGCGTGTGCTTTCTTTTTTTTTCTCCGTTCCCCTGAGAGTTGCCACGGTAGCCGCTCTTCAGCATTTTCTTCGTAAGGGACTACTGGACACCCATCCGGCTACGGCCGACTTTCCAATGTGGGCGAACTTTAATATATCGCGACATTATATATCGATGTGTGTGAATGTATGTGTGAATGTATGTGTGAATGTATGTGTGAATGTATGTGTGAATGTATGTGTGAATGTATGTGTGAATGTATGTGTGAATGTATGTGTGAATGTATGTGTGAATGTATGTGTGAATGTATGTGTGAATGTATGTGTGAATGTATGTGTGAATGTATGTGTGTGTGTGTAAACATTCCTCCAGACAATGTTCAGTAACATTTTTCAGACAAAATCACTTGTTAGGATTTTCGCGGTCGCATCAATAGTTAAATTTAAAGTTGAGCGTTGTGATTGGCCGGAGTTAAATTTTCGACCAATCAGAAGCCTTAACGTCAAAGTTAAATATGGCGCTCACACGATCATGCGCGCCATGACACTGTGTCATCCATCTACCCTTTTCCAGAAAGCGCATGTACGCTCCAATTTCGAAAGAGATATTGTTACCTCAAATTTCAAATTGTCACCTGGCGCGCGAAACGTGCAGGCCTCTCTATACATAGAGCGACGTTGCCAAATTTACTCTACACCGACCGAGCACGTTTCGCGGCATTCAGCAACGGCGCATCTGGTGGCCATACTATAAACGGCCGACAATGTTAACATTGCTATATCATCAATTAATGTGATATATCCTTTATAATGTTGGTACATTTCAGGTCATTACGATGAGGATCACGATTCAGGACATTTTGAGGAGCATGGTGGACATAAAAAACATCATTACGATGAAGGAGATGAACATGGCAGCCATCACAAAAAAGGACACGGTCACAAAGGTATTATCACTTTCATTTCAATGACATAGGAAACTTGCATGAGTTTTTTTACGATTTCTGGTATCAGTGAAAAATTTTTCACGGCCCAATAATTCATTAGGAATTTTTGAAAATGTCTAAATGAAGCGGCTCTGAACGCCCACGTGACATTATCAGACGAGTTCTATGAGTGTCACGTGGTGCCGCACGGCATGACCTGGTACTGCCGCTGGCGGCGTATGTAGACACTAAGGGGGCGTTCAGAAAACGCGGGAAGCGCGTATTCGGGCTTGTGAGACATATACGAGAAAGAAATCAAAATTGTTTCAATTGATGTACTATGGCACACGAAATGTAAGAAAGAAAAACTAATTTATCGTTTATAAACTTGTTCAAAGGCCACAAACATGAGGCGAAGAAAGGCCATAAGAAAGGACAAACAACGAAGGGATATCACAAGAAAGCGCACAAGGACGAGTACCACAAGCACCATAAGTTCTACGACGATCTTCACAAGGGCGGGCATCATGAGAAGCATGGAGACCACCATGAGCATCATGGACACAAGGAAGAGCACAAGAAGCATGGTGGAAAACATCACAGTGGACACCATCACCACCATAAGGGCAAGAAGGGACACCATGACAAGGGACATCATGATGAACATCATCATGGCCATCACGGGAAACATGGAGCTGATAAGCATCATCATCATCATGAGCATCATGGGAAAAAGGGACATCACCATGGTGGAAAGAAACACGGTTATGAGCATGGTCATCATTAATTTGTTATAGATCCTGCTGGTTTCAATTATATATATATTTTTTTGATCATGTTAACCGTTGTACGAAAATTTGTTTTCGTTACTAAAATTCAATAAATCAGTTTAGGGTGAATATTTTATAACTGCATTTATTGTTATGTTGTTAAATTTGGGCAAAATCGAAAAAAATTAATTTGACTTTTTCGACTCAAAATCGACGGAAATATCTTCTAGGGGTTCCTATTGAATAGTATCAACGCACGCGGGACCAAAAATTCAATTTAAAAAAAATTAAGTTTGCCTCCTCATAAGGTCCCAGTGTTAAATTTGGCCAAAATCTAAAAAAATTAATTTCAATTTTTCGACCCAAAATCGACGGAAATATCTTCTAGGGGTTCCTATTGGATAGTATCAACGCACACGGGACCAAAAATTCAATTTTAAAAAATTTAAGTTTGCCTCCCCATAAGGTCCCAATGTTAAATTTGGCCAAAATCGAAAAAAATTAATTTGACTTTTTCGACCCAAAATCGACGGAAATATCTTCTAGGGGTTCCTATTGGATAGTATCAACGCACACGGGATCAAAAATTCAATTTTAAAAAATTTAAGTTTGCCTCCCCATAAGGTCCCAATGTTAAATTTGGCCAAAATCGAAAAAAATCAATTTGACTTTTTCGACCCAAAATCGACGCAAATATCTTCTAGGGGTTCCTATTGGATAGTATCAACGCACACGGGACCAAAAATTCAATTTTAAAAAATTTAAGTTTGCCTCCCCATAAGGTCCCAATGTTAAATTTGGCCAAAATCGAAAAAAATCAATTTGACTTTTTCGACCCAAAATCGACGGAAATATCTTCTAGGGGTTCCTATTGGATAGTATCAACGCACACGGGACCAAAAATTCAATTTTAAAAAATTTAAGTTTGCCTCCCCATAAGGTCCCAATGTTAAATTTGGCCAAAATCGAAAAAAATTAATTTGACTTTTTCGACCCAAAATCGACGGAAATATCTTCTAGGGGTTCCTATTGGATAGTATCAACGCACACGGGACCAAAAATTCAATTTTAAAAAATTTAAGTTTGCCTCCCCATAAGGTCCCAATGTTAAATTTGGCCAAAATCGAAAAAAATCAATTTGACTTTTTCGACCCAAAATCGACGGAAATATCTTCTAGGGGTTCCTATTGGATAGTATCAACGCACACGGGACCAAAAATTCAATTTTAAAAAATTTAAGTTTGCCTCCCCATAAGGTCCCAATGTTAAATTTGGCCAAAATCGAAAAAAATTAATTTGACTTTTTCGACCCAAAATCGACGGAAATATCTTCTAGGGGTTCCTATTGGATAGTATCAACGCACACGGGACCAAAAATTCAATTTTAAAAAATTTAAGTTTGCCTCCCCATAAGGTCCCAATGTTAAATTTGGCCAAAATCGAAAAAAATCAATTTGACTTTTTCGACCCAAAATCGACGGAAATATCTTCTAGGGGTTCCTATTGGATAGTATCAACGCACACGGGACCAAAAATTCAATTTTAAAAAATTTAAGTTTGCCTCCCCATAAGGTCCCAATGTTAAATTTGGCCAAAATCGAAAAAAATCAATTTGACTTTTTCGACCCAAAATCGACGGAAATATCTTCTAGGGGTTCCTATTGGATAGTATCAACGCACACGGAACCAAAAATTCAATTTTAAAAAATTTAAGTTTGCCTCCCCATAAGGTCCCAATGTTAAATTTGGCCAAAATCGAAAAAAATTGATTCGACTTTTTCGACCCAAAGTCGACGGGAGTGTCTTCTAGGGGTCCCAGTCACATAGTATAAACGCGAATGGGGCCAAAAATTCCATTAAAAACAATTAAGTTTACCTCCCCATAAAACCCCAATGTTCAATTTGGCCAAAATCGAAAAAAATTAATTTGCCTTTTTCTAATCAGTTCTAAGTTACATGGAACCGCTTCGATTCCGACCTCAATAAACTCAAACTTAGGAGCAAAATTCGGCGACTCACGTACACGCACACACACACATCGACTAAAAATTTCTTAGGTGTCATTTTGGTATACTTAAAACACCAGTCACAGGACGAACCAAAAAACTTGGATTTCGGGGTCATTACAATAACTTCCCGAAAATCGGGAACTTAAAAATTGTTGAACGTTCCGTAATTTTCCATAACGTTACATATATGCACAATGCATTAAAACCACAAGATCGGCATTACATGTTCGCTCATTCCCGACTTTGGCCACTTTCGGGAAAATGTAAAAGTCAAAAACTGGAAAAGTTGGGTTCAGATGCTGCAGTCAATATCACCAAGTGCTCCCTGAGATCAATTCGTCTCAATATGACCAGAAAACTGTACTCTTTGCGGTACCATGCATTGAGCAACGGAAATTCCCACCTCTTCTTAGAAAAATGACAAAACGACCGCAATATTATGAAACGTTTAAATAACTTGAAATGTTTGAAGGAGGGCATACGTGTTAAAGTATTGTCATGCTATTCGCTTGATTGATCACTGCGCGCAGCCAGCACTGTATATAAGCAACGACGTTCTCCGGAATTTGGCAATATAATGTATAATATTCCGCTACCAAGATGTGGCTCGTGCAATTCACACCATCGACAATTTTCTGTTTGCTGATATGCACTGGATGTGGATTGACGCTGCAAGAGGAATGGGAGCAGGTAGGGGTATGAAAAAGCAAATTTTGAGGGATTTCGATCGACAGATACAAGGTTTCTATAGAAGATCGTTCCATAATTTCTATTCAAGCAAGCGCATACACAAAAATGAACATCGTCAGAGTCGAAAGTCGTCAGACGATTCCTTATTGGTCTGTCATAATTCATTTTTGAATCGTGATTCATTCATTGGTTGATCAGATTAGTCACGTGACATCGTGAAGTTGGTGGGTAATCGCGTTTGCGTCGATAAACATCGATATTTGGGATATCCATTCGGCTTTAGTTTTCAAAAGTACGACGATTGTTCAAGTTGTCATAACTTATGTAGTTATGGAAAATGATATACACAGAATATTTTGTTGAGGTTCTGTTAATTTACTAAGTTCCGAGTGTTTTACATATTCTGTCCAGTGTTGAAAATTTTATATGTACGCCATAATTACAGAAAAAGCAAAAGATGCTTGCACCAAATTGGAAAATTGAAAGCTCCCATTTTTTCGGAGTCAATGATTAGCAGTATCTTCAACTTCGGGACAGATATTGTTACTTCAAATTGCGATTTTCTTTACTTTGCAGGACCAGCCAGTTGATGAAGCAGATGACAATTCGGACTTCTTTGACTTTCCTCTATCAAAATTGCTCGAGCACATTCAGTTGCAACGGGAGCAGGATGCTGAAGAAATTCCCGACTCCATTAAGACAGCAAAAGGCCAAGTGTCGGTGATGATTGAACCGGAAGCGGAGATGCTGCCGGCCCACTACACAGGCGTTAAATCACCCGGAGTAGATCACATGGAATTGACTGCAAAATCCGATGAGAATGTCTATACAACAACAGTGGAGGATAAGAAGATATCGAAGTCTAAGAAAGTTAGAACAGCCGAGAAGAAAGTGGGGCAGATACCAAAGGGTGTTGTGCAGCATTCTGAGCAGCGAAGAGAGCTGAAAACAGTCCGGAATTATGTGTACAGAGATGCGTTTGGAGAGGATGATAGTTCAGAATTGGGGGATGAAGGAATTGTAAAGGATGATGACGCTCAATAAAATTGTTGGAGCACAGCGTTTGTGTTATTCACTAAGATAAACAAATTCGTGGAATTATTGTACTGATATATCATTTCTAATGCGACTGTACTTCATGGACGAACATAAATCCTATTCGAGAAAGCGCATACTCATGAACATCGTCATAGTCGAAAGTCGTAAGACGATTTCTTATTGGTCTGTCATAATTCATTTTTGAATCGTGATTCATTCATTGGTTGATCAGATTAGTCACGTGACATCGTGAAGTTGGTTGGTAATCGCGTTTGCGTCGATAAACATCGATATTTGGGATATCCATTCGGCTTTAGTTTTCAAAAGTACGACAATTGTTCAAGTTGTCATAACTTATGTAGTTATTGAAAATGATATACACAGAATATTTTGTTGAGGTTCTGTTAATTTATTAAGTTTCGAGTGTTTTACATATTCTGTCCAGTGTTGAAAATTTTATATGTACGCCATAATTACAGAAAAAAACAAAAGATGCTTGCTCCAAATTGGAAAATTGAAAGCTCTCATTTTGTCGGAATCAATGATTAACAGTGTCTTCAACTTCGGAAAAAATATTGTTACTGCAAATTGGCATTCAGCGCCCGAAGCGCGCATCCGGGCTTTTTGGAGCGTCATTGAGCAGCGGATGCCAGTGGAGAGGTTAGGAGCGTCGCGCGGGAAACTGGTCGACTCTACCAAACATATCAACACACATGGACAACTTGCGGGATCATTTTAGTAAACTTAAAACACCGCTTATACACGGAAAGAAAAATATAGACAAGCGGGCTGTTCAAAAATGGAATAGCTGACACTCGAGCGTTGCACTGCTTTCAATTCGCGAAACAATTGATAGTGGAATTGCAAACGTCACTGTGTAATTTTTCGGAAATTGGAGGTTATCAAGTATATTGATAATAATGCTGAAAATTCTCGGGAATTGCAGACGTCAGGCCGTAAATCTTTTCCCCAGCGTCGTGGACCCCAACCTCAAATCTGCACCCGTACTGCTTCGTCGGGCAACAGAGGCAAAATGTGATGCAAGTATAAGTCACGTGTTTGCTAACAATACATACACACACACACACAGCAAAATGAAATAAAATTAATGGCAGATTTTGGGTCTTCCCCAATTAGACTCCCATCAATTACACCCGAATTGCGATCCCCAAGGACTACGACTATATCCTGGAATTCATGTGCAATACCTACTTCAAATCCGAACCATCGATGGTTAACATCGGTCTAGCGAATCACCCCCCATCACAAGTGCTCGTCGATCTCATGCTGAAGCAAATCAAAGACGGAATGACAATTATCATGTTGAACGAACAAGGTTGTATCATTGGTGCAGCGGTGAATACAGGTATATCTCCATGGGATCGTGCGAAACTCCGAGATCTAGCGCATTGTCTCGAAGATAAGACTGTTGCCAATCTCCTTCGTTTTTTTGCGAAACTGGCGGAAGTTCCCAATCTGTGGTGTACTTATGACACTAACAGAATTTTTGAGTGCTCATGCGTGGCCGTCGATCCACAATATCGCGGAGTTGGAATCGCTACGAAGCTCATCCATGACAGCTGGATGCTGGCTCGAGACTGCGGCTGTCGGGTATTTCGCATCGATTGCAGCAGCAAGTAAGGCTCTTCATGAAAAAGTACCTTTTCTCTTTTCGGTTACCAATTTTAGTGCGTAAAATGGGACTTTTCGTAACTGTTTATGATCGTAAACATAATGTCAGATGATCTGCGTGAAGAATTGCGCGCGCAGCTTTCCACGGACGCCATCTGTCCGTGGAGAGCTGCGCGCGCAACTCTCCACGCACGCCGTCTGCCTCCCGGCTTCCGCCAATTCATTTTTCCTTTACTACTTTGATTTCCACTTCTCGCCGCCATCCACCAAGTGGCGCGCAGTTGTAACATTTCAACCAATCATCGATGACTAGAATAGGTCTGATGCGTCACAAAAGGTATTTGCTCTTTCTTTTAACGTCGCGATTCCTCTTAAGGAAATTAATGAAAGTGTACCTTTAATGACCTTTTATCTTCTAGGTACACTGCTAAGATTGCCCAGAAATTGGGATGGCAATGTATATCATCGATTCCCTACTCCAGTCACGTGGATTGCGATGAATTTGTGTTCAAGAACATCAGAAAACCACATGACACTGTGGATGTCTACATTGATCTTCCAATGAAGCCCAAAACATCGAACTCCTGAATTGTATTTTATTAAGATTCAACTGAAAAGAAATTCTTCTTTGGTATTGTAAATCATTTGTCAATTAACACTAGTAGGTTAGAAAATCTCTCTATTCTCCATAGTTCTATGCCATCACAATGAAATGGAACATAGAGCAGTTACTCTTAGTTAACACACTTAATGGACGGAAGAATTAGAGATGACGAATACTTGTCCACGCATTTGTACGTAATCAATAGTTTTTAAATCCTCTATTTCCGATAATGCAACGATTATTCTTGTATTAAATAAGGCCGCGGGGATCATCCGGTGGAATTCAAGTGATATTTAATTACTTTTTTTTATACGTCATTACTAATAAATGACGCCGAAAATTTGGTGATACGTGACTAACCTCACTGCGCACGCATACAGTGGCGTCTTGTTTATTTGAGGTAATGTGGGCAGACGATATCTTCGATAAGCGAAAACCCCAATTGAAATTTGAACAATTGTTTCTTCTTCCACAATGGTGGGACGCAATTTACACTGATACGAATATTTTATGAGATAACACCAGGTTCTTGACCTCTAACCTCACTTTACAGGGTTTCGTTCCTGGTGGTAACGTTACTAGACTTTCGGTACAAAGTTTCATTCCAGGCGGTAACGTTACCGGACTTTCGATACAGGGTTTCAACCCTGGCGGTAGCATTACTTGACTTTCGGTACAGGGTTTCGTTCCTGGCGGTAACGTTACTGGACTTTCGGTACAGGGTGTTGTTCCAGGCGGCAACGTTACCGGACTTTTGGCACAGGTTTAGTTTCGTTTCTCACCGCGTTCCCTGGAATGAAGGGGAAAAACCGCAGTTTCGTTTCGTTCCAAGTCCCTGATTTAAACGCAACAACAAGTACTGGTAATACATTTATAGTTCGCTGCATACTTTTGTATCATACTTTTATTTCTTTAATTTTTTTGGTCATGAATTCACAAAAACCTTAATTTCAAACACCATTACATACATTTTGGTGATAAACTCGGTTTCTATTACTTCGGACTTTCATATTCGATGCACGGTCCTTGTTGAAGTGAACTAAATTGCTATAATAAATTATTAAATATTGTCAAATGATGCAGTTTATCGGTTAGGGTGCACCTATACAGGTTACTTGGTTTTCTAACCAAAAAAGTCAGAGACGGAATCCCAAGCACCTGATACCCAGTCTGAAGTATCGTCCACAGCGCCGTTTACCCAATTTGAAGTATCGTCTACAGCGCCGTTTACCCAATTTGAAGTATCGTCTACAGCGCCGTTTACCCAATTTGAAGTATCGTCAGCAGCAGTGTTTACCCAATTTGAGGTATCATCAACAGCAGTATTCACCCACTTTCCACTATCTACCACCGCTGTTGATACCCAATCCTCAATTTCTGGTTTATGCGCATGAAAAAGGTCGATTAACGCATGAGTGGCATCTCGCATGTGCCCCATAGCAATTTGATGACCTTCAACATTCATGCGCCTATGCCATGGATTCGAGGTCTCATGGGTACTGACCACACCTGCAAAATATAATTTACCATTTGTAATGACTATAGACAACCTTGGGATGCTGATAGTAGATATCGCCTCTGTTCATCTTATCGGCACCCCCGAAAGTACGAATTTTCAGTATAGCTATAGCCCATGTCTAGAGTCGTTCTTGAGCAACGCACTCGTACAGATCGTCAGCGAACCGGCCAACTGTCTTGCCAGTTATAAGTTACTAGAAGCTATAACTGCGAATAATTGCGCTTCTTCGTACGTAGTATCTCGGCCCGTTTAAGGTTATGACTGTTTACTAGACGCCCATGGCGTAACAACCTCACTCGCGACCTCTGACCTCTACGATATGGCGGGAAATTCAAATTGCAATTTATCCGGATTTAACTAGCGCAACCCGTACACACTTTCAGTTGGAATTGAAGAAATAATTTTCGCGAACGAGCAGGCATGAGCATGGAGTATAAATGTTTAGTGCTGAAGATTTGTACTCACCACCATTGCCGAAGCAGAATTCAGCAATCAGGAAAATAGTAGGAACCAGCAGCTTCATGATGATTCTATTGCAGAATTTTCCAGACACACTCACTGATGATTGAAAATGCTCAATGTGTCTATTTCAGCCCCGGGTTTTCATTATATAGATCTAGCGTGATACCACGTGGATAGATTACGGCAGGTGCGGACGTTAAGGTATCGCAGATAATGACGTATATTGATGGTCTGACGTGAATTATTTTAAGATGACCGCGTGATGCGTAGAAGTAGAAAATTGTGGAATGTTTTTGGTGAGGATATTTCGTTTTGGTGACCACTTCAGTATTGGGAACCCTTTCCTCGACTGAGGACCTCTCAAGGGGGTTCGTCTATCAGAGCGAAATATAGGTACGAACTTGAAGGAATAGTGGAATCTTTAATTTTTTGAAGATTTTCCGAAGCTTTCCGATTTTATAATCAATCATTTCGCTCATGTAGTTGAAAATTTCTGGCCGATATCAATAACATTTTGTGTGTGTTATCGGCGGTACCTATAAAACCCAACCAGAAGAACTTGAAGGCTAGGCCGGACGTGAACCCAACCGGATGCGGGGGGAGGTGGTCCAGTCTAAGCCATCGCTGCAGACGTGTTTCTGGAGGTTTACCCAGTGTTCAAAATACGATGGCCTGAATGGCGAAAGTCGGCCCCAGCATGGATGCCCAGTACTTCCTTTCGCTGGAATCCTCGAGAGAAAAGGGGGGGGGGGCTACAAGAGAGTGCGCCGGAGGTACAATCGAATTGACGTACGACGCTTTGGCCTACGTGATGTGAGACAGCAAATTCAAAAGGCTGAATCATAGTCGACATACTAGGAGTTGTACTTGCAGTTAAAATAATGTTCTCTCTCTTCGGAATTCAGCGCATCTTATCCCATAAAAAATGGGCATTATAAACGCTCAATAGTTATTAACAAATACATCGCCAGGTGTGGGTGAACTCGGATACCCCCAGATTGATCACTCCGCTCGCGGAACCGTCGATGAATATTCTCCGGGGAATCCCCGGCGAGGAAGAAATTTTGCGGGGAACAAATTTTTCGGAGAACAAATTTCCGGGACCAATGTTGGAAAAGAATTTTCCAGGGAACATTAAAATGCCGAGAGACCATAATTGAAATGAGGAAAAACACATCACAACTCCTACAATATTCTTCTATTCGTCTATGTTTCGAAGCTTTTATTTATTTTTTATACGCAGTGGGGGTTGGGGCATAATGGGTCATTTCGCAATCTTCTTCATATCCTAACAATTGCATTTCTACAGAAAGAGCAGACAAATTTCAAGATGTCCCATTATGCCTCAACATGTGCAATTGTGCCGTCAGATCTTTAATAAAAAAATTAAACCGTATCATGTGTGGAAGCTATAGCAGTGTGATCGGTAACTTCATCCCAAATGACTTAATCCCTCATCGTTTTACCCCATTTTTCTTTTTTCGTAGTATTTGCATTTCCTCCTCTCTCCATTTATGTTTTTTGTACGGCGTATTTTTTTCCTCCCTCCCTCTCTCATGTCCTCCCCACAGTAGCCACTCTCCAGCATTTTATTCGTAGGGAGTAGTGGACACCCATCCATATACAGTTGGAGCAGACTTTTGTCGTTCGGGCCATCGTATTTCCAAACGCAGGGTGAACCACCAGAAACCCCTGTGCAGCACTCCCCCCCCCCTCCCCGCTGCATTGGATCAGGTTCTCGCCCGGCCTTGCCGCCTCTCTTGGTGCCGCCAATAGAGTTCGCGCGCAGTCTGAGCGCTGCCGCTTAGGTTCCTAAGTTCAAATCCCCGAGAGGGTAAGAATTCTTGCGGATTGTCTGATGAGCAGGAGATTGCCCGTAAGGTAGCCGCCACGTACCAACATAGATTTTCTGTAATTTCCTGTGTCTTATCATGCGAATGTGGTGCAGCGTATGGTCCCCAAGCCCATATATCCTCAATGGATCGAAGGCGTTAAAGATTCTCTTGCAGTGAGTTTGACATGAGTTGTCTGAGATGAGCTGGCTCTGGGATGAAGTTTCCTGGGTGAATCGGTGCCCGGATGAATTTACCGGAACGACTTGGCTCTGGAATTTGCCGGGATAAAATTACCAAGCACACTATAGCAGGTGTACTGATCTACGCAATCCCTAGAAAAGGTGGATGATCTGTGACATCACAAGTGTCGTCGGATAATCGTTGGCACGTGGGAACTGGCGGCACTTCGCAGATACACTTGACACAGACAGAGCTGTAGTCGGTACTCTGGTTGAGCTCTTCGCCCAAGCGCATCTTCAGGGTTCCAAATTTACACTGCATGTCCTCAGCCTTCGATTGCTCTTCACGGCTCTCTCCAGACTTGCTCTCTGCTGATGTTGATCCCTCAGGCTTGATAACTTGGTCCTTATCATTTTCTACGACAATAGAAAAGTTTAATTTTTTTATGAACCTTTTAATGAAGTGCGGTGGTGAAAAAATTGCGGTGCGCGCGTGGCGCGACCAATTACGTTAGAGAATTTTGCGGTGCGACGTTGCCACGTCGCGTATCGTTTTTTGTTTGGAATTGAAAAATTCAAAAATAAAGCATAATCCTTTCAATTGTTCATGCTATCAATTATTAGCTATATACATGATGAGTTTCAAGTCATTCAATTTTGTGAGTATTTGAATTTTCGCGGGCATTGAATTGGGTACTGCTAAGCGCTCTGGCAACATCGCGCTCAAGAATATGCGGACTTCAGTGATGTTTTCCATATACTTACGACATCTATATGCTACAGGACAATCTGTTTGTGGTGATTGAGGGAAGTAATAGCTCGGTGGACAGTTGTTGTGAATTTCATAGGCGTGACGAAGCTCAATTCCACATATGCTGGGATTTGCGACTCTGCAGAACGGCTCTACATTCTCACCTGCAATAAACATTGTCATATCAACATATAAGCTGTCAATTACGTCAATTAATATACGAATATGCAGTTAACCAACCGTGATTATCGGTTTTCTAAAATGAGAATAAATGTTTGGGCTACAGTAATCGGTCATCAATATAATGTTAGTTATGTAGGGTGGTGCAAAATTGCGGATTTCATATTTTAGGATGAAAGAGGACAAAATTGCAAGTGGAAAGTTCCTTTTCACCTTTTCTGTCTGACGCTCCTCCATGGAGTTATTGAAGTTCGAAGTTGAACAGTTACAGCACTGATTAGCACGCTGAGCCGGTGCTCTCAGTTCCAAGAACAGTTTTAAGTCACCGAACAGTTCCAAGAATTTGTCTCTCGTGACTGGAACTTCAGTTCCAGACACTGTGCCGGGCGCGACTTTAGTTCCGAAAACGATTGCAGGTGGAACTTCAGTTCCGGAGGATGTACCAGGTGGAACTCTAGTTCCGGAACTGTTCGAGGTGGAACTTCCGGCACCGAAACTGTTCCAAGCGCAACATCAGTTCCGGAAAGTGTTCCAGGCGCACCTTCAGTTCCAAGCGGACCTTTAGTTCCGGAACTGTTCGAGGTGGAACTTCGATTCCGGAAAGTGTTCCAGGTGGAACTTTAGTTCCGGAACTGTTCCAATGACAGTTTTACAAGAACGTCCAATTCTGGGAACTGACTTCCGGAATTGAAGTTCCACCTGGAACAGATCCCAGAATGGTCCCTTCATGTGAAACAATTCTTGGAACTGTTCCGTCATTTGGAACCGTTCTCGGAACTGGAGGCACTAGCCCAGCTGAGCACTGTCGTAACTGCTCACCTTCAAACCTCAATAACTTCATAGGGGGGGGGGGGGGGGGGGGGTTATGCAGAAAAGTTGAAGAAGAACTTTCGACTTGAAATTTCACCTCCAACCTTCGCCCTCTTTTCACCGCCAAAAATAATAATAAAGTCCGCAGTTCTAGGACACCGCGTATAGAAGAACCACGGTATATTTGCACAAGTGCAATGAACTTCTATGAACCTGTATATCCAGCTCCACAGTAGCAATTTTTATCTGGCTCTCCAGGTGGTGAAAAGTGCTCGCCGGCCTTGTATGTTTCTCCATTGACTACACAAGTTGGCCAATCTTCTGGCTTTTCAGCTGAAAAATCATTTTGCGGGCTTAAAGAGGTTCAGCATCTCCGCGAAATTCTATCGATTCCGCTGGCGCTGATGGTCAAAGCGCTCAGCACTAAGCGATCGGTATCTGATCAATGATGGTATTGCAAGGTAGCATGGAGATTGCAAATACTCACGACATATTGGGCTTCCGGCACAGCACCTAGTAGCGTTTCTGGGATTATAGCAGCCAGGCTGATGGCGGGCGAAGCAGTCAACAACCGCACAGACAAATCCGGCGCTGAAATATAACATCTATTGCAATCAAATGTGCCTTGGAAAATGTTCTATAGTGATGAGGCTCCATATCATCATATGGTAAAAAGGAGAGACGAAAGAAATTATCGACATATATCGCAATTATCGAAAAGCGTAAGACAGAAACCGACGCGACACCGCAGCCACTGCGGCGGAGAAAGGAACTGCGCATGCGCAGCCGGACTCGTCCTATAGTAAAAAGGAGAGACGAAAGAGACTATCGATATATATATCGAAATTATCGAAAAGCGTAAGACCGAAACCGACGCGACACCGCAGCCACTGCGGCGGAGAAAAGAACTGCGCGTGCGCAGGACGCGCCCCCAAAACGTAGAAGAAAATTACGGAGCCCATCAACGATCAATCGTCGAAAAAGAAACCCTATTCCTTAACACTTCATCAATTCTACAAATGTATAAACAGTAAACTAACACTCCTAGGCGCTCTGCGCAGAAGCAACCTATGTCACAAGGGTTGGCATCCTCATCCCTGAGGCTTTCTCCAATGTTGTACTCATGTCCATTGATGTAGCATTTGTTCGTTGATCTTTCCTTCAAATGATCGCAGTTGTATTTGTGCGGACAGCAGTCACCTTCATTTTTATAAATCGGCGTGCATGATATTCCTTCGTAGAATTTCAGTGGTCCCTTGCATTTGGTTTTATCGCATTCTGTAACATAGAAGTGAAAGAAGTCAGTTATTGGCAATCTTCTTTTTACTATAGAATTATGATATAAAATGATGTAATATATATTATGGATTTTCTCTAGCGAAAGGGAGAGACCGACGAGAATATCGATATATATATCGGAATTATCGAAAGGCGTAAGACTGCAACCGACGCGCCACCGCAGTCAGTGCGGCGGAGAGAGGAAGTGCGCGCGCGAAGCACACATAGTCGCAAAGGCGACCAACCAACTTTACGATGTCATCTGACTGATTTGATCAAGCAATGAGCGAATCACGATTCAAAAATGAATTATGGCGGAGCAATAAGGAGTCCTCCTACGACTTTCGACTCCGACGATTTTAAGAGGTGATTAGTGGTGATCCAACCAGTCTAGAACGTTGTAATAGAGTGAAATGGCTATAGAGGTCACTATCTATTGATGACGAAGTGAAGACCAAATTCAAAGGTGTACACTGACTAGTCCCCTATTAGCCCTCGACCAAGACAGTAAACTTATATACATGAAGCCACGTTTCTACCCATTATTATTTCCCTTCCCACATTATTATAAACTGGCTTGATGACTTACCCGGTAAACAGTGATCTAATAATTTAACGCAACCGTCGATTTGCCGGTAAGTTGCCGCAAACCATCGACAGAATTTCACTGTCCGGGTAGCTGGAAGTTCTCGGCCGACGAGAACTATTTTTATGGATTTCTCCAATGAATGCCCTGACATTTGACATTTGACAGTTGTAGCTATAATTTACCGGTCTTCAGCATTACTCGTTGATTGAGGGCGGAACCTTGAGATTATCGCTGAAGTGAGCTACCCGCGCTTCCTCTATTGGCCTCAGAACTAAGGAAAATTTACACCGATTCCCCTTGAACGTGCGAAAAAAAACAACGTCTGTCTGAGGTGATAAACCGATGAAACCGGCAACCAAGCAAAAATAGCGCATAAAAGCATAATATGTAACATCCAATGACATTTCGACATTACCGATAAGGAATCGTGCCAATTGGAACTCTCCTTCATGCAATCGCATTTTATGACACTATGTCGAACTCGCTAAAGTAAATGAAAGATTCCAACCGATTTTGTCGAAATGCGGCACTTTTCGAGACACCACCCCACCAATTCTGTCGCATTTCGAGATTTTGCGGGAAAATTGAGTTAATGTAATGATCCCATGTCCATGGTATCGATCGACGAGATATGAAATGAAAATGATACCTTCTTCCGCAAGCACACCGGCAGCTGTCCAAATGAGCGCGATAACCAAAAAATCAGCGAATCTCGTCATAATCCACTTCTTCTTCTTCTTCAATTTTTATGGCACCGACTGTATTGTCTTACGGCGGTTATCCCTCTATATGGGCGTTTCTGTGGTAGACAGGTGACGTCATAGGACGCCGATGGTAGCGGGAGATCGTTATTGGAGAACGACGGTAATTGCTCAAAATTGCTGTCAGTTATCGGAACGCAAATAAACAGAATAACTTTTTCACTTGTACTGGGAGAGGAAGGGATGGAATGTAATGGGGAAGGATAATCGTAGAATAGGGATTATGATGGAGGTGAGTGAAAAGGTTTAGGTGGAACACTGAACAGGAACGACCGCGTGCTTTCCGTCGAACTCCGATAATCAACTTGTGTGCAACATGTGGGCAACATCTCCATTTGTCCATTTATATCAGTTGAGTGATGGGTGGGGATTGTTTCGCGTAATCTTTACCCGACTTTTCACTCGATCCTGACCTTTATAACACCGACGGTCTGACGCTGCCAATCCACACCCACACACAATGATATAATCTTTGTGCAAATTATTATCGAGGGGAAAATCCCACAGACATATAGCTTGAAAAAACTTGTTCTCGGATCTTCCATCGAGGATGATAGTTAAATTGATGTTTAGATTACGCAATGGACAGTAAAATTGAGACAGACAAGTTGCATATATAAAAGAAGGTTAGGGCTTCCGCCATTTTGTATTTGAAGAAAGTTGAAATAAAAAAAATTGCATATTTAAAACGAAAAATCTTGGTGCTTTTCTTTTTCTAATTAGAGAATAATCCAAAAAACTGTTTTTCAAAATCACAGGCGGTCTTTAACGTGGCTGGAGGGGAGGCAGCCAATAGAAAGTATGGAAACGCCAGCGCGACTGTTGGGCGCGTCACGAACTAAAAATTTGGGTCTCAGAAGAAATGATTCAGATATTGAAAGCGGACAACACTTTTTGGCTCACATATGCAACAAACTAAAACCGTTTTTCCTGTTATTGTGCGGCTGATTGAGTGTGATTATAACTATCTTAAGTGCATCTTCCTGAGCTAATGTTTAGGTTACGTGATCAGTGAATAATGCATTTTATACACTGTTGAATATTCTGAAAGTTATATAAAAAGATGAGGAAGTGAATTGTTGATTTGTTTCCTTAATCCTAGTATATAAAAAGAATCTGCGCTGGAGATGTCAGCCAAAATTACTGAAAGCCAATGCCGCCCTCACAATGCAAACAAATTCAAAAACAATAATTGTTTATTTTCACAAAAAAATAATCCATCGACAAAATAGAGACTATAATTTGAACAATCTATTTATCAATCTTTTTTGAATTCCCCTCGTTGGCGTCTCCTCTCCCGCCACTTGTTGATCCCCAACTCCACAAGTTCCCTATTTTCGTAGGCCCAAGATAGTAAAACCATGAAGAACATGAAAGCTCCGATGATCAGGTGGACGAGTTTTTGATCGGGAAAGAATAAATTCTGAAATGGAAAAAAAGAAAATATTGAATAACTGACCAAGCTCCTATTCAAGAAAGCGGATACACAAAAATGAACATCGTCAGAGTCGAAAGTCGTAAGACGATTCCTTATTTTTGAATCGTGATACATTTATTGGTTGATCAGATTAGTCACGTGACATCGTGAAGTTGGTTGTTAATCGCGTTTGCATCGATAAACATCGATATTTGGGATATCGATTCGGCTTTAGTTTTCAAAAGTATGACAATTGTTCAAGTTGTCATAACTTATGTAGTTATTGAAAATGATATACACAGAATATTTTTCTGAGGTTCTGTTAATTTATGAAGTTTCGAGTGTTTTACATATTCTGTCCAGTGTTGAAAATTTTATATGCACGCGATAATTACAGAAAAAACAAAAGATGCTTGCTCCAAATTGGAAAATTGACAGGTCTCATTTTTTCGGAACCAATGATTAACAGTATCTTCACCTTCGGAAAAGACATTGTTACTTCAAATTCCAGATTGTAGTTTATGTACATGGAAAAGAATTATCAACGCTATCCTCCAACCGGTCTAATGTCTATGGATATATGCATGTATGTACATATGTATTGATAATTTAAAGAACAAACCATGATGTTTGCTTACATAAGATATTCCAGTGACAGCTGCAGACGCAAGAAGACTCAGTACAAAATAAAATTTGGGGACAAGCCCCTTCAGTGGCCTGTACTTAGTATCAGCATGTCGTCCATTGATGAAAATAACAGAGTGATAAATTCTTGATCCCATATTGAGACAATTAGCAAATATGAAGCCGACAGGTCCTAGCCAAGAGGTCAATACATAGGACGCCACCAGGAAGAGAATTGACTCGTAAATCATAATGACATTGGTTTTATTGATAGTTCCACTATCCGCAGTGGCGTTTGTGTAGCATTCTGTCACCCCATTAATAGCAAGAAGCAAAACGGCTAGACAGTGGGATTGCATCAGGCGAACTGGTAATTGACTTGTGAATTTAATGCCACCGTACATCCATAATAGGGTGGATGAATAGGTTTGGCCAAAGACCAGAACTACGAGACCTATCGATGTCACCACTGAGCAGAGATGGGTCAATACGTCCACACTCTCTCGGACTTTTACCTGGAACATTTATTGTAATTATTATTTTTTCATCGTGGCACACTCCCTAAGAACTCTCAGCTGAAAAATTTATTTCAATAATTATTTTTTATTATTATGTAGGTAGAAGTTATACTTCTAAATTTCTGAGCACATTATTGATGAAAAGTATGATATACATGAAGAGTTCAGTCTACTGGGGGTTCATCCAAACACGATTTGAGATGACATCTGTAGTTGTGTGTGTGTGTGTGTGTGTGTGTGTGTGGGTGGGTAGGTGGGTAGGTGGGTAGGTAGGTGTAGGTAGGTGGGTAGGTGGGTGGGTGGAGAGCTGATAAAGTTAGGAATTTCAACAAAATTAAAAAAGTCCAAAATAAAAAAATCGAAAATTGGAAGAAAGTTTTACAAATAATTTAATACAATTGCAAGTAAAAAAAAAATCTGTCATTTTACTCACTCGATCTTGCTCCTTAATTTTCTCATCCCTCTTAACCACTTGTGTGAAGTAGAAGTACCCACTGTCCTCGATGGGTCGAAATATGAATCTCGCAGCTAGTGATCCCAGATTATTAACGATATCGTATGTCCCCTGAATCAAGGTGGTCCGGCGTGCATCCAGAGAGGCGGATAAGTTGTTTAACATATGCAGAACTTGGGTGGCAAATGGGTGTACAGCGACTTGTTTTCATAGCAAATTTACTAGGTTTATGAGCGATGGATTTATCATACCTGTTCGGCGAATGTTATCACTGGGAATACAGTCATCACAATGCGCTCACCCTCGGTCAGGACTTGCTTTAGAATTCCTTGACGAAAGAAGCTCCAGGTGAGAACTGCAAGTTTTTCATTAAATCTGCGTTCCTGGAGAAATTAGCAATGCTATTTTTCTTGGAGGCAATTTCGTGAAATTTCAATTTTCAAATTTTTTGAAATTTGCAACTTCCAAAATTTATAAAAGTGAAAAATATTCAGTAGACAAATTGGTCTATTCGGTCGATGCAATGAAGTATTGTAAAATAAAATAAAATAAAATGAAAACTCAAGTTGCAAAAAAAAATTGAAAAATATGTTTGCTAATTTTGTCGTTTTTAAAATTTGTCGGAAAAAAATGTCTGCTTACATTATTTTTCAATTGGCCAGGAAGGAACTCCTTGAGAGACTGGAATGGAAAATCATGAATGATGCCATCATCTTTTTCCTTTTGCTTCAGCTCGTCGCTATCAGACGAGTCGTCATTCTTTCTGTATCTCTTGCGTTTCTCGTTCATTTGCGAAATGTACCAGTAGAAGTAGATGTAATGGGCAACCGTGTAAAATATGACGTAGGCTAATTGTGCAACTCCAAAAGCTAGAAGAGCATTTTCCGGCCTGTGAAGGACCATTGGCACGAAGAGCAAAGTCCTGAAGACAATTGCAGTCGCCTCAATCACAACCTGGAACCAAGAAACTTAAAGAGGCATCCTAGAGAACAACTCAATGTGCACTGACAGAAAAAAGCTTTCAGCAGAAATATTGGAAATTTTTGAATAGTTTTCGTTTGTCAAAGTTGGAAATATTTGGGCCCCTGAAAATTATAACAACATTCTAAGATTTAAAAATTGGGAAATAAAAAATTAGGACAAATTTTGAAAGTTTTTTCGGGGCACGCGAAAGTTTTTGAAGCTTTTGAAGGTTTTGAATTTAGAGTTTTAATTGATTTTCAAATTTGTTCAAACTATAATTTGAATTGGAATTACTAAAATTTAAAAATTGAACATTCGAAAATTTTGGAAATCCCTCAATTTAAAAAAGGAGAATTTTTGAAAATAGGAAAAAGCATTTTGAATATTTCAAAAATTTGCAAAACATTCTTTTTCGTCAGTGTCTTATTCAACTGTTAACATTTTAGTACTTTGAACCTATTGAAGAGGAAGGCCGATGAGACTAGCTGTACAACCAGCGATAATAAGTGAATGACACAGGAAACCGCTACGGACACGACTGAAAATGTGTAGTACGCAGGTAGTGCCTCAGACGTTGTCAACACATATAGCCAAATATACCCGAAGATGAGCGACATCAGGGAGCAAATTGGGATCCTAGAAAAAGAGAAAGAAATTTTTGTTTCATTTAGAAAAATTTAGTCTCGAAAAAATGTCACATGTTACCGGCGAAGAATTCCACAAATTTGAAACCTGAAAATTTTGAAGCTGGAGAATTTTGGAATTCCAGCACAAGTAACAAAGATTTTGAAATTTTATCACTGTCCCAAATTTTAGAACTCTGAAATTTGAAAACAGATAAAAATCGAAAAAAAAAATCTTTTTTTTTTAAATCAATGTTACAATGTTAAATTTTCAATAGGAAAATTGTATTGTGTGTTCCTATTTAAAGTTGAGTAATCTGCATATTTTTTTTTATATAAAAAAAAAACAAAAATACAAAAAAAAAACAGCCAACAATACGCAGAATAATGCGACAGTCATAAACCTCGAGATAACATTTTCCCTTGAAATAATGGACAATTCTATATTTAAATTCTGGCGCAATTTCCATTGCCCGCGAAAATGTCCTTCAACTGTCAACTTCATGGAAATCGCCGAAAAACCTCGAAATCTCAAACCACTTAACTTACAAAAAAGTGTAGAATGAGTTAATGAATAAGTTTAGAATGGTACATGAGAAAAAAATTAAAATTTTGAATTTTTGTCTATGACATTTAATTAAAATGCAAAAGTTTGCAAAACTTTCAATGTCAAAAATTTCAAATCTTTATGTCAATGTTCAAATTTCAGAATTTTCACTTCATATATTTAATAATTATAATCAAACTACTTTTAGAACTTTGACTATGTGCAAACATGGAGCAAAATTTCGCATTTCCAAATTTTGTAATGTTAAAGTTTTAACATAAAAAATTCTTCAAATTTCGAAATTTCGAAATTTCGAAATTACAATTTTTAAAAGTTCTTTGAGTTTGAATATTCGAAAAATTTGAGAACTCATTCACGAAAAAAATTTACAATTTTTAAAAATCTTCTTGTTTAAATACGGAAGAAAAATTTGAGAACAATTTTACGAAACAGTTTTTTCAATTATATTTAAAATTTTACGAAACTGTTACGAAAAATTTTACTGGAGAATAAAAATCGGGTGATTTAGTTGGGGTTAATTCCAATGCAATTGGATAATAAAATCGTACGTTAACCACAGTAAATTAACAACTTGTGCCCAGTTGTGCTCTGCAGAATTTGTGAGACATGCCTTGAAGAATGGTTCCCTCGATAAAAAGAGGATTGTAGATTCTAGAAGTAGCAATCGGACATTCATGACACCCAGAACAGCCTCGCCCACGTTTCTCACGACAAACACATTCAGGCCGAATGTCACAACACGACAAAATATCTAGGACAAAATATTTTCAATCATTAACATGTCTATCAATTACTTAATTATTTGAGAGTTTCGAAAATTCCTCCGAACCCAAAGAAATTACCAACAATTTCCATCTCATTCACTATTCACGTTCTGGAAAACGAACTCAGCGAAAATTTTGACTCCACAATTTCTATACAAAAATTACTCATTATTCGTTAAAAATTTTTGCAAACGAAATCCTCCAGACAAAATTATCTCCATCAAAACTTTTAGTTGTGTTAATTTTTTTCCTATCTAGATTTTGAATTTAAGAAAAATGGTCAAACATAAAAATTTGAAGAATGTCATTCAAAAAAAAAAAAAAATGGAAATATCTGAAAAATTCAAAAACGACAAAAAAAACATTGAAAAATTACAAACATAATTAACTTGGTTTGAATTTAATTTTCTAAAAATTAACAATCGGAATAAATCTCCATATTCACTCCCTGACCATAAATTATAACCAAAAGTTCTGCATACCAATAACAATCCCAAGATTTTTTTCACAATGAATGAGAATATTAAAAAAATTTCCAAAATTGAAATTCCCCGAATTTCCAAAATCTCAAAAATGCTAAAAATGTCAATTATATTTGAGCCCCCAAAAAAAAAAACAATTCTGCTGAATACAAATGATGGCAATTAATGTTCATAGCAATGATCAAAAACTGAAAGAACGAAGTATTGAGAAATACTCTAATTGCACTTATACCTAATTAAAAATTCTTCTGCAAAACCAAAATATTGCTATAGCTATGACCGTGATATAATTACCTGGAATATAATATTGAAGGAGGCATTCTCCAAACTACTATTTAACACGCTCATCGCCATAATTAACCCAAACGCCTTATTTTAACCCCAATGACGAAATTGACTGAAACATTGACAGATAAGCACTGCGGCCTAACCTCGAATAATTATCGAGTACAATAATCACTAATTGAGGCTAAAAATTAATACTTCGTCGGCGAAAGATGAGATCGAATCACTCCATGTCAAGTGAATGTCAAAAGTTTATTTTTATGGAAGTTACACTTGTTTTTATTTACATCGTAATAGTCAGCTGAGCTGTTTACAGTATTTCCACGTATATGGCGCATAGGACGCCCCCTATTGGGCGAAGTAGCCCCCCACCCGGCCGCCCGCCAATGGCATGCTGCGGAGAGAGGGGGAAGGGGCAACCGCGAAAAATTAAACAAATCAAATGTCTGAATGAGACTCTCCATGCAGAACAAATACGTGATTTGTGATGGGATTCGTGATTATGATCTTCACTCATGCAACATCTTTTCATCAAGATGTTTACAATAAATTTGATTGTTCTTATAAGAAATTCAAATTCAATTTGTTATAACACATTCAATGGTTTATAGGTTATATAAAAGAAACTGCCGTGGCTTTTAAAGAAATACAAATTCAGAAATTTTGTGAATAGATGAAGTGCAAGTTGAAAGTTTTGGAATTAGGGGCAGGGGATGCCAAAAAAAGTACTCAATTTTTTGAAGATTTCAAGAATTATTTATAGTTTCTTTTTCAGGGAGATTAGGCCAATACGCGAAGAGACATTCTTCCGGAATTTTATTCTATGCAAAAAATTGTCTCTCGACATTTTGACCGCAGCATTTGAGTTTCAAATAAACTGATTTCTTACGAATAGACATATGGAGAAGAATTGCTATATTAGCCTTTGCAATTTCAATAGTTTGATTAATTCAATTCAAAACACAATCAATAATTTGGTAAAATTAAAATACACTAGAAATATATGCTTATAAAAAAAAACAAACAAATTTTATGATAATCCAAAAACTATAATTAAACACAATTTAATAATGCTCAAAATCGAAGTATTTGCTATTTCCAAAAATTGTTTATTTTAATTCTTTTGCGAAATTAAATTTTGATTTAAACACTAGAAAAAAACAACATAAATGATATTATTCTCCACTGGAATTAGCATCATTACAGTACAAAAAAAATGATTGTCAACAAAAATTCTCCCAAAACGCACTAACTTTAAATGTGAAAAATATATATAAAAAAATTGTCTCTCCTATCCAAGGAATTCATCGGGTTTTTGGCTTCTCTTGCGGTGTTTCTTGCTTTTATATTCCTCCCACTTCCTGTGATTGAGTATCTGGAAGTCGTGAACATCAGCTACGAGCTCTAGGTACTCAGCTAGTTTCAGTAGCTCCCTATCCTTATCTCGATTGAAATGAGCTTGGCGAAAGGGTCTAATCCTGAGCCCAGACTTGGGATTCATCAAAAAGTTTCTTCTGATATCGTCGAACATAATTGTGTTTCTAGCCGAGTAAGCTGGATATTTTCCCCAGATGACACCTAAAGGCTGGCGATAAAAATGAAAATAATTTATCATCTCAAAATATCAAAATAAAAAGACATGCAAAATTAAAAAAAAAATAAAAAAAAATTATGATGCAAATTCCCTGATTACCTTAACATCTACAAGTCCATATTTTGGTGTACAAACTGAGATCATAGCCAAATAGTCCAAATGAAATGCTATTTTATACTCCGGATTATCAGTCACACCCAATAACTTCATTTTCTCGTTGATCCATTTCATGCTTGTTGCAGACCAAATGACGATGTCATAGTGCTTGTACGCCCGGCTTAGAAACTCGTGGAGGTAGGGCCTCATCAGTTCAATTCCACTGGAAGCCACAGAACGATGATCGAATAGTGTGTAATCAATGTCTAGGACCAAGAGCTTCTTATTCTCTCGTAAGGGGTTCAGCTCCTCAATCTTGTAGTTCTGAATTCGTTTGTGGATTTTCGCTAAGTAGACTTCCGCATTCTCTACGACGATTTCCTCACCTACACAAAACGGCTTTTTACAAATGAGGAAATCGCAGGGCGATGGATAAGTTCATACTCCGTGGAGGTCCTCAGAATTTTTTTCCTTATTTTTTTTTGTGAAATTTTTGAGTTTTCACTTTTTTAATGTTTTTCTACACTTTAAATTTATGGGATTTTTTTCTATTTACGAGTCGTAAAATGTAAAATTTTTGTATATTTTGAGGGTAATAAAACGTTGGGAAATTCCGTCCAATTGCAAGATCTGGGAAAATGCGGGAAATTTGAAAACATTTGAATGAATAGACAAAAATTAGGAATTTATTTTTCTTTCTAAATTTTTCAAATAGCTAGAAATTTTTTTAAAAACGTTAAACGTATGAAATAAAATTGAAAAAAAAAATTTTGCTCACCCTCTTGGTCGTTGTCCAAGTCATTTATAACCTCGCCCATGTCCTCAGGTGGACTGCTAGCTTCCGCAATTTCTTCCTCCGTCGAACCCATAAGCACGAGCTTAAACCCGGGTTTGAGGCCAATCATGCCGATCGTCTGCTCATCATCGGCTAATTTACCTACAATTTAAAACCATGATTTTTTCCATTAGAAGAAATAAGACACACTGTCTCACACTGCCAAAATCGAAAAAAATTAATTTGACTTTTTCCACCCAGAATCGACGGAAAGATCTTCTAGGGGTTTCTATTGGATAATATCAACGCACACGGGACCAAAAATTCAATTTTAAAAAATTTAAGTTTGCCTCCCCATAAGGTCCCAATGTTAAATTTGGCCAAAATCGAAAAAAATTAATTTGACTTTTTCGACCCAAAATCGACGGAAATATCTTCTAGGGGTTCCTATTGGATAGTATCAACGCACACGGGACCAAAAATTCAATTTTAAAAAATTTAAGTTTGCCTCCCCATAAGGTCCCAATGTTAAATTTGGCCAAAATCGAAAAAAATTAATTTGACTTTTTCGACCCAAAATCGACGGAAATATCTTCTAGGGGTTCCTATTGGATAGTATCAACGCACACGGGACCAAAAATTCAATTTTAAAAAATTTAAGTTTGCCTCCCCATAAGGTCCCAATGTTAAACTTGGCCAAAATCGAAAAAAATTAATTTGACTTTTTCGGCCCAAAATCGACGGAAATATCTTCTAGGGGTTCCTATTGGATAGTATCAACGCACACGGGACCAAAAATTCAATTTTAAAAAATTTAAGTTTGCCTCCCCATAAGGTCCCAATGTTAAACTTGGCCAAAATCGAAAAAAATTAATTTGACTTTTTCGGCCCAAAATCGACGGAAATATCTTCTAGGGGTTCCTATTGGATAGTATCAACGCACACGGGACCAAAAATTCAATTTTAAAAAATTTAAGTTTGCCTCCCCATAAGGTCCCAATGTTAAATTTGGTCAAAATCGAAAAAAATTAATTTGACTTTTTCGACCCAAAATCGACGGAAATATCTTCTAGGGGTTCCTATTGGATAGTATCAACGCACACGGGACCAAAAATTCAATTTTAAAAAATTTAAGTTTGCCTCCCCATAAGGTCCCAATGTTAAATTTGGCCAAAATCGAAAAAAATTAATTTGACTTTTTCGACCCAAAATCGACGGAAATATCTTCTAGGGGTTCCTATTGGATAGTATCAACGCACACGGGACCAAAAATTCAATTTTAAAAAAATTAAGTTTGCCTCCCCATAAGGTCCCAATGTTAAATTTGGCCAAAATCGAAAAAAATTAATTTGACTTTTTCGACCCAAAATCGACGGAAATATCTTCTAGGGGTTCCTATTGGATAGTATCAACGCACACGGGACCAAAAATTCAATTTTAAAAAAATTAAGTTTGCCTCCCCATAAGGTCCCAATGTTAAATTTGGTCAAAATCGAAAAAAATTAATTTGACTTTTTCGACCCAAAATCGACGGAAATATCTTCTAGGGGTTCCTATTGGATAGTATCAACGCACACGGGACCAAAAATTCAATTTTAAAAAATTTAAGTTTGCCTCCCCATAAGGTCCCAATGTTAAATTTGGCCAAAATCGAAAAAAATTAATTTGACTTTTTCGACCCAAAATCGACGGAAATATCTTCTAGGGGTTCCTATTGGATAGTATCAACGCACACGGGACCAAAAATTCAATTTTAAAAAATTTAAGTTTGCCTCCCCATAAGGTCCCAATGTTAAATTTGGCCAAAATCGAAAAAAATTAATTTGACTTTTTCGACCCAAAATCGACGGAAATATCTTCTAGGGGTTCCTATTGGATAGTATCAACGCACACGGGACCAAAAATTCAATTTTAAAAAATTTAAGTTTGCCTCCCCATAAGGTCCCAATGTTAAACTTGGCCAAAATCGAAAAAAATTAATTTGACTTTTTCGGCCCAAAATCGACGGAAATATCTTCTAGGGGTTCCTATTGGATAGTATCAACGCACACGGGACCAAAAATTCAATTTTAAAAAATTTAAGTTTGCCTCCCCATAAGGTCCCAATGTTAAACTTGGCCAAAATCGAAAAAAATTAATTTGACTTTTTCGGCCCAAAATCGACGGAAATATCTTCTAGGGGTTCCTATTGGATAGTATCAACGCACACGGGACCAAAAATTCAATTTTAAAAAATTTAAGTTTGCCTCCCCATAAGGTCCCAATGTTAAATTTGGTCAAAATCGAAAAAAATTAATTTGACTTTTTCGACCCAAAATCGACGGAAATATCTTCTAGGGGTTCCTATTGGATAGTATCAACGCACACGGGACCAAAAATTCAATTTTAAAAAATTTAAGTTTGCCTCCCCATAAGGTCCCAATGTTAAATTTGGCCAAAATCGAAAAAAATTAATTTGACTTTTTCGACCCAAAATCGACGGAAATATCTTCTAGGGGTTCCTATTGGATAGTATCAACGCACACGGGACCAAAAATTCAATTTTAAAAAAATTAAGTTTGCCTCCCCATAAGGTCCCAATGTTAAATTTGGCCAAAATCGAAAAAAATTAATTTGACTTTTTCGACCCAAAATCGACGGAAATATCTTCTAGGGGTTCCTATTGGATAGTATCAACGCACACGGGACCAAAAATTCAATTTTAAAAAAATTAAGTTTGCCTCCCCATAAGGTCCCAATGTTAAATTTGGTCAAAATCGAAAAAAATTAATTTGACTTTTTCGACCCAAAATCGACGGAAATATCTTCTAGGGGTTCCTATTGGATAGTATCAACGCACACGGGACCAAAAATTCAATTTTAAAAAATTTAAGTTTGCCTCCCCATAAGGTCCCAATGTTAAATTTGGCCAAAATCGAAAAAAATTAATTTGACTTTTTCGACCCAAAATCGACGGAAATATCTTCTAGGGGTTCCTATTGGATAGTATCAACGCACACGGGACCAAAAATTCAATTTTAAAAAATTTAAGTTTGCCTCCCCATAAGGTCCCAATGTTAAACTTGGCCAAAATCGAAAAAAATTAATTTGACTTTTTCGGCCCAAAATCGACGGAAATATCTTCTAGGGGTTCCTATTGGATAGTATCAACGCACACGGGACCAAAAATTCAATTTTAAAAAATTTAAGTTTGCCTCCCCATAAGGTCCCAATGTTAAATTTGGCCAAAATCGAAAAAAATTAATTTGACTTTTTCGACCCAAAATCGACGGAAATATCTTCTAGGGGTTCCTATTGGATAGTATCAACGCACACGGGACCAAAAATTCAATTTTAAAAAATTTAAGTTTGCCTCCCCATAAGGTCCCAATGTTAAATTTGGCCAAAATCGAAAAAAATTAATTTGACTTTTTCGACCCAAAATCGACGGAAATATCTTCTAGGGGTTCCTATTGGATAGTATCAACGCACACGGGACCAAAAATTCAAGTTTAAAAAAATTAAGTTTGCCTCCCCATAAGGTCCCAATGTTAAATTTGGCCAAAATCGAAAAAAATTAATTTGACTTTTTCGACCCAAAATCGACGAAAATATCTTCTAGGGGTTCCTATTGGATAGTATCAACGCACACGGGACCAAAAATTCAATTTTAAAAAATTTAAGTTTGCCTCCCCATAAGGTCCCAATGTTAAATTTGGTCAAAATCGAAAAAAATTAATTTGACTTTTTCGACCCAAAATCGACGGAAATATCTTCTAGGGGTTCCTATTGGATAGTATCAACGCACACGGGACCAAAAATTCAATTTTAAAAAATTTAAGTTTGCCTCCCCATAAGGTCCCAATGTTAAATTTGGCCAAAATCGAAAAAAATTAATTTGACTTTTTCGACCCAAAATCGACGGAAATATCTTCTAGGGGTTCCTATTGGATAGTATCAACGCACACGGGACCAAAAATTCAATTTTAAAAAATTTAAGTTTGCCTCCCCATAAGGTCCCAATGTTAAACTTGGCCAAAATCGAAAAAAATTAATTTGACTTTTTCGGCCCAAAATCGACGGAAATATCTTCTAGGGGTTCCTATTGGATAGTATCAACGCACACGGGACCAAAAATTCAATTTTAAAAAATTTAAGTTTGCCTCCCCATAAGGTCCCAATGTTAAACTTGGCCAAAATCGAAAAAAATTAATTTGACTTTTTCGGCCCAAAATCGACGGAAATATCTTCTAGGGGTTCCTATTGGATAGTATCAACGCACACGGGACCAAAAATTCAATTTTAAAAAATTTAAGTTTGCCTCCCCATAAGGTCCCAATGTTAAATTTGGCCAAAATCGAAAAAAATTAATTTGACTTTTTCGACCCAAAATCGACGGAAATATCTTCTAGGGGTTCCTATTGGATAGTATCAACGCACACGGGACCAAAAATTCAATTTTAAAAAATTTAAGTTTGCCTCCCCATAAGGTCCCAATGTTAAATTTGGCCAAAATCGAAAAAAATTAATTTGACTTTTTCGACCCAAAATCGACGGAAATATCTTCTAGGGGTTCCTATCGGATAGTATCAACGCACACGGGACCAAAAATTCAATCTTAAAAAATTTAAGTTTGCCTCCCCATAAGGTCCCAATGTTAAATTTGGTCAAAATCGAAAAAAATTAATTTGACTTTTTCGACCCAAAATCGACGGAAATATCTTCTAGGGGTTCCTATCGGATAGTATCAACGCACACGGGACCAAAAATTCAATCTTAAAAAATTTAAGTTTGCCTCCCCATAAGGTCCCAATGTTAAATTTGGTCAAAATCGAAAAAAATTAATTTGACTTTTTCGGCCCAAAATCGACGGAAATATCTTCTAGGGGTTCCTATTGGATAGTATCAACGCACACGGGACCAAAAATTCAATTTTAAAAAATTTAAGTTTGCCTCCCCATAAGGTCCCAATGTTAAACTTGGCCAAAATCGAAAAAAATTAATTTGACTTTTTCGGCCCAAAATCGACGGAAATATCTTCTAGGGGTTCCTATTGGATAGTATCAACGCACACGGGACCAAAAATTCAATTTTAAAAAATTTAAGTTTGCCTCCCCATAAGGTCCCAATGTTAAATTTGGCCAAAATCGAAAAAAATTAATTTGACTTTTTCGACCCAAAATCGACGGAAATATCTTCTAGGGGTTCCTATTGGATAGTATCAACGCACACGGGACCAAAAATTCAATTTTAAAAAATTTAAGTTTGCCTCCCCATAAGGTCCCAATGTTAAATTTGGCCAAAATCGAAAAAAATTAATTTGACTTTTTCGACCCAAAATCGACGGAAATATCTTCTAGGGGTTCCTATTGGATAGTATCAACGCACACGGGACCAAAAATTCAATTTTAAAAAATTTAAGTTTGCCTCCCCATAAGGTCCCAATGTTAAATTTGGCCAAAATCGAAAAAAATTAATTTGACTTTTTCGACCCAAAATCGACGGAAATATCTTCTAGGGGTTCCTATCGGATAGTATCAACGCACACGGGACCAAAAATTCAATCTTAAAAAATTTAAGTTTGCCTCCCCATAAGGTCCCAATGTTAAATTTGGTCAAAATCGAAAAAAATTAATTTGACTTTTTCGACCCAAAATCGACGGAAATATCTTCTAGGGGTTCCTATCGGATAGTATCAACGCACACGGGACCAAAAATTCAATCTTAAAAAATTTAAGTTTGCCTCCCCATAAGGTCCCAATGTTAAATTTGGTCAAAATCGAAAAAAATTAATTTGACTTTTTCGACCCAAAATCGACGGAAAAATCTTCTAGGGGTTCCTATTGGATAGTATCAACGCACACGGGACCAAAAATTAAATTTTAAAAAATTTAAGTTTGCCTCCCCATAAGGTCCCAATGTTAAATTTGGCCAAAATCGAAAAAAATTAATTTGACTTTTTCGACCCAAAATCGACGGAAATATCTTCTAGGGGTTCCTATTGGATAGTATCAACGCACACGGGACCAAAAATTAAATTTTAAAAAATTTAAGTTTGCCTCCCCATAAGGTCCCAATGTTAAATTTGGCCAAAATCGAAAAAAATTAATTTGACTTTTTCGACCCAAAATCGACGGAAATATCTTCTAGGGGTTCCTATCGGATAGTATCAACGCACACGGGACCAAAAATTCAATCTTAAAAAATTTAAGTTTGCCTCCCCATAAGGTCCCAATGTTAAATTTGGTCAAAATCGAAAAAAATTAATTTGACTTTTTCGACCCAAAATCGACGGAAATATCTTCTAGGGGTTCCTATTGGATAGTATCAACGCACACGGGACCAAAAATTCAATTTTAAAAAATTTAAGTTTGCCTCCCCATAAGGTCCCAATGTTAAATTTGGCCAAAATCGAAAAAAATTAATTTGACTTTTTCGACCCAAAATCGACGGAAATATCTTCTAGGGGTTCCTATTGGATAGTATCAACGCACACGGGACCAAAAATTCAATTTTAAAAAATTTAAGTTTGCCTCCCCATAAGGTCCCAATGTTAAATTTGGCCAAAATCGAAAAAAATTAATTTGACTTTTTCGACCCAAAATCGACGGAAATATCTTCTAGGGGTTCCTATCGGATAGTATCAACGCACACGGGACCAAAAATTCAATCTTAAAAAATTTAAGTTTGCCTCCCCATAAGGTCCCAATGTTAAATTTGGTCAAAATCGAAAAAAATTAATTTGACTTTTTCGACCCAAAATCGACGGAAATATCTTCTAGGGGTTCCTATCGGATAGTATCAACGCACACGGGACCAAAAATTCAATCTTAAAAAATTTAAGTTTGCCTCCCCATAAGGTCCCAATGTTAAATTTGGTCAAAATCGAAAAAAATTAATTTGACTTTTTCGACCCAAAATCGACGGAAAAATCTTCTAGGGGTTCCTATTGGATAGTATCAACGCACACGGGACCAAAAATTAAATTTTAAAAAATTTAAGTTTGCCTCCCCATAAGGTCCCAATGTTAAATTTGGCCAAAATCGAAAAAAATTAATTTGACTTTTTCGACCCAAAATCGACGGAAATATCTTCTAGGGGTTCCTATTGGATAGTATCAACGCACACGGGACCAAAAATTAAATTTTAAAAAATTTAAGTTTGCCTCCCCATAAGGTCCCAATGTTAAATTTGGCCAAAATCGAAAAAAATTAATTTGACTTTTTCGACCCAAAATCGACGGAAATATCTTCTAGGGGTTCCTATCGGATAGTATCAACGCACACGGGACCAAAAATTCAATCTTAAAAAATTTAAGTTTGCCTCCCCATAAGGTCCCAATGTTAAATTTGGTCAAAATCGAAAAAAATTAATTTGACTTTTTCGACCCAAAATCGACGGAAATATCTTCTAGGGGTTCCTATTGGATAGTATCAACGCACACGGGACCAAAAATTCAATTTTAAAAAATTTAAGTTTGCCTCCCCATAAGGTCCCAATGTTAAACTTGGCCAAAATCGAAAAAAATTAATTTGACTTTTTCGGCCCAAAATCGACGGAAATATCTTCTAGGGGTTCCTATTGGATAGTATCAACGCACACGGGACCAAAAATTCAATTTTAAAAAATTTAAGTTTGCCTCCCCATAAGGTCCCAATGTTAAATTTGGCCAAAATCGAAAAAAATTAATTTGACTTTTTCGACCCAAAATCGACGGAAATATCTTCTAGGGGTTCCTATTGGATAGTATCAACGCACACGGGACCAAAAATTCAATTTTAAAAAATTTAAGTTTGCCTCCCCATAAGGTCCCAATGTTAAATTTGGCCAAAATCGAAAAAAATTAATTTGACTTTTTCGACCCAAAATCGACGGAAATATCTTCTAGGGGTTCCTATTGGATAGTATCAACGCACACGGGACCAAAAATTCAATTTTAAAAAATTTAAGTTTGCCTCCCCATAAGGTCCCAATGTTAAATTTGGCCAAAATCGAAAAAAATTAATTTGACTTTTTCGACCCAAAATCGACGGAAATATCTTCTAGGGGTTCCTATTGGATAGTATCAACGCACACGGGACCAAAAATTCAATTTTAAAAAATTTAAGTTTGCCTCCCCATAAGGTCCCAATGTTAAATTTGGCCAAAATCGAAAAAAATTAATTTGACTTTTTCGACCCAAAATCGACGGAAATATCTTCTAGGGGTTGCAATTGAATAGTATCAACGCACACGGGACCAAAAATTCAATTTTAAAAAATTTAAGTTTGCCTCCCCATAAGGTCCCAATGTTAAATTTGGCCAAAATCGAAAAAAATTAAATTGACTTTTTCGACCCAAATTCGACGGAAATATCTTCTAGGGGTTGCAATTCAATTGTATCAACGCCCACGGGACCAAAAATTCAATTTTAAAAAATTTAAGTTTGCCTCCCCATAAGGTCCCAATGTTAAATTTGGCCAAAATCGAAAAAAAATTAAATTGACTTTTTCGACCCAAATTCGACGGAAATATCTTCTAGGGGTTGCAATTGAATAGTATCAACGCACACGGGACCAAAAATTCAATTTTAAAAAATTTAAGTTTGCCTCCCCATAAGGTCCCAATGTTAAATTTGGCCAAAATCGAAAAAAATTAATTTGACTTTTTCGACCCAAAATCGACGGAAATATCTTCTAGGGGTTCCTATTGGATAGTATCAACGCACACGGGACCAAAAATTCAATTTTAAAAAATTTAAGTTTGCCTCCCCATAAGGTCCCAATGTTAAATTTGGCCAAAATCGAAAAAAATTAATTTGACTTTTTCGACCCAAAATCGACGGAAATATCTTCTAGGGGTTCCTATCGGATAGTATCAACGCACACGGGACCAAAAATTCAATCTTAAAAAATTTAAGTTTGCCTCCCCATAAGGTCCCAATGTTAAATTTGGTCAAAATCGAAAAAAATTAATTTGACTTTTTCGACCCAAAATCGACGGAAATATCTTCTAGGGGTTCCTATCGGATAGTATCAACGCACACGGGACCAAAAATTCAATCTTAAAAAATTTAAGTTTGCCTCCCCATAAGGTCCCAATGTTAAATTTGGTCAAAATCGAAAAAAATTAATTTGACTTTTTCGACCCAAAATCGACGGAAAAATCTTCTAGGGGTTCCTATTGGATAGTATCAACGCACACGGGACCAAAAATTAAATTTTAAAAAATTTAAGTTTGCCTCCCCATAAGGTCCCAATGTTAAATTTGGCCAAAATCGAAAAAAATTAATTTGACTTTTTCGACCCAAAATCGACGGAAATATCTTCTAGGGGTTCCTATTGGATAGTATCAACGCACACGGGACCAAAAATTAAATTTTAAAAAATTTAAGTTTGCCTCCCCATAAGGTCCCAATGTTAAATTTGGCCAAAATCGAAAAAAATTAATTTGACTTTTTCGACCCAAAATCGACGGAAATATCTTCTAGGGGTTCCTATCGGATAGTATCAACGCACACGGGACCAAAAATTCAATCTTAAAAAATTTAAGTTTGCCTCCCCATAAGGTCCCAATGTTAAATTTGGTCAAAATCGAAAAAAATTAATTTGACTTTTTCGACCCAAAATCGACGGAAATATCTTCTAGGGGTTCCTATTGGATAGTATCAACGCACACGGGACCAAAAATTCAATTTTAAAAAATTTAAGTTTGCCTCCCCATAAGGTCCCAATGTTAAACTTGGCCAAAATCGAAAAAAATTAATTTGACTTTTTCGGCCCAAAATCGACGGAAATATCTTCTAGGGGTTCCTATTGGATAGTATCAACGCACACGGGACCAAAAATTCAATTTTAAAAAATTTAAGTTTGCCTCCCCATAAGGTCCCAATGTTAAATTTGGCCAAAATCGAAAAAAATTAATTTGACTTTTTCGACCCAAAATCGACGGAAATATCTTCTAGGGGTTCCTATTGGATAGTATCAACGCACACGGGACCAAAAATTCAATTTTAAAAAATTTAAGTTTGCCTCCCCATAAGGTCCCAATGTTAAATTTGGCCAAAATCGAAAAAAATTAATTTGACTTTTTCGACCCAAAATCGACGGAAATATCTTCTAGGGGTTCCTATTGGATAGTATCAACGCACACGGGACCAAAAATTCAATTTTAAAAAATTTAAGTTTGCCTCCCCATAAGGTCCCAATGTTAAATTTGGCCAAAATCGAAAAAAATTAATTTGACTTTTTCGACCCAAAATCGACGGAAATATCTTCTAGGGGTTCCTATTGGATAGTATCAACGCACACGGGACCAAAAATTAAATTTTAAAAAATTTAAGTTTGCCTCCCCATAAGGTCCCAATGTTAAATTTGGCCAAAATCGAAAAAAATTAATTTGACTTTTTCGACCCAAAATCGACGGAAATATCTTCTAGGGGTTCCTATCGGATAGTATCAACGCACACGGGACCAAAAATTCAATCTTAAAAAATTTAAGTTTGCCTCCCCATAAGGTCCCAATGTTAAATTTGGTCAAAATCGAAAAAAATTAATTTGACTTTTTCGACCCAAAATCGACGGAAATATCTTCTAGGGGTTCCTATTGGATAGTATCAACGCACACGGGACCAAAAATTCAATTTTAAAAAATTTAAGTTTGCCTCCCCATAAGGTCCCAATGTTAAACTTGGCCAAAATCGAAAAAAATTAATTTGACTTTTTCGGCCCAAAATCGACGGAAATATCTTCTAGGGGTTCCTATTGGATAGTATCAACGCACACGGGACCAAAAATTCAATTTTAAAAAATTTAAGTTTGCCTCCCCATAAGGTCCCAATGTTAAATTTGGCCAAAATCGAAAAAAATTAATTTGACTTTTTCGACCCAAAATCGACGGAAATATCTTCTAGGGGTTCCTATTGGATAGTATCAACGCACACGGGACCAAAAATTCAATTTTAAAAAATTTAAGTTTGCCTCCCCATAAGGTCCCAATGTTAAATTTGGCCAAAATCGAAAAAAATTAATTTGACTTTTTCGACCCAAAATCGACGGAAATATCTTCTAGGGGTTCCTATTGGATAGTATCAACGCACACGGGACCAAAAATTCAATTTTAAAAAATTTAAGTTTGCCTCCCCATAAGGTCCCAATGTTAAATTTGGCCAAAATCGAAAAAAATTAATTTGACTTTTTCGACCCAAAATCGACGGAAATATCTTCTAGGGGTTCCTATCGGATAGTATCAACGCACACGGGACCAAAAATTCAATCTTAAAAAATTTAAGTTTGCCTCCCCATAAGGTCCCAATGTTAAATTTGGTCAAAATCGAAAAAAATTAATTTGACTTTTTCGACCCAAAATCGACGGAAATATCTTCTAGGGGTTCCTATCGGATAGTATCAACGCACACGGGACCAAAAATTCAATCTTAAAAAATTTAAGTTTGCCTCCCCATAAGGTCCCAATGTTAAATTTGGTCAAAATCGAAAAAAATTAATTTGACTTTTTCGACCCAAAATCGACGGAAAAATCTTCTAGGGGTTCCTATTGGATAGTATCAACGCACACGGGACCAAAAATTAAATTTTAAAAAATTTAAGTTTGCCTCCCCATAAGGTCCCAATGTTAAATTTGGCCAAAATCGAAAAAAATTAATTTGACTTTTTCGACCCAAAATCGACGGAAATATCTTCTAGGGGTTCCTATTGGATAGTATCAACGCACACGGGACCAAAAATTAAATTTTAAAAAATTTAAGTTTGCCTCCCCATAAGGTCCCAATGTTAAATTTGGCCAAAATCGAAAAAAATTAATTTGACTTTTTCGACCCAAAATCGACGGAAATATCTTCTAGGGGTTCCTATCGGATAGTATCAACGCACACGGGACCAAAAATTCAATCTTAAAAAATTTAAGTTTGCCTCCCCATAAGGTCCCAATGTTAAACTTGGCCAAAATCGAAAAAAATTAATTTGACTTTTTCGGCCCAAAATCGACGGAAATATCTTCTAGGGGTTCCTATTGGATAGTATCAACGCACACGGGACCAAAAATTCAATTTTAAAAAATTTAAGTTTGCCTCCCCATAAGGTCCCAATGTTAAATTTGGCCAAAATCGAAAAAAATTAATTTGACTTTTTCGACCCAAAATCGACGGAAATATCTTCTAGGGGTCTCTATTGGATAGTATCAACGCACACGGCACCAAAAATTCGATTTAAAAAAATTTAAGTTTGCCTCCCCACACAAAAGTTTGTCTGTGTGTGTGTGTATTTTTTTTTTTGTCAAATAATGCTTTGTCTCCTATACGGTCACTTTGTTAAATTCAACACTTTATCTGCTGCACCATTTGAGATATGAAAAAAGAGTCTCACATTAGACACCTTTATTTATGTAAGGAACAACTTTGATTAGATACTAGCTTTCCAATCTCTGACTTTTCCCGTTCTGAATGATTTCAACTGTTCATAACGCTCTAAGGCCGAAACGGTTAAAGATACGAAAAAAGTTAAAGGACACAAAATATCTAGTGCTTTATGAGGAACAACATTTACTGGATACATTTTTGGGTATCTATAATATTTCGTGAGATACAGCACCATAAACAATTGACATTGTTAATAACAATAGAAGTAATTGTTATTGCACTTTGGCAGTCCTTTCCGTTCTTCAGCAAAGTTTCTTCAAACAAAGTTTTTATGTCCACAGACGGACACACACACACACACACACACGACATGTTTCATGAATGAACCTTGTCATTTTCAAAAGCTAAGATCAGCTGTTAAATCATTGTGTCAAAAGTGACCAATAGAATCATGCCCAAATTTTCAATCTTAACGCTTCAAATCATCGTCTGTCATTTCCAGGCAAAATTCAAAAAATCTGAAAATGCAATGATTAGGATAAAAAAACCGAGTAGGATTTTTGCAATATTGTTAAATTGATCCGCTTACCTCGTAATCTGAGATTAAGGAGCTTTTGACGGTCGGGTCTAACTCCAGTTTCCTCGTAAATTCTAGCCTTCAATTCGGCAATAGTGGTGTCATCAAAAATATCGCCAATTTTGCATTCGCCAGTGCCCCATTTAACAATGAGTCCCGGACTCGACATTGCCGCCCAATAATTCAACAGTTCAATTTGTTTATTTCTTTCAGTACTTAGTTCAATCGGTGATTAGCGTTTACCAAAATTTTTACACCACAGATGCTGGAGAATAAATCGAATGAGAATTTCAGGGATAAAACAGTGGAGTGTATGGATAAAACAGGACAGAGGTGTCCGAAAATTGGGGCAGATTGAGAATGGCGGAAGTCGCCGATACAACAGTCATTTTTGAAAACTGCCGGTAAACCAGAACTTGTAATGCGAGTAATTTAAAACCCGAAATTTATAATGGTGTTTATTTTGCTTAAGTATAAGTGAATTTCGGGATAATTATATGTGCTGGAAAGGGCCGAAGTGTACGCGAAGTTTGCGCGCGAAAATATTCCCGCCAAATTCAAATTTCGCGGTTCTCAGTTGCCGCATGTCAATGTCGGTGTGGCCGTATTTTTGTTATTGATTATGGGAAAAATCATCATAAATCGGAGATCTCCCACTTCATTATGGGAGAGACCACTATAATGAATGAATATAATAGTGTGGATGGAAACAACTTCCGCTAAATTGATGCGCGCGCCAACGGACGTTTGAAATTGTTATCCTACCCTATAGTAAAAAAGGAGAGACGGAAGAAACTCTCGATATATATCGAAATTATCGAAAACCGTTAGACCGAAACCGACGCGACACCAGTCAGTGCGGCGGAAAAGGAAATGCGCGTGCGCAGCGCGCGCTACCGGACTCTTATAATAAAATGTTGGAAAGAATGGAGAACAAATAATTCACCATAGAGCGAAGGAAAAGATAGGTGGCAAACGAATATTCTGTCAAAGAAATAATTTCTTCCTCTTTATTCAATATTTTCTCTATGTCACCTCATTTACATTTCGTGTTTACATTTCTACAAAATACTTGTGCGATTTCTCTATAACACATGAGAAAACTCCAAATGATCTGAGTCAATGATAAAATAAACAATTTATGAATCACATTTTGTTGCTTTCACGTAATTATCGTGGAAAACATCCAGGGACATTATTGCAGAAAACTATCAGTATTATAAGAATAGTCCTATAGTGTTTTCTCAGAAAATGCTGTTCACATAATTAAGGAAAATTAAAAATTAACCTTTTATCTCTTTACAACATACATTGAAATACATTCTTCTATAACATGTTATGCATTATATGAAATACTTTTAGCTAGCAATGCTGTACACATTGATGCAAATAATTATTGAATAACGAAAAATATACACGAAATACTGTTTCGATTACATAAACTGCTGAATCAAAATTATTCTCTTTTCAGGTCGCTGAAATTCAGAATAGTATCTGAATTGAATCATCATTCGGCAATGTGTCTTATCACAGACTGATAATTTCCTAACATCGACAATGACCAATGGCCATCGCAATTTTATCTCAATACATCATTCGCGGGATCGGCAGCTAAAATTAAAATATCCTCAGAAGATATTTTGTTGTGTAATCGGCAATAATACATCTTGTAAATTGATCACTGATGGACTAATGTCTCAAGGTTCACAAGTCCTCAACATTAAGGTAACATTCTATGTAATTTATTTTGAAGATACTCGAATGGAACATACAACTTTGATGTTATTATTTTAACATAACAAGTACGGGACAAATTCAACATTTCGATTAATTGGATAGAAAATTAATTTCATCATTTGTAAAATCTTGGTGTTAATTATAAATTTTGTCAAATATTTGTAAATGAAAATATTTTGAAAATTGTAATCCTGATTACAAAATACTCGATTAATGATGCAATAAATAAATTATAAGCATTATGATGGGGTATACCGATCTCTGCATGATTCTAATGACTAATTTTTCTTGTTCATTCAAAAGATATTTTTTCAAGAATTCACTCTCGATCTGAATGAATAAAATACATTATCCACAATGAAGTTATGGTAATTAGTATGTACATAATTGACTACGTCGATAAAATTCCCCTAATTCATGGGAGCATGTGCGTCAAGTGCTCCACGATACTAAAATACAGCGAGGGCTTTAGGGGTCCTATATATGCGAGATTCTGCGTCAATTTAGCCACCAATGCTCATCATGATTTAGAAAAGTTATGAAAAAAATTCAAAGCGTTTGCATACTCGTGAAAGTATCCTATGATTTTTTTTATAATTTCTCTTTATAAAAGAATTTCGACTTTTATTATCTCTTTACTAAATGAAAAATAAGCTCTTCAATAACAGGGAAAGCAGAACTAAATTTTCAGAATGGAAAAAAACAACAATTTACATGGAACCAAATAGAATCTGAGGGAGAGACATGTTGCAACCGAGCACTAATAAATTTTCTATAAATGAGTGCTGCAAAAACGTGTCTTTGACAATTCATCTACTTTCTTCAGATGCAACTACAAAACGTGCATCCTCATTAAGATTAACAGACCGCGTTTCACCCTTCTGCCACTAACTTCGTATAAAGCTTCTATCTTGAACTACCTTAATATCTGGTTCTAGATCTGAATTTCTCCTCCAAAATCAGCGTCCCAACATTTTTCTATTCTGAATGTTCAATTTACCGAAATTTCGTTGAATACCAGAAAATTGAAAATTAAAATTTTCAGAATTCCAAGTTCCATATTTTTACATTAAAAAATGTACGAAAAAAAATCTGCGTGTATTTAAGAATCTTCCACAGACCAATATATTTCATTTTCGAAGCCTAGGAAAGCTGACCAATTAAAAAATTTCAAAAATTCCGCAAATTGAAAGAAACCGTTTTTCTTCAAACTCAAAAGCTTAGGAAACTTCAAAAAAAAAAAAATTGAAAAAAAGAATTCTGAACATTTCTGATCTTTTCGGAGGACAAATTTATGCCACCTAGAACTCCAGCTAATCGTCTAAAGGGCGATAAGAGTGGACCGGCAGTTCTGCCAGCGTTCGATGAGTTTCTGTCTTTCGTTAAGATGCTGGTCTGACAACGCCCTGGCAACTGATACCTGGCCACTCTTCAATTTCCGCGGATCCAAATTCGCTCCAAAAGTCTGCACACCTTTCGCAAATTTCGAGAATGGCGAAAGAATTTCCTTTGCTGTACTCGCGACAGGTGATGCTGCATTCCCCACATTAGTTTTCAGTGATCTAATAGCCGATTCACTCTGAGATGAAGTTATGTTATTCACTGTTAAATCCTGCTCGGAACTGCACCGCTTCTTGTCGCCCGTGGGACTAATCTGCATATGATTGCTGGGATGAGTATTTCCATCGACTTCGCTCGACGAGTGACTGATATTTTTCGTTAAATTCAACGTCGACGGCGGAGGCAGCCGCTCCTTCTCCTCCTTATCACCATCTCCAGCAGCTTGAATTGTAATTTCAGGTGCTGGCATTTCGCCTTCAGTAGGTGACACCAAATTCAGTCCATCCATTGCCAAATCAGGCTGAGTGTAATAATGCCTAGAATTTGTCTCAACAGTTCCAGTGAATTCCTGGGGGATCGGACTGCTTCCACTGCTTCCTCCACTACTGTGCGCTTCCTCCCGATCACTCCTCTTACCCGCTAAATCATAATTCCCTACTGTGAAGGTAGCTTTTTTATCCACATCTAACTTCACCGATTTATCTGATCTCCTCCCTGCACTGAACGTGGAACCAAGTTTGTTAAGTTTACTGAATTGTTCAGACATATTGCTGAGTGCTTTTGTCCCTGCGCTCTTGAGTGCAAGCAGCTGGGTCTCGGAGACGTTTCTGGTGATTTGGGGGAGGGATGAGAAGTCCAGGAGAATCGTTGAGCCTTTTGCTTTTACCGGTTTACTTGTTCGCTTGTCCAGGGACACGTTCATGGCAATAGGAATTTTTGGTAGTGAGGCAATCTCAACAGCAACGGCAAATGTTTCACATATTGCTTTCATTGATTCGACTGTTTCCTCGTCTGTCTTTATGACAACTGCCATGTTGTTGAAGAAACGAAGATTTGTGCTGCGGAACATATGGAAGTAGCCGTATTCACTTGTCATTTTGTAGTTTATCCTGATGCAGTGGTGCTGTTTGTTCTTGAACAGTGATACACCACTCTCAGGTTGGCCAAATTCAATCATTACAATGTCGGATAGTGAGACTCTTTGGTAATTTGTGACTTTGTCAATTTGATCATCGTAGTCAGCGACGTAGTAACTGTCTCTGGTGAGTATGAGAATGGAATCCATTTCTGTTTCACTGGGATCACCTGCCACTGGGTCAGCGTCAATCAGACCCCAACTGCCGAGAATCATTTCGGGATCTGGGATTAGCAGCTTCTTGCAGTCCTCGATTAAAAGTTTTACGTGGAATGCTGTTGCTGCATTGTCCTCCTCTTCGTTGCGCTCGTGAAATATTTCTTCGTTCACAGAGTGACCTAGCATCAAGTCAATACTGGCTTGTCTGTAGACGTCTTTGAAGCGATTTAAATAGTATCTGAAACAGAAATATTAATGTGGGGTTTAACGATTTCTGGCGGTTTTAGGAAAGAAAGTGAATCACATATAAAATGCACGTGGGAAAATTACATGTCTATTTTTTTATTAAATGACTTGTGTCAATCTAGGTGGTAAAAAATTTATTGTGCTGGTTAATTTAATTAATTTAATCAAATTAAATTAATTAAATTATTTTTTAAATTTAATTAAATTAAATTAATCAAATTGTTTTTTTAAATTTAATTAAATTAATTTAATTAATTTAATTTTTTGGGATAGTAATAATTGATTTAAAAAAATGGGGGGTTGAGACAGGGAGTGGGTCCAAAGCATGAACCGGAAGTTTCAAATCCAAGAGTACCTGACTGTAACCAATGAATCCATAGACAACATCTAGAAACACTTTTTTTTAGAGTGAAGGAAAAGTGAATTTAATGACGAACCTGCCAAGACCGTAAATAACACTTGCAAATTGAATATCAGGATGTTCGATAATGGATAATTGTATATTTGGTGGTTTTGCAGGTATTAATTCAAGACAACAATTGTCGATTATGTGTAAGTAATGCGACCAATCGTCCCTCAATTTCTCATCGTCGACTTGACTACCAACTGTGAGATCAATCGCCGCCTGGCGGGCATCATCCAAAAAGTGTTGACGGTAATATCTACGGTAAAAGGGTGTTTGTATCAGGAATTAAGAGGGCTAGTGAGAGATAGTGTAAGAGTGGAGGAACAAGGTGCTTGAAAGTTGCAATGAAGTTTTTTTTTCCATTACCTATTTGCTGAATTCACACCGTCCTTCATTAGTCCCGTGAATTTTCTCTCCCCAGTCCTTGTGTAATCTCCCTAAAAATACAGAATATTTTATTGTGATCTTTCATGGAAGATTTTCTCTCTTATTTACGATATTTCTCTATTTTTTACGAAATGAAGAGGCAACATATACACTAACCTTTGCTAATTTTGGAAATTAAAAAATTCAGATTATTAAATGTCCTCTGAAATTTAACAAAAAAAAAAAACTTAACCAATTTTAACAAAAAATAAAAATGGAAAAATGTGAACCTTGACAAAAATCTCAACATTTCAGAAATGTTAACAACGTTTAAAAAGTGTGGAAAAAAAAGTGTAATAACAATTCAGTCTAAATATAAGAATTGTGAATTTACCTTCAAGGCATTAGTACCCGCATACTGTTTACTGATAATATCCCCATTATTAGCCCACAACAATTGAAAAGTCTGCCTGAGATTTGTAGGTAATGATCCATCAGGTGGAATCAATCCCAATTTCGAGAACTGCATTTCCATAACAGTTTTGGCTAACGCAGTCTGCACAACATTTGTTCTATCCAGACAATCGATGCAGTTAATCCTAAAAACGCCTTTTTGCGAGCAAATTGGACCTTGTGCATCATGCCAGCAATAGCCCATCTCGGTCAAAACGCCGCTCAAAGCATTCACTAGAATTGAAACATTTTCAAAATGCATTCCACGACAGTATTCGTGAAAGTCGAATGTTGCGTAGGTGATGGCAGGGTTATTGTAGTTTAGCAGATGATTGTTGTAGGCGTCCCAGATGATTTTCTCTTTTCCACTTTGCTCTATTAAATTGACGATGTAGATGGGACCATAGCAGGATAACTCCTCTTCAAAGTGTTTGTCGAAGGCAACTTGAGTCTCCCCTTCGTCTGAAAAATAATCATCATACAGTAAAAGGGAGAGACAGAAGAAACTATATACATCATGCAAAATGCCTCCCCCTTCCCTCCCCCTTCGCTCAAAAAATTTTGTTTAGCTCATGTTGTATCAATGTTCATAAAGGTAAATATTGTCCAGAATAGCTTGCAATATGAAATTGGCTTTGTGAGATTGGGAAAATAGAACGATTTTTGTTCTTCAGTTACAAATGAATGCCACAGTCTACACTTCTTTCTGCACCGAGGCATTGAAATGAAATGAATGATATGATTGTACTGCACCTCTATCGATGCGCGGTGGAGGCCTGTATTTGTATCCGGGCTGAGACCAGTAGACTGGAACACTGCCACGTACCTGAACGAACGACACTTGATGATCGTGATACCAAACCAATTGTTCTGTCTCAACGTAATTAGCGCATTTGCCTGCTTCGTCCACCCCTCGGCGCTTATACCTATAAATTATTAACGTCTGGTTAGCCGTTGTAATTTGAAATCAATAATTACATTGAGAAAATGCTTCAATAGGGGAGTTGATACAATTAATGGAAAGCCGAGCTTTCGGGAGATAGGGAGTAACAACAGCCGAGTTATTGAATTCTATTGGACAAAGTAATGCCAATACAGGGCTATTATTAAATTCAATCATTGTCCTCTCTAGTGTTTGAATAATACATGCAATTAATGTAGCCCAATTACTTCATAAATTTGAACAGTCACATTTTTTTGAACAAATGATGAAAAAAAGTTTTTATGGAAATTTACGAAATTGCAAAAAGCTTTCTCGTTTTGGAACACGTGATATGTTACCTGGTTCCAGCTCGAAATCTACTTCTTCGAGAAATGATGGCAAGATTGAACGTCTCATATTGCGGTTGATTATCATAGCCCACTTCCACTTTACATTTTTCAATTTGAATGTATCCTTGAACTATTGGCAGAATCCAATGATTTGCAGCATCACTCTACCAAAAAAACATGAAAATAAAATATCTAAGGTGTGAAAGAAAACGATTTGTTAAATGAGAAAATTAGAACAAATAATTAAGGCTGAGATCAAGCTGGTTGGCAAGTCTTATTAGCTCCAAGGACTAATGCCTTTATTGTATTAGTGTTATTGCCATTGTACTGAAATATTACTATAGATTTATGTATAGAAACACGTACTCCGAATTTTTCTTGGGAGAAACAATGAAAATTCCACATGTTTGGGGCTAAAAGCGACCGCTATTAGTATTGCTAAAAGTCTTGCTACTCATGCTAACTCACATTTAAATTAATGAGATCGCGAAGCATATGTTTGTTCCAAAAAAATCTGTCATCAACGGTCTGCCAGAGGGGCTTATCATTCTCCCCTATCTCCTTCAACTTCTCCAGTTTCTCACGTTGACGCTGCAAGCAGTTTGTGATATCTCCAGTGTGACAGAAGAAGAAGGAATCAGTTTCCCCGAAAACTTTGTTGAGTTCCTCGAGTATTCTCCTCTCAAACTTCTCCTTGTCCTTTCCCACACTTCGCTTGATCACTGTAGATTTAACTTGTGATGTGGCAATTGCTGCTGCTTGCTGAGTAGTATTTTTTATGGTATTGGTAGCACTTTTAATGGTGCCCCAGGTCTTCATGAGACCCGTCTTCTGGGCGGCATCGAACGAAGTGCCCATGGATATTCTTGACATACCTCCATGCTTCTTGCAGGGTGTGAGACCTAAATCTGCATTATCTGTGCCAATTTGAAGGAATGCCACGGATTTAATTTTGTGGACCACTCGATTGCCGTATAGTTCTCCTACTGTTGATATGTCTTTTATCAACATGAGGCGCGGCTCCATAAATGAGGTTTGCTCGATTTTTCCAATTATTCCGTGACAGATGCCGAGGCATTCCAAATTCGTGGCTGTTGCCCATTCCCAATCTGCACAAAAAAATTTTAAAAATTAGAATATTTTTCAAAAAAGCTTGAAAACAAATTTGGTTTGGTTTTATAGGGAGAGACACCCCCCCCCCCCCGTTATAGGGAGAGACAACCTGCAAAGCAGTCTGAATAAATAAAAAAAATGGACAATATTTTTTGTTTGGTTTTGGTACTCAATTGATCAATTAAAAATTGTGAAGAGTAGATAAGAGAATTTTAACTTTTGATTTTTTTAGCACACCCAAGGGGAGAGACTTCTCAAGATCTTGGTTGATTGGAATACCGTGAATTGATAAACTTGACATGAGGCACCATACCAGGATTGTTTGTGTGGACAACGTGGCTCGAGTGCTAAGACCTTATGCTTAATCAATAAGCCTCGACTAAACTTGAAAAAAAAAATTGAATAGAATTCGGCGAGGCTGACTTGTCCAAGTGTTTAATGTTGAAAAATATATGACAAGATTTCCGAATGATTCATCATGGGAAACGATAAGGGAATTCCAGTGGAAGGTTCCGATAACTATTATCAAAAATAAGGGAGATTAGAAATGTTTGGTGCCCAGAAAAAAATATTCATTATTCAAGAAAAGCAAATTAAATTTTTTCGAATGAAATTCAAAATTTTTAATTGTCAATTTCTTTAGTTCACAATTTTTAGACATATTTAAAATTTCAAAAATTCATGAAATTTTTAAAGTTCTTAAAATGCAGAAATTTTATACAAATTTATGTCTCCAAATTTCTTAAAATATTATCCAGCTTTAAAAATACTAAAAAATTTCTAGACATACAATTCTCATTTACACTTGTCAATTTAAACAACTTAATATTGATTAATTTAACAATCAAAATTGAACCATCAACTGATTTGTAATAGTATAAAGAAAAAGAATAATAAAAGCTATTGACCAAATTAAAAAACGTCACTAAAACTAAAAGAATAAAAATAAATTGCGAAAACTATTTTTTTCAAAAAAATCCAACTAAAATAGTTACTGAAATATAATAAAATAACGCCTCCCATCATTATACCTCACTTACAAAAATATGAAAAATTAACAAAACCACTGAAAAAGACAAACCACCCAATTTCATTCGAATACCTTGTCCTCATTTCTAAAACTCCCCAAAAGCAATTACACGAAAAATAATAATCAACTACCAAATACTTTACCAGATTTAGCCGACAATTCTCCAGTAACTTTATCACACCATAAATTGTGTCTCTCCTGGACGAAGATGAAGTGGGTGTCACTCCGAAACAATTCCATTTCGAATGACACTGGAATTTTTCCCGGAAGTCCGTTGTTCATCTACATCAATATAACGATCATCAATGAAACTCTTTCTCCTTCCATGAAGATCTAATTTGCCCCAAAACCGATATAAGACATTGTTAAATTATTGACAATTTCATGGATTATACCTCAAAATTCCACTGGATTCATTCGTTTTGACATTTCTCCACTGCACTACCCCGGGCAGCCATTTTTCCCGTTGTGTTTACGTGTGTAATTGCGAATGTAGGCTACTGTACTACTCAGTCCACTCCCACACGCAAAGTGTTTCCCCACGTTCCTAACCTACTGTGAACAACAAGAAAAATGATGTAACCTAACCTCAAACACCTCTGATACATATTGTGCACTATTCTCCACATTCTCATCCCCCGAAAAATAATTCAAAGTGAATAATAATCAATAGAAGTAGATGAGTATATAAACGAGTACAACAGTCCATCGACCACGTGCTACACACCTGTCAAAAATGTCGAAGTTGAAGGGAAATTTGAGCGACCAAAAAATTGGAAAACAGGAGGTGCTCCAGGCTCTAGTTCTCGCTGATGATTTTGTTACAAGTCTCACTCCAATGCAAAATGTCTATCCGAGTATATTGACACCTGTCGCCAATGCGCATCTTCTGGATTATCTTATTGAGACACTTATGCAATCTGGAGTTCAGGAAGTGTTTCTCTATTGCAGCAATTTTGTGGAGCAACTTAGGAGTTATGTGGCCAGTAAAAATTATACGAATATATCAGTGTCGCTGATAATCTCTGATGGATGCAGATCTCTAGGTGATGATGATGATGATGATGATGATATAATTAATGTATGCTCTAAAATTTAAATACCTCGCTAGTAACGACCATCAAGGGTTACATGGAAACACCTTTTCCTTTAGTGCTAAATTCCAAATTTGCACTAACCCCTTGAGAAGAGCTTCTAAAAAAATTCGTTATTTTTTTTAAGAGGCTCAATCAGTTTTAAAGTGTCCACTACTCTTACTAGGTCACTTTTGAGTTGAAAAATCTGAAAAGCTAAAATCTCTCCTTTTTTAAAATTTTTCATTTTTTATTATTATTATTATTATTTTATATGATTGTTAGCTATATAGTAGTAATGTCTTATAGACCAGAAAAAATCTATCTCTCTAAATAAAATGAAGAAACTCCGTTCCTGGAATATTGCAAAATTTTTTTCTTCAGTGCTTTTTTTTTGTCCAAATATGATGGAATATTTTGTCAATTTGCTAAGATATAGATTCTCATTCTAATACCCCAAAACTTGAAAAGCTCAGAGTAATTTCTCCTTCATTATTTATGTACCGTTAAATGCATGTGTATTTTATTTGAATGTAATATTAATTGAGTAAATTTTCACAGGTGATGGACTGAGGGACATTGACACTAAAGGAATACTCAGGGGTGATTTCATCCTGATACGTGGTGATGTCTTCATCAGTGCTGATCTAACAAATTTGATGGATCGACACAGAGCTAAGAAGGAAAAGGACAAGGGCTGCGCCATGACTCTCACTCTCAGAGACTTGGGATCCAGCAAGGAGTCACTTTTGTACAAGGAAGTTTGCCTGTTTGTTGCGGATAAACAGAAAAATAGAGTTTTGTTCTATACCAAGCCAAAAATTGAGGAGAAGAAAATTAAATTTGAACTCGAGTGGTTTTTGGAGCATGAACAAATTGAAATTAATTCTGGATTTGTTGACAGTCATGTCTACATGTGCTCAGCTTCAGTCTTGCCACTATTCTCTGATAATTTTGATTTTCAGGTAAATAATGCCATAGTTACATTATTCAATATTTATTAAGTATCAATTCCTCACCTTTTTGCAATGAGAGCACATCATTTTTTTTTTTTTTGTTAAATATTTTAATTAGCAAATTAACGAATTTGTTCAATATCTCAAAAACTAAGACATTTTTCAATTTGCTTTTTTTTTATTTTTTTTATTTTATTCAATTTGCTTTGATACTAATTAGCAAATCCCATTTAGTTTTCCAAAAAAGATTTCTATACAAATACCACTATCATATTTCAAATTTCGGTGTTGTATATTTAATTAATTAACTTTTTTTCACTTTCAACCTCGCCAGAAAATGCTCAAATAGATATAAAAAAAATTGCCCCCCAAATAAGTACCGAGCTTTCGTTTGCAAGCAAAAGCAAAAATATCCTTGCTTTTATTGATACCCGTTGTTAAATCAAAAACTATTTACAGACAATGGAGGACTTCATCCGAGGTGTTTTAATGAACGAAGAAATCCTAGATTCTCGAATATACTGGGAGCCCCTGAAGCCGCACGAGTACGCCCTCCCGGTAACATCCTGGCTAGCCTACCACACCCTATCCCGTGACATTCTCCAACGTCAAGGCTATCCCTTGACCCCCGAGCTCCTGCCACCCCTTCGAGGAATAGTCTACTCATCCAGAAGCATCTACAAGCACAAATCAGCGACCCTAGCTCGCGGTTGTATCCTCCAAAAAGACACAATAGTTGGTAAAAGCAGTGTCCTTGGTAGAAATTCGAAAATCACACGATCCGTTATTGGTGATGATTGTAAAATCGGTGACAACGTTGAAATAGAAAACTCTTACCTCCTCGGTTCAGTGACAATTGACGACGATTGTAAAATCAGTGACAGTGTCTTATTTTCAAATAGTCGGCTTAATCGTAGTGTCAATCTCGACGGATGCATAATTTCCACAGGTGTAAGGCTAGCTGCAGATACATCATATAGCGAAGTAATCATTCAAAATAATGAGGGCAAAATTGTACCAAGGAAAATGTCTGAGAGAGACGAAGATGAGGAAGAATTTACATATTTTAAAAAAAGCCTTTTAGGAAATAGTGAGGAGCACTCAGACAGTGATGACTCCAGCAGTGATGATGACTCAAGGGCAGACTCACCACTGCCAGATGACACACACATGTTCCTATCTGAAGTGATCGATAGTCTTCTGAGAGGTTACCAGGACAAATTGAATTGTGACAATCTAATTCTGGAAATTAATTCATCAAGGTATGCATATAATGTGGGTATAAGGGAAGTGACGTACAATGTTGTCAAAGCTATTTTGATGCTACCATTGAACTACCTGAACGACAGTAAAATGCCATTGAATAATGGAAATTATCAGAAAACACTTAAAGTCATGATTGGATATTTCAATGCAATATTGTTGAATTATATTAAGACCGATGATGCACAGGAGGATTGTTTGTGGGCTATTGAGCATGTTGCAGGAAGTGTGGAACAATTTTTACCATTTGCTCAACATCTGCTGCATATGTTTTATGATAAGGATATACTGAGCGAGGGGAAGATATTGGGTTGGTATGAGGCTGATGATGGGGATGAACTCAATGCCAAGGTCAGAGCCAATGTGCAACCTTTTATAAAGTGGCTGCAAGAGGCCGAGGAGGACTCGTCCTCAGATGAGGAGGACTAACTTAATAAAATAATTGACCTCTTTTTTTTTTGTAATATTTTCAAGTCTTTAATACGACCTTAACATTCCCCATCTTTGCTTTATTAATTCACATAGTCAACAAATTTGAAACGATTTCAACAGATATAGCTTTGCTTTTGAAATTCTTATTTCTTTGAGATTTAATAAATAAGACGAGGCAAATTGGAAACGTGATTGTGCGATACTTTTTTGGATTTTCTTTTTAGAGTTAAAGTTTCATTAGATTGTTTTTGTTTTTTTTTTTTTAATGATATATTGTCAGACGCTATGATTCGTAGACATCTCAGATAATATGTGGCTTCTTTATTTGACTTTAGGTGGTTTTTAATATGTTTTCTGGTGATGTTAGTTAGTCGTGAAAACCAATGTCCTCAGTCAGTTCGTGACTACAGTGATGGCGATGATCGGGAAACTTGATTGCATCGATCCAGTGGCGGAGTCTCGTGCCTTTGCTGTTGCAACTTAGAATGAGTCCACCTGGAGGAGTTGAAAAGTATTTCATTAATTTTTTTTTAATGCAGGTACTCTTGTTATGAGGAGTCTTGCCTCGAAATTTAAACGTTTTCGTTTACCTGGCAATAAGTAGAAGGTCAAGAAAGAAAAAAAAGAAATAATCAATAATTATTATCTCACCTAAATAATCATTACTCTTTCCAAAATCTTTGTCCCACATTGTGAGAACAAGTGCATTGGCCGTTAGATCTGTCAAGCGTGTCTCGAAGGCAAACTCCTCGTTCCACTCTGGATTGAGTGTCTTCCACTTGACACTTGTTGTGTGAGTTACACCGGTGCACTTTGGCACGATCGGTGACTTTTTCGAGTGTCGCCTCGTTGGGCACTCCCGTGTATTTTGTATTATCACGGGGCGTTTCACATCGTCGCCCCTTGGGTCCTTTGTCAACCACAACTTGACGAATGGGTCAGATAGTCCGTTGCTGTCCATGGGAAGAAGATCGTGGGCGCGATTGATTGTCACTAGGAGTGCACGACGACGTGTACTGTAGCTCAAGCTCACATTTATTATGCCGCGACCGTTGGTCATGTCCTCGCCCCAGACTCTCTCCTCTTGATCCACCTGTAAGCCGAGTGAAATAATAACTTGGAGCTGTCGCTCGATGAGAGATGGGCCTGTCTGGCGCATTTGACAGTATCTATTACCACCTCAACACACTGCTAAAACAGTTTGACTCAAATGTCCATTTCTTGATGGTTAACAAATTAATCTTGCCGGCATTCGTTAACTATCAGCAAAGCATCGCTGGGATGCAGCTCTGTAGTTAGAATGTAGTTAGAATGAAGGAGACCTAGCGCTAAACCTGAATTTTAGATGACATACAACAGTAATTTCGAGAGGTTGAAATACTATGTCGAGAAGTGCGGCATATGGGATTGCACGAATTTTTATTTGCGAATATTTGCTCCAGTAATCGACGATTAATTCGACGCGGCCACGCCAATATAAACGCTGAAATTGTGCAATTCCGGAATTCCGATTGTTCTGATTCGGATTATTTTCCGCGCTTATCCTTTTCCGGTTGTAGTCAAGGTTACAACTTTGAGGTATTAAAAAAAATCGCGCACTTCCCTTTTCCGCCGCGCCGACTGGCGTCGCGTCGGTTGCGAACTCACGCTTTTCGATAATGTCGATATATATCTATATTTCCTTTGGTCGCCCCTCTTTCACTGCATCTTCGATTTTTTGGGAATTTTATATCTAGTAGTACTGGTTAGGATTAACTTCTACGATTTTTTAAAATTTTTTTTATCGCACCATTGGCAAGAAATTAATTTTTGAAAATCCCATTTGTGAGCAATCCTTCCTTTCTAAAAATATTCATAACTTTGCAAAAAATGAACAGATTTGTGGTGCGCTAAAGAAAATTGGAAAACATCGTAGAAGTTAATCTTAATCGGTACTACTAGATATAAAATTTTTCAAAAAAATCGAAGATGCAGTTTGAAAATGTTGGTCGAGTTGGGGTGGAATCGTCCCTATAGATTACTAGGGCTCTTCTATGGACTCTTCAAAGTGAAATTTTCCACCAGATCCACGTCATCATTTCTCTGTGTTTTTTAACGTTTCCTACCTTTTTGTCACCCTTATGCTCATTATTTTCACTTCAAGTGATTTGCGTATAATATCATTTGTCTCATGGGAAACGAGGACAGATGAGAATTTAGTCTGATAAGGCTGCGACAAAAATATGGGTCATATGGAAGTTGAGATCCTAGGAAAGAGGAAACTACAAACGGAAAAAGATATGGGTCAACTCAACGACCCGAATTATTTGGTATTTTATAATAAACTACAATGTAGCACTAAATGAAATAACATCAGCTCAGAATTGAAAAATAAAGATGGAAATGGAAAAATGGTGTAGATTTTTGTGGCCGTATAATCTGTCAGTCAAGCCTGGGTCGGATAATTGGAACACAATTTTTCCTCACAAGGTGATACAGAGTAAGAAATAAATGAGCAAAATGTTGTCGTAAAAGCGTGCTGAAGATACACTAGTTTCACTCTTGTCTAACTTGGAGAGAATTTCAATTTTTTCTCCTATGGTCAGAACTTTACGCTTCCGCTTAGAAGCCGAAGAAGTTGACGTTGAAGCCATCACAAATTGAAAAAATGCAAGGAAATAGCAAGGATTTGGTGCAGATTAGTGCACACTGCTGAGGGCAAGCCATAACTGATCATGAAACAAAGTGCAGAAGCAAAGTGCCGCGATCAACACTATATAGTCTGCGCTAACGTTCGGACAACCGAACGTTCGGATACAGCAAAATCAGTTCGGATGATGGAGGGGTTGGATGATAGAAGTTCGGATAATCGAGGTTCTACTGTAATTTCATTTAATGAGGTAATATGTTAAAATGCTAGATTTTATGAGCAAATTTAATCTCGTTTCTCATTTTCTGTCATTCTTTGGCATTAAACGTCGACCGCATTTCTACGAGGGATCAAGCTTAAATACCTCCAATAATGGAAAGCATTATAAATTTGTGAACTAGTATCAAGTTAAATTTCATCGCATTAAAATCGGTGCATTGCCTTTTCAGTTATCGCGTGATAAGGTTGAAACCCCGATAATAACCGCCATTTTTTGTGTGGCCAATAATACATCATCTTATCATTCAACGCGCAGAGGATTACACTCCATATATACAATATTTGTGAAAGCCCGAATATATTATAAGGGAGAAGGCTCCAATGTTTACGTTTCAAGGGTATCATTATCAAGTTGCGCGCAGGTAAGTCCCTAGGGGTAGCAATATCTATATCTGATATCTCCCACCATGACATATAGATATATAGATATAGACGGTGGTTCCGAAACTAATAGTCTTTATGTCATAAGGTCAAAAGGTTCTTTTCGATTTTATAATGCCCAACCTCTCATTTGTTCAAATTCTAAAAACTTTCGATGTTTGGCAAATTTCCTAATTCAAAAAACGAAACAATAATTTTTATTTTTTTTATTTTTTAATTTTTTATTACAATAATTACAATCATTATAGCGCAAAAATTAAAAAGGACCTTTCGACTTCATCAATATACGAAATAAATACTATCATTTTTTGGAACACCCTGTATATCCAGCAAAACTATGTGCACCCCAATATTCACTCAAAACTTTTTACCCCAAACAACTGAATTATTTTCACCTCTGGAATGCCGCCATTTTTTTCTATTTGTACTCGATAGATTAAAAAAATTTCCCCCGACTTTTGTTGCAATGAAAAAACTTTAGGCACCATCGAAAATTTAAATTGTTCCCTCCTCCTCCCCCCCCCCCCCCCCCCCCTTAGTGAGCCTACATATTCCAACTCGGTCTAAATTTGCCCCCGCTAAATTGGAAAAGTTTTTCATCATTTTGTAGAGGGGGAAAATTGTGAGAATAGCATAAGTACTTGGTAATGATCCTCCAGCAATACGTTGTAGAATTTCGTTTGACAGGGCTGTAGTTCGCGCAACGGAAATCTGGCTTCGCCGAGAAAGTCCCTTCCAGCTGGATCGTCCTGGAGAATCAGGATGTGCAAAGCTTTTCCGCTCTTCAACTGAAATGATACAAACAGTATATGAATTTTTGAGGCCAATGAAACAGATGAGATTAGAATCCAATAGTTCCATTGAACTGTTTAGAAAGACGTACTCCGAGTTTCGGAGACGAATATCCCTAATAAGGCCTGTGCCAGCCCTGTTCCCCCGAGCCCGACTAAGCCAAGCCTGTGCCAGGCTTAATCTCATCTTCCAAAGAAGCCTTAACCCAGGGTAGCAGATAAGACTATTGCTGAGGCTTGGTTCAGCCTTGCCTCAGGCTGAAGCTCTCGAGGCTGAAAATGCCTACGCTTAGCACGGGATAGTTCAATGGATACGATGGTCGCCAGAATTATCCATTGGAGGCGCTGATGTCTGCTGATGGAGGTTGGGCTAACCAATTTCCTCAATGCATACTCCCTGATCCTCGGCCTATTGATACGGTTCCTTCCTCAGTTCCTCGGAAAATTGTATGACATAATCGACCGTGACATATCAATAATAACCGCGTCGATTAGTCGATTTCAGTCAATGGCGGTGAGCCCCAGTTAAACCCTCTTACCAATGTGGTGCAGTCTTTGAGGACAATGCCTTTCGAGGCTTGTCTCAGGCCGTGCTCGTTGGGATTTCAAGGCTCAGTTGAGGCTCCCCATGAACCCTGAGCTAAGGCTTGGCTTACGAGCCTCAAACGGCGTTATCATTTCGAGACTGAAACAGGCCTGAATCAGGGTGGGCACGCAGCCTCAATCCAAGATTTCCCAGCCCTCCTTGAGGGCTGAAACTCTCCTGTCTCGATCGTCAATTCCTACTTGGGATATATACCGTAGCAGTTTATTGAAAATTGGTGGTAATGTGATGGTGGACTATGCTATCTTCAGCTTGGTCAAATATTTCCTAGAGAACTCACAAATCGCTAAAAGTATCTGAGAAAAACTACAAATGTCAGAATATTGAAAAGAAAAAAAACAAATAAAAAAATTGTAAAAAAACTGAAAAAACTTAAATTGCAAAAATGATGAAAGTGGAACATATTCATTGTGCATTTACATCGTTCTCCATGATCCCGTAGAAGTTGAGCTGCTCGTTGAACTCGGGATCGCGGGTCTTGTGGACTGTCTTGGTTCTCAATCTCCTGGTCGTAGTGGTGCTTGGACCTATCGGTAATATGTTCAGCTTGCAGAATGGATCCGCTAGACCGTGAATGTCCATTGCTCGTAGACCCCTTGCTCTCTCCACTTTGCAGTGAAGACACTGGGACACTGGCTCGTATCTCAGCGCTATCTCGAGAGTTCCTAGGTTCTTCTCGTCTTCCGTTTTCTCGACCGTTCCTAATCAAAAGTTCCATTTATCGTCTCAATTCCCGAATTGTTTGGTAAGGGCAGGGGCATGGAAAATTAATGCTGCATCAATTGGAATTACGGTAGGATTGACCGCCTTTGAATCAGGCATTACTTCCGTTCGCGGAATTAGTCCGTTCGTTTAATGCAATATTATAAAATATTTTTATAGTAACGACAAGCTATGGCATATTTTCGTTACGCGGGGTCGCGAGGTGGGGAGGATGGGGGGGGGGTGCAAGAGGGAGGGGGGCGAAGAGAAAATACTTAAAAATAATGAAATAAAACGAAACCATTAAAATAATATAAAACATTTATTCACATAAAAAAAACAAAAATACATTAACAAAATTGCGATAATAAAGTGAAAAACTGTGTCTTAAAAACGATTGAGTTAAAACCTTATGCAACTTATAAAACAGTGAGAGGATCGTTCCCACTCGCATAATGAGCACGGCGCCGCCGTTTTTTTATCATTTCCTTTGCAACTCTTCTGAGGACAATTTGAAAAAAACGATTTTTCAACATAATTGTAGGGCGGCGCGGCGCCGCCCGGTGCGGGTAATGGACTTCAAAAGGCACTGTTACCAAGTTCTAACTCGAGTTATACATTTGCACTCATATGTGAAGCGCTCAGGGTGGTAGGACCCAGGGCGGCGATTCGCTCATCATGCGAGTAGCCTGGGATGGAGAAGGCATGTCAGTTCGAGAGGAATCTTCTATGGAGGAATGAAGCGAGATTATAACGATTTTCCATATGAAGCCTCATAAGAGCTTTCCGAGGGCAGAACAAAAAAAATTCAAGAATAAAAAATAAAAAATTAAGCTAGCTTCTCAATTTTCACAAAATAAATTTGATGCGAGTGGAGATTTATTTTATGGCTCGAAAAGGAAATGAAAAAAAAATCTTTTCGTGTCCAAACATGGGGTGAAACAAAAGTTAATTATAATTTGCCGGCTAGTGGGTCTAAAATTTCGGCGAAGTGGTAATGTCGCCCCACCCCCATCCCCCGCCCCACCCTAATTTGCCTTTTATGTACATTTATATTTAGCACACTATGTTTCTAATTTAATCGAAAAGTGTATTAAAAACATTTACATTTTGTGGCTACGCTTGTTCATTACCCTCAATCTCAGAACGGGAAAAATTGCGGTAAAAAAGCGAAAAACTGATTCAAAATAAGGAAAAAAAAATCCGGCCAAAATTTTATTTTTTTGTTTTTTTTTTTAGGGAAAAACTCTGCGAGACTTTTTTTCCAGATCCCTATCACCGTTTGACTCTAGCAGCCTCCTATGGCTTCCGGTACCGGTTGAGGATGACGCTAGAGACACTCCTAGGTCGAAGGGGACCTCAACCACTCCCCCCCCCCACCCCCCGTCGCCCCTTAAAACCACCGTACATGAATGATTGACCGAATAAAAAAAATATTCGCCGCATTTAATGCAGGAAGTGGAATGGAATGAAGACCTCGGTTAGTGGATATTTTGGGCTGGACATTTCGTTGCGGATTCTTTGTGGGGTCCCAGAAAAATTGCGAGCAGAACGACTCAAATGCATTAGGATATGTTGGATATAGATGTTCAACTTGGACCATTTTAAAACAAGCAATAACACCACAATTTTAGAACAGAGTATCATTAAAATTGCATTCCTCATGAATTTTTGAATCTCACGGTTTCGCTTAGTGGTAAACTACAACAGTGCAGAATGAGTTGGCGGCAATTATTCTCAGTTCCAGATCCCCTAAAGAGAATTCGAGAAACTCTGCACAACTACAAACTTCATTTACTAAACATTTTAATGATACAAAGTTTTCCCATTCACTTTGTGAATTCCAGAAAGGGCAATGAATTGAAAAAATTTCACTGACAGTATTTGTGAATTTCGAATGACAGGTCAGCCCCGTTGGAGCACGTACATCAGTAAATATGGCCTATATAATTGATGATTTTTTCATTCCGATCTGTACGAGTATGAGAAGGACAGTTACCGTAGAGACAAGGACCAACGAGTATCTGACACCGCCGACCGCTAATCTCTATGATAATTGGATGTCCGGTCCCATGTAAAGCAAGTGAATCCACTTGGAGGCCCTCTCAGCGCCTCTATCACCGATGGCGGTACTAAATGTGACGTTAATGCGCATGCCTAATTTTCGAGGAGGCGGCATGGTAATTTTATGGTAATGTTTTAAAATTGGACGTTTTCAAAATTTTGAATTTTTGACATTTTTTAATTTACGACTTTTTCTACAATTCAAAATCAATAATTAATCAAATCAAAGCACAGATCATATGACCGTAAATTTACCATCGCCACTTTCTGTCATGTCATAGTGACCCATTTGACGCATGCGCATCAGCTTCAAATCTAGTTCGCTTATCGGTGTGAGAGGCGCGAGTTAGGCTATATGGTCAGCTAGCTTTCAATGCCCTCGAGGCATAAGGACCGGCCATTCAGTTATGGAGATCAGTGCCGCCGACCGACGGGCCTGAGGAGTGATCCCCAAGGGACGGAGGACTGAATGGGCCAGGACAAGGGGCGGCATTCGGTCATTGACCAAGCAACAGTTGACACCTCAGTCTTCATTTATCGATAACCTTGCATTGTTGCATATCAAGTAGATTTCACGTGTACACCCTTAGTAACTAAAATACAGTCAGTTAGAACCCATCAAAAGAGCGTTATTTTTTAATTGACTACACGATGACTGAGGGACCAGTATGAAGAGGCGGTGTTCGGGTTTTGAGCTGATGCGGGTTGATAAATAATTCCACAATTGTGGATAAAAATTCGATTGTTCTGCGCATGGATGATGGAATAAGAAAATATCCTTCAACTTTCGTCAAAGTTTCTGAACGGACTGAAAATGGATTTAGAAACTGCCTATTGAATAATGTATTGTGTATTTTGATTTTATCGCTCCTCCGTTTCATGGAATGAGAAATTTTTTTATCCATTTTTTCCCGGCAAATGAGCACTCGTGGAATGTAATTTTTCTGAGTGCCCTAAATTATTCATAAATATATCGCAACCATGGTTTCTTCATCCACCGTCGAAAGCGACTGCTCTCACCTGTGACGCTTTCCGTTCGTCGATAGCCCCACTGTTGATTTCGATCTTGGTCTTGTCTGTACACCTGCAGTCCGTCTGTCTCGTTGCTCCCGTTGCTGTTGATACTGGAGCGTTGAATCACTAAAGTATGTTAGAAAACAAACAACGATACGAAATTCCGAATCGGAACACGGAGAGAAAAATCACAAAAAAATTGTAACCCGCAGCAAGACAATCTCCGTTCGAACAGTCTGAAGTTTGAAGTGACAATATCTTTTCCGAAGTTGAAGATGCTGTTAATCATTGATTGCGAAAAAATGAGAGCTTTCAATTTTCCAATTTGGATCAAGCATCTTTCGTGTTTTCTGTAATTATCGCGTGCATATAAAATTTTCAACACTGGACAGAATATGTAAAACACTCGAAACTTAATAAATTAACAGAACTTCAACAAAATATTCTGTGTATATCATTTTCAATAACTACATAAGTTATGACGACTTGAACAATTGTTATACTTTTGAAAACTAAAGCGGAATCGATATCCCAAATATCGATGTTTATCGACGCAAACGCGATCACCAACCAACTTCACGATGTCACGTGACTAATCTGATCAACCAATGAATGAATCACGATTCAAAAATGAATTATGACAGACCAATGAGGAATGGTCTTACGACTTTCGACTCTGACGATGTTCATTTTTGTGTATGCGCTTCCTTGGATAGGATCACTAGGTTCAGCCGTATCATGGTAAACGTCCCCATGAATTCAGTCAGCGAATGAAAATTTGTCAGCAAGATCCTCGATTGTTGGACGGGGTTAGAATTTTTCTGGGATTCTCCTTTGAAATTTTCAATTGCTTTTTTCTCTCCGTGTGAAACAAAAAGATGACATACCTTGGACGTCTAGAGCCATGTTTCACCGAACTACCATCGGATAGTTCTAGAGAGCCGCGACTGTGGGCCCTGTCAACAGAGTTACCTTGACTGGAGCACTTTCTGCCACGTAGAGATGATTTTGTTGATTCACATTGACTAGATGACTCATGATTGACGGATTCAGAGCTGCCCACGGCATTGCGAGCATAAAATATTGACGTTTGACTTGTGCTCTGATCTCTCAGGCGACTTGAAGACCTTGAAGTAGGATTGTTCGATCATCAGATAAAAATTGATCTTTGTGATCGGATTGAATGGACTCGAGTGGGATCAATCGGGTAGTTAATCGCGATCGATCTCTTCCGGATTGATCTTTTACTTTGCCCCCATATATATATATATATCTATTTCTGTTTTTTGTAATTTTTTTTTCTATGTTGATCATTGAGTTCTTCTCTTTCAAAACAGTGATAGAGTAACATAGAAACGACTTTGCCGGAAGAAAATCGCTTCTGATTGACCGATCAGTAAAAATTGATCTACAACAATAAAAGATCAATTTTTGAAAGATTGATCTTTGATCGAACATCCCTACCTTGAAGGTGGTAAGGGAGATGTAGAGGATATTGGTGATGATGGTGATGTTGATGATGAAGAGTTGCTTGGCACAACCAATTGACACTGAGGGACATGATGGGCTTGATGGTGTCCCAGGCTGTCTTGCTCCTCGTGCACCTCCACCGTGGTGCGTTTGAGCACTGGCTCAATCTGCACTTCCACTTCCAGCTCAGGTTTTGAGGAGGAGAGATCAGCGGGATCTGTAGAAAGGCTATATGACAGGAAAGAGCGAGTGCGAGTTGGCCTCCTCGAGGTCTCTTCATCCGAGGACGAATCGTGCTCCGAGGGCTCCAAAGACTTTGATCCACCAGCTAATGTCCAACCGGTGCTTCGGGGACTCCCTCGTGGCTTCTAGAAATATATCGTGGTTTAAGAATTTTTTGGCGAGATTGGAGGTATCCTTGGGGGAAGGAAACCCAAACAAAACTTCCCGATTTGTAATTTCTGTTTTCTATTCCTAGATTTTTCGACAGGTCAATTAAGTGTTCAAAGAGTGGTTTCAGAGAAAGAAATAGGAATCATGAAATTTTGAATACTGGAATACAACAGGTGTCGCTACCTGCGACTATGTCACGTGACGCATTGACCAATCACACTGCGCATCGCGCATTCAGACTCTCCTGTGCAAATGCGGGCAAACACGCATGCGCAGGCGGTAGTCGGACAACTTCGGATCTAGACCGAATATGAAAGTTTGAATAGTCATTAAAATTTCGCGCCACTCAAAATCAACCAATAACTAATAATTCACTACATGAAAGTGAGTCAAATTTTGATCGAAGCTAAGGTACGCCGAACGACTCCAATTGCAACATTGATTAGCTTGATCACAACTTTCCTTCGTAAATAATGATTGATTAAAACTTTTGGCGATTTTCATGCTTCATGTTTAAAAAAAAAAACCGAAACTAGTGCATGAATTTCTTTCAAAATCTACTCAGGTCTCAGCTGCGTGAAGACGCATCGATTAAAAAGAAATTATCGAATCGGGTGATTCGTTTGCAAGAAATCATTGTCCAAAAATTGTGGGCACATACGTACGCGTAAACACACACACACATACATACATACATTTTGTTCAAAATGCTCTAGAACGATTAGAGGGACTTTGAAACGGGGAGATATGATGAAATTTCCACTTTTGATTTTCGGAATCATTACAATAACTTCCTTACATCGGGAAGTTAAAAATGATTATTCTGATGGTAGTTATGGTACCATAACTATTCAGTTGGTAATGCCTACAACATTAATTGCGAAACCTGAAAACACCTTCAAGCACGAATACACGACCCCGAGGAATTAATATACCCACAAGCCGATCTCGAGTCTCTGCTTTCCACAGTTACAGCTCCCATAATGATCATACAGATAGTTTGATGTAAAGCTCATTCATATCGCCGGTAATTATCCGCCAAACTTCATTTTCTATTCTTCGTGGAATATAGAATAGTTCCACCGTGAGATAAACGAAAGCGCTTGAAAATTTGACAGGTCAAATCCAAAGGAGGTCTTGCTAGTGCAAATCTCAAGGAATCCCGAACATCAAAAGCGTTTCGAACACTTTAAGAGGTGCAAAAACAAACATGAAAATTAAAAAAAAAATAAAAAAAATAAAATTGTAACAATCTTCAATTTCGCTAATTTGAAAAAATCTTCGTAGTCTGTAGTTTCAAGAGTAAGCGTACGAAGAGCATTTCCGGGAGAGCTTTACCTTCTTTTCCGGCAGCACATATTTCGGCAAACTCTTGAAGAACCAAGCGCCACTCTTCTTCCACATTTCCCTCGTTTCCGTGCATATCCGACAGAGAAATACCTTGTTGGATGCTGTTTGCTTTCCACCAACTGATCCCTCCGCACTTGGCAAATTATTGATTGACGCTGATGTACCTCTTCGTTGATTAGCCGGCAAGTTTGTTACTGATGATCGTGATACTCGGCATGTTTCCACACCGCACTTCTGACAGACATATTTTCTACAATCACGGCATAATGTCGGCCCAGCCCCCAGCACCGTAAACTTCTCACCGCATAATGCACAACAGCACATACAACGATTATTGCGAGCGCATCTGCTGCCACAACTTCTATTTGTTGCTCTCGTTGATGTTACAACTGTGACATTGCGCTTCATATTCTCTAGGCGATCCACCAATTTGCCCACGCGTTCCTGCTCCGATAAATCTAGGGCTTCTGCTCGTTGGATCACCTGGGAAAAAAAAGACGTAAAAAATATACTATTGTCTTCGGCATTGGAGAATACATGAGCGGAGAGGCTGAATGAGAGCTCCTTGGTTCGGATGATTCAGAGAAAATTAGAAAAAAAAAAACCTAGTGGACTGAAGGAGTGTAATCCGTTATTAGATTATTTTTAACATCCCGATGGGGAGGGGGGGGGGGAGGGGGACGCTGACGAAAAAAAAGGCAATTTGATGAATACTATACGTTTTGATTTTAAGGTTTGATCATGATAACTTTTCTTTGCTACGATTTTGAAGATGTGATGTTATGCACAATTGCTAATTTGTGATGCTTGAAAAAGTTGAAATTCCCGGAAGAATGTCGACATGATTTTCAAAAGAGACGGGGAATTTCATTTGGAGGGTAGCGAGCCATGAAATCTCGACTTTCCGATGCAAATACGACTGAATCAAATCGGCAAATGTTCAAGTTATACAGGTGGAATTACCTGAATCATGTGAATTTCCACTTTAATCACGAAAAGTCAGTAGTCAATGCAATTGAATTTTTGATAAGGTCAAAGTTCTAGAATCTGTTGATGAAAAATTTCGGAATTTTTATGGGGTTTTAGGACATTATGGAATTAAGCGTGTAATAAACTTCCACAGTTTTTTTTCCACGGATTTGGTTTTGAATTTTGCGCGCAAACGATGAACCAATCTGATTGGTCCATAGCATCACTGTCTATGTGCTACTTAAAACTAGCATCATATGAGATGTACAATTGCATCAATCACCTCAAGTTGTCACCAGCAGGTTGCTACCCTCACGGAAAAAATATATTAACGGAGATATATATGTATAATATACGGATATATGTGGATATATTTTCGGCCGAAAGTACTGTATGTGAGATATATCTAGGATGTATCTACGTGTATATATCCATGCGGTCATATAAACTATGTATCTTCAATATGAGTAAGATATACAGTAGAACCTCGATTATCCGAACCTCTATCATCCGAACCCTCCATTATCCCAACTGATTTTGCTGTATCCGAACGTTCGGTTGTCCGAACGTTAGCGCAGACTATATAGTGTTGATCGCGGCACTTTGCTTCTGCACTTTGTTTCATGATCAGTTATGGCTTGCCCTCAGCAATGTGCACTAATCTGCACCAAATCCTTGCTATTTCCTTGCATTTTTTCAATTTGTGATGGCTTCAACGTCAACTTCTTCGGCTTCTAAGCGGAAGCGTAAAGTTCTGACCATAAGAGAAAAAATTGAAATTCTCTCCAAGTTAGACAAGAGTGGAACTAGTGTATCTTCAGCACGCTTTTACGACAACATTTTGCTCATTTATTTTTTACTATGTATAACCTTGTCAGGAAAAATTGTCTTCCGATTATCCGAACTTTCGATTATCCGACCTAGGCTTGGTCCTAATTGATTCGGCTAATCGGGGTTCTACTGTATATGAGATATTTCTTCGGCCAAAAATTTAACTTTCAGTCAAATATCATTTCATACTTAACATTTCGACCATTCAAGGTCTCCATTGCAAGAGACCTTATGGAACCGCATTTGCCCGCCGAGTTCAAATATTATCTCACACTTTAATCATAGAAATGAATTGATGACAATACGACTTCAACGTGTCCATGATGCATTGATATAATAACCGATATCGAATTTGCTCTTTTTCAATTTCTCATTCCCTCTTTTACCCTATACATCCATCAGACTTATGCAATTCCTCTTTAATTCCCATCTCTATTTTCATTAAAAAGTAGAAAAAGCGCACCGTTATTTCTACTGCGGTGGATATAACGAGTTTTACATTGGAAAAAAAAAAGAAAAATGTTAACAAGTGACTTTGAGTAGCTGCCGATATTTAGCTGGACTCAATCCACCAAAGAGCAAGTGGCAAGTGCTTTTCAAAGGTCTCAATGAGCTTAGTCTATCTCACCTGAATTATGCGCTCCCTCTCTGCGTCGCTTAATGGCAAACTTGTATTTGAGGTACTTGAGGATAAACTGCTTGGGCATGATGTTATCGAGCAGCGTGAATACTCACTGTATGTCCGAGAATCCAAGGATGCACTTTTTACCGACCAACCGGTTCTCAGTCTGAAATTTTTCAGAAGAAATCATGAGTTAGCTGATTGTCTTTTGTGTGCAGAAAATTTCCAAAAATGGGAATTTGGTTCTTTGGGTTTATCTCGCAAAATAAGTATTTTAGAGAAAAATCATAGAGACCGTTTTTTACCCAGAATCAAATTCTCTATAAAAAAGCTACTGTAAAGTTTTCCGATAAAACCAGTTGTTACCGAGATATCTGACCGAAAGCCTTGGTTCCGCAATCAATGTTTTTGTAAAGTTTCAAGCTGATAAATGAAATTCTATCTATGTTTATATATTAAGCTTCTGATTAAATAAAAAAGATCTAAAGAGAAAAATAAAAAAAATGATTATAAAAAAAAAATTAAAATTAATATCATTAGGGGTGTACAGGGAATCTTGCGAAAACTGTTTTTGCCCACCAAACAAAATATTGTCTTATCAGCTGCAGTGTGGAGCACGTAGCAGATAATTGTGATAATTTGAAACTTTTGAGCCAATGACTATCGGACAAATTAATCAATAATATCGGCTCCATAGACAGATGGTTATAGAAATACGATGAGCTGAAATGGCGAAGTCGGCCCCAGCCGCAATGGGTGGGTACTCTGATCCGTAGTATTGCCCATGAAGTAATGCCTACCAGCGGTTACGTGGGTGAATAGAGAAAGAGTAAAAAAAAACACAAGTATTATATAAAATTGTAAAATCACGATCATATTCCACCCCAACATTTAATAAATTTCCCTGAGGTGACTTGCTCATTTCGATCTTGCAAATATAAACTCACTTTGCTCTCAACGCCAGCTGCCGATCATTAGGGCAGACCCATCGTCCACTTCCGCTCCTCTTAACCCCAGAATAGTAGCTCGCATCCATGATAGATCAGCAAATATTGTCTTCATCAACGGCGCTGGAAATATTGCCCAAAATCGTCAAATCATCTCGCCGGCTGCATATTCGTCTTGTGGTGATGGCGGTGATTGTACCGGCCACCTAGAAAAAGTAATTGGATTTTTCAATCACAATGTACATAACGATCTACATACATGAACTAGTTAGATATATGCTTTGAAGGTTGTTCTGCAATAGCCTTAGACAACAATGTTCGAACCTCACTCACAATATCGAATTGCCCAATGTGGTAAGGTGACGATAGTGCGGTACTGGCGATACGGTTAATGTCGCATGGGGTTAGTACCGTTCACATAAAAGTCGACCGGAAAGCCTAGATTTATTGCAATACTACGGACGGCAAAGACCGTGTGGTTAGAGCTCCGCCCTTTAGCACACGAGGTTCAAGGATCGGATCCCCGTACTGGGGCTCTCCTTTCGGTACAGTAGAGTGGAATGGCCCAGGCTCTAATTCGCACAGATTCATCGTCGAATGGGAGCTTCGTAAAAGAAACGACTGTACAAATTGAGGCTCTCCATGGTGTTCCTTCAACTACTGCATAAACACGCAGTACATGTTTTTTACTTTTACATGAGTTGGACTTCATGACGAGGACACTCGTTGAAGATAGCTAAGGAGCGACAACTATCTACCTCCCTATCCCTTGCAATGGGCCTTACCAGATGGCCAAGGGATGAAGCGGTATGATTTTTTCATTCTGATTTGTACGGGTATGAGAAGGACTGTTACCGTCGAGACAAGGACCAACGAGTATCTGACACCGCCGACCGCTAATCTCTATGATAATTGGATGGCCGGTCCCATGTAAAGCAAGTGAATCCACTGGAAGGCCCTCTCAGCGCCTCTATCACCGGTGGCGGTACTAAATGTGACGTTAATGCGCATGCCTAATTTTCGAGGAGGTGGCATGGTAATTTTATGGTAATGTTTTAAAATTGGACGTTTTCAAAATTTTGAATTTTTGACATTTTTTAATTTACGACATTTCTACAATTCAATATCAATAATTAATCAAATCAAAGCACAGATCATATGACCGAAAATTTACCATCGCCACTTTCTGTCATGTCATTGTGACCCATTTGACACATGCGCATCAGCTTCAAATCTAGTTCGCTTATCGGTGTGAGAGGTGCGAGTTAGGCTATATGGTCAGCTAGCTTTCAATGCCCTCGAGGCATAAGGACCGGCCATTCAGTTATAGAGATCAGTGCCGCCGACCGATGGGCCTGAGGAGTGACCCCCAAGGGACGGAGGACTGAATGGGCCAGGACAAGGGGCGGCATTCGGTCATTGACCAAGCAACAGTTGACACCTCAGTCTTCATTTATCGATAACCTTGCATTGTTGCATATCAAGTAGATTTCACGTGTACACCCTTAATAACTAAAATACAGTTAGTTACAACCCATCAAAAGAGCGTTATTTTTTAATTGACTACACGATGACTGAGGGACCAGTATGAAGAGGCGGTGTTCGGGTTTTGAGCTGATGCGGTTTGATACCCTAACATTCGATACGGACCATATTCAAGTATAGTGCATTTAGCTGGACAATCGTGTATCTGCCAGACATATATTCAACTTCTTCATTTTCAAGAGTAGTATTGCCATACTTCCTACAAAACCAAGGAATATAATGTCCATTGAGCATTGTGCTCATTCATTTCACTTGTGTGAATGCTCCTAGCGAAAAAGGAAATGCGCGTGCGCAGCACGCGCTACCGTTCTCGTTGGGGAAAAAGTCGGGGAAAGACAGATTTTTACCTCGCGCTCCGGGCGGGAAATCTTACTTTGCGCACCCTGGGACCAACAGTTTTTTCACCTTACTCGTTATAAAATTGATTATCTCAACACTACATGGCGCTCTAAACTGTTACTAAACAAAGTGAACAAATTATGGCTCCAGTCATTCAATATTAGCCACATAAAACATTTATCCACTCAAATATGATGGCCCCACCTGCTAAATTCAACAAAACCCATCATGAAATGCATAAAGTTTGCTAATAGGGCAATTCACGCTAAAAGCCTCACTCAATAATTCAAAGTTAATTAAACGGGGAAAACCTCATAGATAACGAAGACCAATCCAATAGATTTTAATTAAATGCCGGATAAACCGATCTACAGTTATGTTGCGTAGAAGTCGAGAAATTTCATGTGTACACATTCGTTCACTAGGAAAAAAATGGAAGCTTTCTTTTGCAAACGAAACTGGGAAAAAAAATCAATGAAAGAGGGGAAAAGCGCTTGAGAGCGAACTAAAAGCCGGAACTTTTTCATCAGATACTCGTCATTTCCGTTGTAATTTGGGTTGGAAGTATCGGCAATCCTCCCAGTTTTCCATGGTAGAGTGAAGTATTTGAAATCAGTAAGCAGTTGGTGCACATTCAGAAAACCCATTTGCATGAAGGGCAATAGTTTATTCGACAATGGAATTTCGTTAAAAATCGACATCTCTAATTTGAGCTTACTGTTAAAACGTTTTTAGATTGTAATAAATTATTATGAAAAATATGCAAAATATTCCAAAAATTTTCAAAAATTCCAAAAATTTGAAAAATTTGAAAAAATTGAAAAGTTTGAAAAATTTGAAAAATTTGAACAATTTGAAAATTTTAAAAATTTAAAAAATTGCAAAAAAAATTTCAAAATTTCACAAATTTTAGAACATATTTACCCGTGGAAAGAACCTTTTCCAGCCCTTAAATTTCGAATTTGGACGAAGCATATTCTGTTTATTCCTGTACAAGTCCGGTGGCGCGTGCTGCGCACGCGCACTTCCTTTTTCCGCCGCACTGACTGGTGTCGCGTCGGTAGCGTTGTTACGGTTTTCGATAATTGCGATATCTATCGATAGTTTCGTTCGTCTCTCCTTTTTACTGTAGGATTTATCGCGTACACATAAAATTTTCGACACCGGACAGAATATGTAAAACACTCGGAACTCAATAAATTAACAGAACCTCAACAAACTATTCCGTGTATATCATTTTCAATAACTACATAAGTTATGACAATTTGAACAATTGTCATACTTTTGAAAACTAAAGCCGAATCGATATCCCAAATATCGATGTTTATCGACGCAAACGCGATTACCAACCAACTTCACGATGTCACGTGACTAATCTGATCAACCAATGAATGAATCACGATTCAAAAATGAATTATGACGGACCAATGAGGGATCGTCTCACGACTTTCGACTCTGACGACGTTCATTTTTCTGTATGCGCTTTCTTGAATAGGATATGCCAGGAGCAAACAATGCGGTTCCTATCGAACGATACCACTGAAGTTTCAACGAGTGCTAGTCTCCGTAATCGATACAGAAAAAAAGCCCCATTAAAAGCGGAACTGTCCGAAAGGATTGCTCTCGTTGAAGTCCGAAATGAAAACAAAAAACGCTACAATTCAATGAATTCATTCTCCGCATATCTCCAAAAAATTACCCCCACAGTGTGAACACAGCACATCCAGAATTTTGGGATTATATTCAGGTTTCGTCAGGCAGAAGGGGGAAAAAATTTCAATACAATGCTGCCCATCCACAAGTGAAACTGATGGGAGTAAAACGAAACTGGCATGTAAATGAAAATGCAAACAAATACTCTCTGTTGCTTCAATTAAAACTTTTGCCATGTGGCCCATTCACACGAGTCCTTTTATCAAATTCAGATAATTCCAAAAACGGAATCCCTTTACCCAATTTAAAAAATTTTCGAGTGAAGAGATTTTTGTTCCTTTTTCGGTAAACGTTAAAATACCATGTCATGAGCGAATCCTATTCGGAGGTCGTTTTTTTTGCAGGAAACTGCCGAGTGGTGGGAACAACAAATTACGAAATATAGCGTCTCAGCACTGAACAACTTGCGTCAAGCCGGTTACTTTACCCGTTACACTGGACCAATTTCGTAAAACCATTTCGTAAAACCATTCCGTAAAATCATTTCGTAAAACCATTTCGTAAACCCATTCCGTAAAATCATTTCGTAAACCCATTTCGTAAAACCATTTCGTAAAACCAGTTCGTAAAACCATTTCGTAAGATCATTTCGTAAACCCATTCCGTAAAATCATTTCGTAAAATCATTCCATAAAACCATTTCGTAAACCCATTTCGTAAAACCATTTCGTAAAACCAGTTCGTAAAACCATTTCGTAAGATCATTTCGTAAACCCATTTCGTAAAATCATTTCGTAAAATCATTCCATAAAACCATTTCGTAAAACCATTTCGTAAAACCATTTCGTAAAACCAGTTCGTAAAACCATTCCGTAAGATCATTTCGTAAATCCATTTCGTAAAATCATTTCGTAAAACCATTTCGTAAACCCATTTCGTAAAACCATGAACCGTAAGCCGTAAAAAAAATTCCAATTCGATTAATTCAGAGACATTCCTCAAAAACCGTAAAATCCACCCTGCCTTTAGTTTAAATTTAGATAGTTTAACAAGTGATTAAAAAAAAAATTGAGTCTCAAATCCCGAATACAAAAATCGAGATACATATATATACACTTTTTTCCCCATGTAAACGGAGATGACGAAAAATTTGCGAGCGCAGCGTTGTACATATATATGCTTTGCCCGGGTGACCCAATTGAGCTCTCCTTGTCTATTGCTGTGATGCTCCCTCCTGTCCCCCATGAAAATAACGGGATGAGAGGGAAGAAGGCCTGGCGTTAGCGGCCGACCCTGGCCCCATAACGCCACACGCCGGCATTTTACCCCCTCCCCCCCCTTGCCATCCCACCCGCTCCCCCACTCTCCCCGGCCGCCCAATCAACCGCCGACACTCCTTCATCCCGCATGTGTGCGCGCCGGTGTGTAGTTAGCGTTCAAGGTCAACCTTGAGCGACCAGAGTCGGCCAGTTGGGTGGGGAAAGCGTCGGGGAAAGCCGAGTGCGTGCGGACGCTTTCCTCCTGTCCTGTTACCTTCACCCCTATCACCGCTTCCCCCGCCCCTGTTTATTTTTTCATTTTCCACAGCACCTTAAACCCCCCCCCCTCCCCCTCACTGTGCACCATGACTTTTCCTTCCGGCTTTCGTTGCAGAATTATTCATGATTTTTTCCAGAAATCCGAAGCTACATGCATTAAAAGCAGGCGAAAGATTTTCCGGAGTTTAATTCTTTGAGTGGTTCGATCAAGAGGGCTTTTTTGCTTTTCCAGTACTTGCTGGGAGGAGGAAAAAATTTTCCATGTGACATCAATTTTTTTTTTTTTTGTATCAATTGAGTGCTGCTTGAGTAGTCTGAGTTGTGAAGTAGTTTGAGTAGTCTGCGTTGTTAAGTAGTTTGTGGAATTTGAGCTGTCTAGTAGTAATCTGTATGGTTTGTCAGACAGTGAAATTTTTTTTTGACCGTCAGATTTTTCAATTTAATTGCAGATGAAAAATCGGCAAAGATTTCTAGCTTTACATCAGGTGTTGACAAAATTGTTATTCTCTTTCAACAATTATAATTAAACAATTAAAATTGAAATATAATGTACAATTCTCAGCATGTCATAACTATAGCTATATATATTTTCGACACCTAATTCGAAAATTTTTGTTTTGAATGATTGATTTTTGAGGAGGCTCATACTATACTGTGAAGTTAATAGTAATTTTATATAGGTCCTTACAAATCAGGTTCATGCAATTTAACGGAAACCTGCAACGATGTACTAAAGTCTACACTGTACTAAACAGTAGGTGGCATGTGAGCTACTTTAAAGTTGCCGAGTGATTAAAATTTACATGCCCTGATATACTGAACTATTTAGCATACAACACTACCTCATGACACTGTTAAGAATGCGGCAAATTTCATGGAAAATTGTGTGATACTTGAGAAATGTGACATTGAAATTCCAAATGTCATGTAGATTTCAAGACTTACACGGACAAATTGCCCATAAAAAATTGGAGCACTCTCTCTGTGGGCGTAATCGCGAACATATTGTGGAGGTAGTCAAAGAACCCCACCCACTCACGGACCCACCCGCCCACTCAGCCACCCACCCACTCACCCGCCCACCCACTCACCCTCCTACCCACCGACCCACCCTCCCACCCACTCAGCCACCCATCCACCCACCCGCTCATCCACCCGCCCACTCAGCCACCCACGCGCCCAACCACCCACTCACCCGCCCACCCACTCACCCTCCCACCCACCCACTCACCCTCCCACCCACCCACTCACCCTCCCACCCACCCACTCACCCTCCCACCCACCGACCCACCCACCCACTCACCCTCCCACCCTCCCACCCACCCACTCAGCCACCCTACCACCCACCCACCGGCCCACTCATCCACCTTCTCACCCACCCGCCCACTCACCCACCCACCCACTCACCCACCCGCCCACCTGCCCAACCACCCACTCACCCATTCACCCACCCAACCACTCACTCACCACTTTATCAAATGGTCCTGGGCCCTCTAATTTTTCAAAATAGCTGAAGGGGTGAAGTAGTAATTTCTATACGTTGTCAGACGTTTGGAGAATTTCAATCATGAGATTTGTCAATTCATTTGCATGAAGGAAGTTTATACACAATTACTGTCACTATTTATACATAATTACAAATAATTTATACACAATTCCAATCGTTCCCTTCATTCTCAAACTCACGTTTAAAAAATGTTTGAAAAATAAAAAATTTACTCAAAAATAGAAACATGCAGAGCAGGGCACTTGTTCATACCACGCCCGCTAAAAAAAATGTCACTTCGAAGACTCCAAACTTCTGAAAATTTTTTTTTCAATTTTCGCAACTCAATAATCATTTTATTGAGTAATAACGCTCAAAATTCAATTTCCCCCGACTGTACCTAAAAAATTTTCGCCATCCGTCTTCATGAAATCTGGCAGACGATAAACATCAATTACGTTTATTTCCCTTTATCTCTCACTATATATTAGACTTTTCATAGAGACGAGATGAATTGACTAATAAATTTCTTTTTAAGTTTTCTTCTATTTCTCTCAGTTTACGGAGATGATTTAGGGGAAAATGCTCGACTCCCTATATCTATCGGCAATTTTGGCGGGGTCTCAGTGGCAAGATTAAACTTATGGGAAATTCGATATCAATCGGGCTTCATGGGTGGCATATACAGTGGTGTATGAGCCCGGCTTCCTTGTGCTATTTTTAAAGAGAGCACTTCCTAAGAATTTTAATACCCTTCTCTTTCGTGTAACACTTTTTTCTTCTTTTTTAATATCGAATTTTCTTTTCGCACGCAACCACATCTGTGATTAATGTCAGCTTTGATGATTACAATGTTTTTAATGGAAATGCAATTTAGAATATTCTCGTGAAAATGGACAAACTCGGAATTTTTCAAAAATGTAAAATTCTTCAAAAATTCAAAATTTTCAAAAATCTGAATTTTTCAAAAAGATAAAAATTTTCCAAAAATTCAAAATTTTCAAAAATCTAAATTTTTCAAAAATGCAAAATTTTTCGAAATATCCAAATTTTTCAAAAATCCAAAAATTCAAGATTTTTCCAAAATTCAAAATTTCAAATATCCAAAATTTTTGGCAAACTCCAGAAATTTCTAAAATTGCAAAACCTCCCAAATCCGAAAATTTCAAAATTTGAAACTACATTTTAAAAATTCGAAAAAAGGGATTACACGTTTTAAAATTTCCTCCAAAATTTTTTTTTAAAAATCACCAATATATCCACCGATGCAACCCCCCAATTTTTCTCAAACCCCAAAACTCTGAACAAATGAATAATTACCCCCAAAAGTTACACGCTCTGCATTGCATTGCGCGTCCTCTTTTGCAAAAAAAATTTGTCCACGTTATCATCACCGTCTGAGGTGCAACCCTCGGGGTCGCCATTACCCTGGATAATTTCGTTTATATTTTCTCCTTCATTTCCCACTTTATCATTTCATAGTTCTCTTCCATTATCTCCACGATGAGTGGGAACAATTGAGTCTCACAATAATCTTAATTCTCCCCTTTTTGTTTTCCTCAATTTCATCACTCCCTCGTCTCCCCCCCCCCTCCCCCACCCCATTGTTTATTGTTTTGTGATACTTCTGTATTAGATGAAAAGCAAGACACGCCTCCCTTGGCCATTCATCCAAGCGAGGTCCATTGTCTATTGTGGAATACCGTCAGTCACACGTGGAAATGAGATAGTGGTGGGGAAAAATGGTCGAGAAAATAATGAGGGGGAAAAAAAAATTGAAGATGAGAATGTAGGAGTCGATGGGAGGCTGAAATTATCGACGTATCGAGGAAATGTACGGCATAATGTGAGAACAACCGAACGTGAAATGCATCTAACTTTATGTTATCACCGTGTAACATATTTATAGACAATTCAAATAAAACTAGCTCGGCGGTGATCAGAAAAAGAGTGTTAAAAGCCCATAATGCTCAATGCGCAATAAACACACAAGGGTGCAAGTGGTACCGTTTGATGGTTCACCATAAAGTTCCCGACAGAAAGTTACAAAAAGTCTGCGAGTTGAAAAAATATTGTAAACTTTGTTTTCTAGGGAATTTTTTTCCATCGAATTTTACATGGAAGATCTACGTGCTCTTCCGCATAAGAGATCTGCACGCGAGATATGTTAGGGTATATATATATATATATAGGTAGATATGAAAGGGTAAAAAAAAATCTTTTTCGTAACAACTTTAAGGTTCCTTAAATGAGAGCGCAAGGCCGGGCGGGAACCTAACCGCTCGCGGGAGGGGGAGGGAGGTGGGTTCTATCGACAGGGGGGTCTGGAGGTCTGCCCTGTGTTTAGAAATACGATGGCCCAAATGGCGAAAGCCGGCCCCAGCCGCGTGGATGGGTGTCCGGTAGGGCCCCTGCAGACATGCTCAAACAGCAGCTGCCGCGGAGAGTACAAACGAGAGGGACGTCGAGTAAAAAAAATACGCAATTTGACTTTACTATGCAAGGAGAACGAATTTGCTACCAAAAAAAAAGTAACAAAAATAATTTTTTTTCCTCCTTTTTTATTTTTACTCATTTTTAAAATTCTTAGAGAATATTGTTAAAAAGACATTCACGAAATGCTTTTCCCATAATTAAAATTAATTATTGAAGGTGATTAAAAATTTTGCATTCTTCATAATTTATTTTGTATAGCTAAGTTCTTATTTCCTATTTCCTCTCCAATTTTCGAACGGTATCAAAATCTCTCGATATTATTGATAATCAGATTATCGATATTCTGAAAGCTCTGAAGTGTTGCAAAAAAAATTTGAATCTTCCAGAAAATTTTGCCAATTGGAATATTTTTTTCTTAAATACAGAAAACATAAGAATTCCTAATGCAAAAAAATTTGCCCATTTTCAAATATTATACTGTACACGAATGGCATTTTTGCAATGCAATAACAGGCCGTAACACCAGTGTGTAATGTGTTTATAGGCGCTTGAAATGAACCACCAGCACTTAATGATTTTGTCCAGTTAGCTCGTTACTGTTATAAAAAAATTCCTGCAGCCTACAGAGTGAAACTAACTTAAATTGAAGCGATAAAATTGTATGGGCGTTACAGGGAAAGTTAGTCGCTCTGTTCGTATCTTATCACGACAGGATACAGTCAACAGGCTTCCACGCGTAACCAGCTGTTGCCTCTAGCAATAAAAATTCATCGCCATTCATTCGCGGTGATATAAAAAATAATTACAAACACTATTTACTTTTTATCTGTACTAAAATTAACGATTAAAACTTTACACTGGCAGTTATAGAAGGGGATACAAACTGCCGGCCTACATGCCCCGATAAATTATTGAAGTTTATGGAGCGTCGAATGTGGTTTTAACTTCAAGTTAACTAACACGTGTCTACTCACTCAACAATTTTCCCTTGAATGTTTGAAGTACCTGAAGTTCTTTCTTCACAATAATTTACTTCAATTTCTTGATCTTTTAATACTTGGCACAATTTGTTTTTTTTTTTCAAATTCCCGATTTTTAATTTTAGTGCTTGTGGGAGATTTTTGCGAGGGGGTGGGAGTGGGGTGGGCGAATTAATTAAATTTTTTGGGAGAGACTTGCGAGGACTTTAACATATTTCACAGTTGCATTGTATCCTACACTAACTCGTCTACCGACTAGTCCTCTAGACTACTGTCCGATCGACAGGTGGCCGTTACTACTGGCGAGCCCCTTCTCCTTGCTTCTGCGTCAGTGTTTAATTTTGCATGTGTATGTGTGTGTGTGAGAGTGTCGCGCGCGTCACACCGAGGGCAGTACTCAGCAGAGCTTGCAAGAGCCGGAGATGCTGGTGGAGCCACCCACCCCCACCTCCCCCCCGGGCCCTTGCGGCCATCATGTGGCCGACTTTGCCAACAATACACTGTCAATCTTTGGGAGATCGCGCTATGAGCAAAGTGCCGTACTCCACCTAATTTATTATATATATTTTTTTTTATTTTCTATATATATATATATATATAGAAAATTAATATATATATATATATATATATATATGTGTGCTCTGGATTTTTTATGTTTTTTTTTTGTACTTGTCAATCTATTCTCCCGGGGACCTTGACCCTTTTCGAGATGGAGGACGCAGTCCCATGGGACGGCGCTAGGATCAAAGGCAATGGATACAAAAACATTGGAAAATTAGGGATCAGAGATGGAAGTCTTAACATGGTTACCAGGTGGAAGGCAATGTGATTATTTGCAAACTCGGTTAACCTTACCGAGTTAAGCCTTAGGTAACAGTTCAATTATTTTTCAATTTCCGGCTATATATATATATATATATATATATATATATATATATATATATATATATATATAAGATAGCGGTTGGATTTTCACAAATTTTATTTCTGAAGATTGATTTTTTGATAACTCCACCTGGTGCATGGTACCAATTTTACAGGGGGTTTTCAAAATACAATATATAGTGTATTATATATTGTATACGCATCGATTCGCACATACATTTTAGATTTGCTGCACAGAGGTTGAATTCATAACGCCATAAATGCAAAATAAAAGATGAGATAAAAGAAGATAAAACAAAAAATACAACAGAGAAGTACTACGCGTACAGGTGTTTGAAAATTTGGGATAAATTGAGCGCTATCGCCTTAATTATGAGTGTTACAAAAAAATTCATAAGACAAAAAATGTATGTTTCCACATGGGGAACAACTTTTATTTAGAACTTTTTCACCTAGCTCTTACTGGTCGTGTAACAGAGCGATATAAACAATTAACATTGTTAACCAGTGATATGTCCTGTAACGCTGTATCTCATGATAGAAAGAATAGAATAAATTCTGAATAAAAAGAGAAATAATGCTCACGTAAAAACACACATTCCACGTGTATTTATTGTTCTTCTCACTTGCTAAAAGCGTAACCGCCGATGGAGTCAGCGAATGGCGATGGCGCTCGACTGTTTGAACATTGTGCGCGCGCAGCGCGCCGGCTTCTCCCCACCCGACAAGTACCTAGCCTCACCTGTCATTCTAAAAAATCGTGAAAAAACCTGTCACAACAAAATTAAACAATGAAACATTTATTTTGTAGCAACAAACACACTCACTAAATAATTTTTCCATCCATAATTTCCAGTTCCAATATCATATACGACAATTCAAAAATGCTCAAGTCTGATTCACCAATCGCAAATCCCGCCAAATCCAAAAATTCAAATTCTATAAATGACCATTTTGTATTTCACACGTCACTTTTTAGTAGATAACTACCGCGAATAAATCACTAACACAAATCACAAATTCTCTCATGTGCAATACAGGCCTTACCATGTACATGTGTACAAGCGCATGTTAACCCATGAAACTCCAAAACTCGATATCCGCCATATGTAAACTCATTTCCGCCCTAAATTCCCGCTAAGAAAACCTAAAACGCCAGCGACCTAATTATTTCCCGCCCATGAGAAAGCACCTGGTCGCTCCAGGGCCAAGCGACAATCCAAATAAAGATGATACTTTCCCGCGCAATCTCCGCCCCCTCTGGCGGCAAATTCAAAAGCCACGATGATCAATGTGTGCGTGGCGCGCGTGTCTTTACACAGCTGTACTGTGGGGGGAAAGGCCTAGGCCGGAATTGAGCTGTTTGAAGGCTGCTCCTGTCGTTCATTGCAAGTCCCTCAAGTTTTAATTTTATATATGTCAGTATAAATAAAGTGAGTACTGTTATAGCAATCACGCCACATATATACAGACAATAAGGAAAAGAAGGAAAAAAGAATTGATATTGCCGTATGGGCATACAACACTTGTAAGTTATTAATGCCAAGCAAAACCAATCGTGGCACAATCGTTTCTACAGCCTCGTGACTTTACCAGTGTTATGTGATCGACGTGGCTATTCAAGGATTAAATTCTATCATCACCAATTAATCCACCAAGTAATGACTCAAGGAGACTGACAACCCGCCAAAAAAACTAAAGCAAATATTAAAAGTATAGCTTAGGTAGAAAAGCAATTAATTGCCAAGTAAGCATATTTTTCTTTTTATCCTCATTTTTCATTGTTTCATTACTTTTTTTTGTGCTATATAAATCTGTTGAATCAGCATTTTTCATTCACCTTACATGTACCATCTATAGCTATACACTAACACCACTTTTGCTTTTTCCATTTTCACTTTTCTTTGCGCATCTTTTCATACTTTCCTTTTTCCTTATTACAATTGCAATTGAACGCACACTTTCACTCATCAACTTTCACTTGGTTATGCGAAATTTCAAATTTTCATTCCATAATTTTATATGTTAATTTTTTTTTTTCTTCTACTCCAGCTTGGGGAATAACCTTAAAGAAATAAGTGGTAATCCTGGAAAGTTGTTGCTGGTGTTGTTGGTTGAGCCCATTGACGTAAGGCAACTCTGTTTGCAATTAACGCAATTAATATCAATAACGCTTGATTAATTTTTCACATCGAAGGGTCGAGCACACAAGTTATAAATAAAAAAATAATAGACATTAGAGCGTGGCCATGGTGAAGAGCAGGCAGAGTCGAAAGCAAAATGGAGCTGGTAATACAGCTGATAATCCAGATTATACTGGACATGATTTAATCGGAAAAGCTAATAGCAACGAGCTCGGAAAACTCACGAAGGAGCGTCTTAAAGTCTTACTGAGGAAACGTGGTCTGCCGGTTACTGGGAAGAAAGCTGATATGGTACCTTTATGTCTACACGCATGATTCAATTTATTTGTTCCCAACGTTAAATTGTGTATTTCGCCGTAATTCAATATCCACAATTTGTTGATTCTCCCACTGTAAGCTCCAGTTATTTTACAGCTGTCGTTTTTTTCGTTATCATAGACATTCATTTTTCAACGCATACGCGTTTTTTTTAAAGCGAAAAAATTCAGACGAAAATTTCCTGTGTAGCTATATATCTTGTTTTTTTTTTTGAATTTTCTGATAAGTTTAAAGTTGAAGCTTTAGCTGCTGTGGAAATTTTTGCAAAATTTTGTTGTCATTCCAAATAAATTCGGGTCAAAATAGGAAAAAAATTGAGATTTCCATACTCGAACAACTGCCAATTTTTTTTTGTAATTTGTTTTTAACAATCTATATTTTAGAGACATGTGCAATAAAAATCATTTCGAATTTTGAAAATCCGTTTTGGGCCATTTCTGGATAAAAAAACCACGAGCAATTTTATTGAATTCATACTTTCGTGTCTTCGTCGGTTTTGAATTTCATCTAAGAAAATTTATAATGCACCGTACATACATGTATACCATAGGAAAAAATCTGAAGATGAATGTTCCAATTTTTCCATTCCAATTTCATTTTTTGAAAATATTCAGTTTGCACAAAATTGCTCGAAAAATATGAACAAAATTATGCACACAATTTATCGAGTATGGAAACTACCTGAAATTTTTTCACGATGGCAATCAATGCCTGAATTGATGAAGGATCCACGATAGTAATCATATCTTGATCCATAAACTTGTTTACACAGCTGCCATGAGGTAGTATGGTTGCAAATCGACTTGCAACACAAGTATGAAACAACTTTCAGTAAAGTACGATTTGTGTTGTAGTATGTTCGAAAATTGATGGTTGCTCTTCTAGACAAACTACTCTTTTTTAACACTTATTGATAATAAAACAATGTTTGAAAGAAAACAGAGAATGTAAGATTTTTTGAGCACTCAAGGTGCAGAATGCTTCCCATGAAAAATTGAACAACTCCACTTATCAGTTGCAGAAATCACTACATTATCGATCATACTACTTCAAAAGCACAGTCATCAACTCACATTGTTGCGATTGCTGCGCCATTATTTACAAAGTTAGTGGCCCAGATAATGCAAGAAAATTCGTCATGAGATTTATCTTTATTGTAAATACACCAGTTGTGAAGTGATAGATAGTATGAAGTCGAGTTTATATTTTACTGAATGATCGGGAATATCTCAGAACCTAAGTAAGGTACTCAAATTTTCATATTGATGTTGTTTTTTTTTAAATTAATTATTTTTTTTTTTTTATTTCTAATTTTTGGATTGTGGAAAAAAAGCTTAAATTTCCCACAGTTGCAAAAATTTTTTGCTTTCCTAAAATTCACATTTTAGAAATCTTAATGTGTATAAAAAAAAAAAAAAAAAAAAAAGTGGTGGGAAAAATTTTGAAGGAAAACTCTATCACTAACGGAATACCCCAATCAAATATCCAATGCACTAGCATCAACTAGTTATAAACAAATTTTTAAAAAACTAGTTCCGTATACTCAATTAAATTTTGTCATGATAAGACGTCGATTGCGATCGGTCAAGCGATTGCGATCTGGACCAATGTGGTTGCACCGATAACTCTTTACGACAATTGAGCCTCTTATATCTTCCGAAATTTCTCAGGTCGACATGCTACTTTGACTTCACCACTGCGTAAGCTTAAGTGTAATAATAGCAATTGGTAGCTTATCCCAGAGTAGATTAACAGCCACAAATTTACGAAAATGACTGAGCGAGAGAGGGGAGAGCTGGGAGAATGACCCTTGATTCTGATGACCTCCGACTCCTCGCCATGCCACGACTTCAACATTATTTGATTTTAATATTCTCCCACGTGGTAGTCACTCCATCATTGTAACCCCTCTACGTTGGTTCTAATCAATTGCGCTTAAACAGTAGATGCAAATGCATAGTCACATCAGTGCTCATAGTTTAAGTAATAAAAATGTATTGTTTGCGCCCCTGGCGAACGATAGAAATGAGGATTGCTTGGTTATTGAAATTAGTTCCAACGAGTTTAACGTAAATATTCTTTTATTTTATTTTTTACTTTGCCCAGTTCATTCATGCTTACCCACTGTTCAGTTGCAACTAGTTGATTATTTTGGCCTGACACCAATTTGCAAGTATCTTAAAAACTAAGAGAGTGATCGAAATGTGCAACACTAAAATTTTGAATTTTGAAATTTTTTTGAGCAAATGCTGAAGACGTTTCTGAATGTGGTAATGAATGTGTGAAATAATGAACAAAAAATTGCTTTTTTATTTACTGATAAATACAGTATAGCAACTGGAGTGACATATCGTGAACATAAATGAAAAGGGGATGAATTATTCATCGGAAACATGGAAAGTTTGAATGTCGTGATGTATTTGAAATATTGTTATCACTATTTCGCAAGTATCCCACGTTGTGAATCGAAAACAGGAACAAAATTTTTTGATGTGTATAGCAAAAACAAAATTTTTCAAATTTTCGTCACTTTCGTCATCTTGGAGCATGCTCTTGCAATATTGTGGGCATTTAAAAAAAACAAACAGGAAATGCAAATTTCTTTTGAACCCATTCAAAACAGTGTGAAAAGTATGACCATACATAATCAGTCGAATACCAAAGATAAGAATTTCAAAATATAATTTTCTTCAGAGTTTTGTGTGAATCTTTTTTTAACTTCTTTCTAAAAAAGTACTCTCAAATTTTTTCAGATTTTTTTTTTACATATTTTTAAAAAAATCTGTAGCAAACATAGGCCCCGATTTGAAATTCTGAAAAAATTCACGAAAATTGACTTCCGTCAGTTCGACGATCCTTTGGCTAGACCAAACAAACGCTTGTTGAAAGTGACCGAAGAAAAGGAGGAAGAGGAATTTTCTAATCTGTGTTTGCCCATGTATTGGAGCCAGCAAGGGAAAAAAGCAGCTACAAAAACTCATATCAAATAATAAATTTTCAGATAACACGACTGGAGGAGAACATGGAGGGTAAACCGATTCGTCGGGGTAAGGACTTGAGCAATTCTAACGGCGCTCAAAAACGACTGTCCGATGGTGGAACGACTTCAAAGAGCCGAACAAAATCCGAGACAACATCGATAGATCCAGACAGCTTGACCCTCTGGCATAGTCCAATTACAACGTTAAATTATTTTATCAGGGAATTAGCAATTGATATTGTGGATGGAACACGCAGAACTTTACAGTACAGGAAGACTGTTTGGAGTGGACTTCTAATTTTAGGTGTATTACTGCTCATCAGGCATACAGCAGGACCTCATCAGCAATTGTTGACGGACTGGGAAAATAGCCTCATTTGGTGGCTCTATTGGGTAATATCCTAGATTAATTAATTAATCCGATTTTTCTGGAAGTTATTGTAATGACCCCTAAATCATTTTGTTTATCTCGATTCGTAACCAGGGTTTTAAGTATACCAAAATGCTTCAATGGAGTAATTTTGATTGCAGGTGGGTCTTGGGGTGCTATCGAGCGTTGGCCTTGGCACTGGTCTCCACACATTTGTGCTTTACCTTGGACCCCATATAGCAGCTGTTACACTAGCAGCTTACGAATGCGGTGGGCTAAACTTCCCAGAGCCACCGTATCCTGATTCCATCGTTTGCCCCGATGAGATTGATCCAGCATGGAGTGCTGGTATTCTCAATATCATGAGAAAAGTCAGGGTCGAAGCGATGCTGTGGGGTGCTGGCACTGCTCTGGGAGAGTTGCCACCTTATTTTATGGCACTGGCAGCTAGAAACAGTCGACAAGCTGATAAGAGCCATGAGTATGATCAGGATGATCTCAAAGAACTCGAGGCACTTGATGCACTGGAGAATGGTGCTAATGTGCCAATTCTTATGAGGCTCAAACTTGCCATGAAACACTTTGTGCAGAAGGCTGGGTTCCTGGGGATTCTTGCCTGTGCCTCGGTAAATTGATCAAATGACTACATAAATTATTTTTTTTTTCTATTTTTTTTTTAATTTTAATTTTAATTTTTTTTCTATTTAAAAAAAAATTATTTTTATTTTTTTCATTAAATAAATTATTACTTCATGTATATTTTTTATTACAATAAGTAATCAATTTGCATCAATAATTGCAGTGGTGCTAAAAAATTAATGCATCAGTGCCATCACCCGGAAAAGGGGAATTAAATAATAATAAATCTTCTGTATAGCAAAATGTGCAGGATAAGTGAGTCGGGGGGGGGGGGGGGGGGGGGAGGGGAGTATTGGAGAAAAATTTGTTGTCTTTTTCTCAATTTCACTATTTTTTTTTTTTTGTTATTTGTAGATTCCAAATCCACTGTTTGACCTCGCTGGATTAACCTGTGGTCACTATGGCATTCCATTCCGGACTTTCTTTGGTGCTACGCTTATTGGCAAAGCCATTGTTAAAATGCATATTCAACAGCTAGCTGTGATAATAGCATTCAATGAAGAATTGTTGGATAAGGCTATTGGGCTATTGGCTGTGATTCCTTACGTGGGCTCAAAATTCCAAGAGCCGTTTAAAAAATATTTAGTTGAACAAAAACATAAGCTTCATAGTTCGTCGTCAGTGGTAAGTGCAATTTAACTATTTTTTTTTATAATTATTGTCTCAGTTTTTCTTTTTATTCAAATGGTCATGAAATATTTAGGAATCACTCTGTACATAAAAAAAATATTTCATTTTACCTCAAATATAAATGTGAAAATTGTTAAAAAAATTATTAATGTTTTTCGTGAAATTTTGTTTCAGGAGGGCAGCACGACGATAGCGTGGTTATTTGAAAAATTTGTACTTCTTATGATCTGCTATTTCGTCGTAACAATAATTCACGCATTGGCGCGCAATCATCATCGCAGACGTACAAAGCCATCGATGGATTGAGAATTAGGAAAATTCTATTTAACCACTAATACGATATGTTGAAGTCCAAAACAATCATAATAATTTTACACAACAATGTTGTAATCGCACCAGCGTTTCTACAGTTATTATTATAGTAATTAATTTTTTTTCGAATTTTCCACTCAGTCCATCAGCGATAAGCTTATCCTAAGTTTACGAAGTAATTGTAAATATGTACAATGAATTCACAACATCGTATAGGCATTGCTTGTTCAATTATGTATTTTTTTTTCTTTCTGTTATCTTCAATCATTTTTTTTTTAATTGAAGTTAGGACACTTGAATTGTAGAAATTAGTTAAGTTAGGTAAATTGTATGAAATTATTTGCTGATGTGGAGTGAATAGTATCTGTGAAATTGAATCACGTTGCCGGATCCAAGAATTTATTGCTCAAGCGAATGTTCACCAGCATACGGTTCAATGCATAATCCAATTTTTTTTATAGCCCATGTGAATCAAAGGTACCCCGGGGCCAAGGGAAACAGGATTAAGTTTTTTGGTGTAGAGTTGATAGTCGTTACAAATGTCAATGATCAGTTGGGGACTGCATTTTCTGAACGGTTTGATTGCAAAAGTTGGCACTAAATAAAAGAAACAACAAGGAGAGACAGCAAGTCCATAATCACTTTTTATTTACTGATCCAACATTTCATGTCTCACTTTTTATTAAGTGAAGTCCCGGGCTCTGCTCATCAGAGGTGGTCAATAGAGTTTACTCACCTTCAAGACGAAACCCTTAAAAAAAAAAAAAAAAAATTCTGGCCCAAAATTTGGAGATTATGTTCTGATATGATCAACGAGTCTTTGTATAATTTCTAGTAAAAAAAAAACCGGGTAGTTTTTGATTAATAAACAAATTTTCCATCCGCACACAAATTTTCTGCGTCTTTCTCTAAAATATTCTTTTGAAGATACGAAAAATATATGAACGTGAAGAATATTTTTTTTATGAATGAGCTTAAAAATTTAGAAATTTCGACAACTTTCTGTATTAACAATAATTTTTTTTCCAAGAAATAATTTTTTTACCAATTAAACCGATTGACCACTTCACTGTTAAAATCAAATCGATTGGAAATGTAATTTGTAATAACCTGCTTACGATTACTCAAATGACCCCACAAAATGCGCCCCCCCCCCCCCCCAACGTTAATGAATATTTGATAAATAAAATGACAGTATTTGGTGGCAGACATTCCTGAACTGAACTCTGTAAACGAAAAAATGACTAGAATAAAAAAAATGCCAGAACCACTGGGAATTGCAAAAATAAATGGTGAGACAATTGGAAGAAGCTCACCAAGCGTTTTTATCCCTTTTGGCCCATTTAATTACCTATTTTGATACAGCAAGTAGCTAGATTTTTTCCAAACGAAAATTGACAAATAAAATGTTTTCAAATAAAATACTGTTCATTAGAATTAACTAATTGCGCAATAAGATCTCATGAGCAAAATCTGTTACCGAAACTATTCCTCTATTAACGAATTATGAATAACTAGACACAGAAAAAAATTGAAAAAAAATTTTCTCCATTTCTCCATTCCCATTCAATCAACAATGAATTCCAATGATGAAAATATTGTATGTAATAACAACGGAAATTATGTAAAATTAAATTATTTTTTACTGAGATTCTATTGTCAACGAAAGTCAATGTAATATCATGAGTGTAGCAAATATTTTATATGCTAAAAAAAAAACCAATTTGTGATATTTGTATTCGTCACACGTGTGCCATTGCTTCTTTCTTCGTTTTCCCTAGATTACCAAAACGAAAAAAAAAACCCTTGAAAATATTTGCAAAATCCACATGTATTTAAACACATTTTCACAGCCGTTTTACCCCCATAAAAGCCATTCATCTTGCTATTAGGATATTTATGTACATTGAGAAAATAAATTTGCGAAATGAACTTTCGTACTTTATGTGAAGAAAAAAAGTACAATACAAATTTAAACTCTACATTATTTATTTCATAAACATATCCACAGTGTATTAATTTACAGGCTTGTTGGTGAAGCTCAACAATTTTTTTTCTAGCTTTGTGTTTAATTAAAAAAAGAAACACACACATCAGTATCTTCCTTATATTGCCCAAGGACAACGACTAGGTAATCCATGAGGGGGTAATTAACGATACAAATGGTCGGCGTGAATGTTACTAGCTATTTCAGATTCCCATCGATCACCGTTGTTCAGGAGTTTCTCTTTGTTGTACAGCAATTCCTCGTGGGTTTCTGTGGAAAACTCGAAATTGGGCCCCTGTAAATTTTGAATTTTTCGGTTAGAGCGATATCAGGTTTCAGTCGCACTAATACCAATGAAATAGGAGCAGCACTCAATTATTGGAGTGAAACTTCTTTGCGTTTAAACAGACCCTAAAAAAATCCAGAATAATGAATAGTGGTTTCTGTTATCGGGGAAATATTTCTATCTCATAAAACTTGCTGGCTAGGGTGAGTATTTTCAATGACAATTTTTTTTTTGAGGTACACTGTAAGGCCCACTTGGACATAGAACTGACCTCGACTATGGCATCTACTGGGCAGGCTTCCTGACAGAAACCGCAGTAAATACATTTCGTCATATCGATATCATATCGGGTGGTTCTCCTTGAGCCATCGGACCGCTCCTCAGCTTCAATGGTTATAGCTTGTGCTGGACAAATAGCTTCGCAGAGCTTGCAGGCAATGCATCGTTCCTCTCCCGATGGGTATCTACCAAACACAACAAATATATTTTCTACTTACTAAAAGGGAAAAGTCATACGATTTTGAAAAAAAATATAGGCTCAACAAGCTCACATTTAAATTTTGAATTGACATTGATTTGGCACTAATTAATCCTATTGCAATTAAACGTAAACGTTGTATACGTGTAAGCTTGGCAATTTGATTTTTTCTTTGGAAAATTTATTTTCTCGTTAACAAAAAACGGGTATGAAGTGCACGAGATATGCAGTGAAAAAGTGAGCTTTATATGAACTATGATAGCAAAACAAAAAAAAAATCTGGTATGCAGATTTCAACCAATCTCAAAAAACAATTTGGTATGAAATTGTCATTTTCCAGTGATATCCAAAAAAGCTCATCGCCCATAATCACCTTCTTAGCGCGTGTTCACCTCTGAATCTGGGACTCAGTGGTCCCTTCTCAAATGGGTAATTAATGGTAACAGGTTCTTTAAACAGAGCTGATAATGTTACAAGCAATCCATTTCCAATTTCTCTGATATATATATTGAGTTCTTCACCAGGGTGCACACCTGGCCAGGCTGCGCTATCGGGTGGAGTAATGACCACGTAATCTCCCTTTTTCCGAGTGGATTGACATACTGTTGCCTGCGGAAGTGTCTTCAACGTTCTTTGTGCTGTTACATAAATGTACATAGTGAATTATTCACAGGGAATACAATTGAATTTGGAATGGTTAGTGGTCATTGTGTGATAGGAGAAGCATGGCTTTCAAAAATGGAAAATCAATTTTGTGTGTGTGTGTGTGTGTATGGGTGACTAGGTGGGTGGGTGGGAGGTTGACTAGGTGGGTGGGTGGGTGGGAGGTTGACTAGGTGGGTGGGTGGGTGGGAGGTTGACTAGGTGGGTGGGTGGGTGGGTCACTAGGTGGGTGGGTGGGGGGTGATTAGATGGGTGGGGGGGGGGGTGACCAGGTGGGTGGGTGTGGGGGGGGTGACTAGGTGGGTGGGTGGAGGGTTGTGTGGATGGGTGCAGGGGTGGATGAGTGGGTGTATGTGCGTGTGTGTATAATGTGCGTCATAAACGCATTAGGCATAGATACATCTAACAAACATGACGAAGGACCGCATCAAGTATATATCGACATATATATATATATATCCCATTCTACACAAAAGTACGCAATTTCCACAGTATATGAATTATACCGAAACAGAGAAACATGTTTACTTTTCGAACATATATCTAATTGATGTTCATTAATGGTATCATTTTTATTATGCTCCTGACAATATTTTTGTATAGCGAAACTGTCGTTGCAAGTATAACCTCCAAAATGAGTTACCCAATCGATTACACAATACCCGCAAAATCTCGACTTATAGGGAGTTATTAATTACCCTCTGATATATGATTTTTGTTTGTTTAATAGCGGTTTATTGGGAATTAAGTGTTTGGGGAGTTTTACTCACTGAGGATGTTGGCGAATCTACCGAGAACTCGAACGCCCGCCATGTTGAACGAACAGCTGTGACTGCATATATATATATAGCAGCAAATGCGCCAATTATGTATATGAAATTGGAAATTGGAAATTGAAAGACTTCCGAAAAACGGATTGATCTTCTTTTTGTTAATCTAATTTCGATGATTTCTGCAATTGCAAATTGTCAACACATTTTCGGTAAAAAATCGAAAATTTCAAATGTGAATTTCTGAACTGCGAGCTTGATTCCGCTTTTTCGAATGTGTAATGCCGTCAATTTATCTGGTTCTATATTTTTTGGATCTCATTCAATCAATTATTCATTCCACTCTCCATACACAAATGGAAAAAAACTTGAACTATTCAATTAATTTAATCTATTTCCCCATACAACTCAACTGCGTAAATCTCCTGACTTCAAACTAAAAAGAAAAGAAAAAAAAATATAAACGTATGTTTCAACGCATCTACAATAGCGACATGATTATTTAAAAATCTACAGTAGATCAACAAATACATATAAATACATCAGTCTTGTAAGACGAATGAATCTCTTCGATAAACAATAGAAGAGATTGATTAAATCAGCTTTTCAATATTTTTTCTTCGCCACTATTGACTATTGGCTTCAAGATCCATATCAGACCAGACTGCCTCGGTTTCACTTTCCTCATTAGCTTCATCGTTATCGGAGTCTGGTAGGCCATCACCAACATCGAATGTGGTATCTGCATGTTCTTCACCAACAGTCATGTAATAAGATGATTCAAATTTCGAGACTGTGTTGTCCAGCCTATGCATTCCCTCCAGTGCTCTCCTATTGCTTGGATCTAAATTTAGGGCAATTGCATAATGATCTATAGCTTTTTCCTCATTGTGCACTCTTGCCCAGAGATCGCCGAGCATTTGATGTAGCTTGCACGTTGGCTGAATGTCCACTTGGCGCTCTAGAAGTTCAATTGCAAGCTCGAGATTCATCTCCTGCTCATAAATCTCAGCCAGAAAATACACTGCTGGGAGGTAAGACTCGTCCTGGGCTAGCGCCTTCTCCAGAAGATTCTTGGCCTTTGGAACGGAAACTGGATCTTTCATCAAAACTGATGCGTAGAGCTACAAATGGGAAAATTATGATCAGAGTTACAGAGAACCAGAATATTCTTACGAAAATTAGGCTCAGTTTTCTCACCGAAATAGCTCTTGGTGTCTGGCCAAGCTGCTTACATCCACTACTAGCAATATTCAATGCCTCTCTTAGCCTATGCATTCCGACAAAACAATCGACACAACCTTTATGTGGCTCATATCGATATGGCTTCAATTGCATCGCCTGTCGAAACTGGTGTAAAGCGTCCTGGTATTTTTTCTGCTCAATCAGAATATTGCCCCGCAATATAATTGCTTCAACATTTGAGGGATTTAAATTTATCGCTTGTGATGTTAATGTATTAGCTCGGTTTAATTTTCTAACTGCATAGAGAGTGTATGCCATTGCAACGTACACTTCAGATGTACATTCACCAGCTGTTGATATTGTTGGAATTAATTTTTCTAGTTCTTTTGTATGGCCTGTTTTGTGGAGGACTGAAGCATAAAGATCAACCCTGGAAGACAAAAAATTTATTGTCCATTAGTTTGCCGACAAGGTAAATTATTATGACGCCTAAAAGTTTTTTTTTAAACCTATTTTTTTTTTTATGAAGTGTACACACTCAATAAGATGTTCTTCCTCAATTATATGTGCGTGTGTGTTACTAAATGTTTCATGATTACTTACACTTATCAGTCGACTGAGACTTACAAGAGCTCGCAATTTTTTTAAAATATATGTTGTTGGTTTTTTTAAATTTACACGTCAATTTAATAAAAAATAATGATAGAAATTATATGTAGCATTTGCATTATTCTCCATCATGGCCAGACAAACTAAATAAATAGAACTTCAAAGTCTCAAACGAAAAATGTGGTGTACCCCTTAGTGGTATCCGGTTCAATAGCTTTTGCTCTCCTCAAGCAAGCCAGTGCATTTTTATCATCACCCGCATAATAATAACATTCGCCCATAGTTAGGAGAAGACTGAAATTGTCCCTGAGGAAGTTGACATTGTCTAATGAGCGTAGTGTGGTCACTGCGTGATTATATTCTCGATTGTGAATATGAGCGTGGGCTTTGATCCAAGTATTTAGCCAGTCGAGACCTGGTAAATTGGAGGAGGATCCCACAATCAGGGAATTCACCTCGATGCCCTTCACACCAAGGGCTAGAAGTCCTTCGGCTGCCTCAAGGGCCAGGGGACATTCACGGAGAACTTCCTTATACGTTGTTATTGCAGAACGCTCCATTCCTTGCTCTTGGAAAATTTTGGCTAAAGCCATGTTTACCTGCACAAATAATATTGAATTTTTATTTTTATTTTTTTTTTTGGTTGATTTTTTTTGTGGATTTTTTTTTGGAAGATTTTTTTTGAGGATTTTTTTTTGGGTGATTTTTTTTGTGGATTTTTTTTTGTTGATTTTTGTTTTTAATCATAATAATAGTGGGCAAAAAATGGAAAAAATGAGGACAAATTGAGGATGCAATTGTTCCTAATTTTTCAATTACCTTTGCAGTTCTCTGTTTAGCTGGAATGCTCTGCAATACTTGCAACGCTTCAAGTTGGCTTTTCAATTTAATAAGACACACATGTATCTGGTACTTAATATCAATATCCGATAATAAATCCTTGTGGCTCTCTGGAGCCGGTTTCGTGGCACCCTTGGACTTCAATAAAAATTTTCTAAATTGCAATGATTTTTTGTACAATGATTCAGCTTTTCTATAGTCGCCGAGGTGAAAATGTGAGTCTGCACAATGAACGTAGATGAGAAATTTGGCTGTTGGAGAAATGAGATCTCCATTATGATCACTGAGAGATAATACTAGGTTGGCCTGGAATTTACATGAATTATTAATTATCAGTTTACCAATAATAAATTTTCAAGAATTATTTGACAAGTGTCATGTTTTGCAATACTCACGAGGGATATCACATTGGAGTACAATTGTTGGTCAAACAGCAGCTTCACTTGATCGTAGAGACTTGACATTTTTCTATTTTAGTGTGCACATACAGTAAATATTTATTAAATTTATTCACTGGGAAAAAGTAGTTTGTTTACTGGCTTGTGGTTCAATGTTTGGAGCAACGGGGGTAGTGCTTCGTTTATGTCTGTAGAGGTTATGGTTTATGGAGTGTGCGCATGCGCAGAACACAATGGCGGCTCAGCCGGGCCATTTAAATATTAAACGAAATATGAACGGTATTCCGAATGTTCTAAACCCTATAGACCAAGTTTTATGTTTTGTTTCTTACTTTTATTTAATACAATAGTTTTTCGAATTCTCCTCATTCAATAATTTGTTAAATTTTATAAAATACAAATGTTGCCTTTTCACTTTCTCTTTTGCTAATTATTATTGCACAATGTAAATACTATATGTAAAATTTGTAAGGCCTTTATCGCTGTAGGAAAAAGGAGAGACCGCAAGAAATATCGATATATATCGAAAAAATCGAAAAGAGTGAGACTGGAACCGACGCGACATCAGTCAACGCGGCGGAAACAGGGAAATTCATGTACGAGGCATGCGCACCCGAACTCGTTGCAATATTAAGAAGCGTCGAAAGTAAAAGTAAGATAATTCCGTAAGAAATTGATGTCAAGGTAACAAATGGAAGTTCATAGCACTTCAGCATCAAGCACAGCTCCTAACTCATTCTTCGCAGATAGTAGAACTATATGTATTTTTGTATGAGTGCTTGGGAGCGTTATCAGTCAAGTCCGCTAACGGGATATCTTAAATTGATCTGCATGATTCAGTCGGTCTTAAGTGACTAATTTTAAATACATTAAGCTTCATTGTTCCGTTTGTTTCAATTCTTTTTTTAATGAAATTTTGATTCTGAGATTTTATTCATTTTTATTCGTTCAAATTATTGTCTCATTTTCGATTGTGAGATGTTGATTGCTTTCAGTCTTCCATATTTTTTTCATATTTCTAAAGTTAACATATTTCCAGCTTCAAAATTCCAAATGTGAAAATTGAAATTTCTGAACCTTTAAAGTCGGCAACTTTGGGGACTTTTTCATATTTTTTGATATTTTAATGTGCGAAAGTTCTAGAAGAAATCACAAAAAGTTGGGAATTTCAAATGTTGAAAATGAAAAAAAAAACTATGAAAGTTTATAAAATTGCAAATGTAGGAATTAAAAAAAAAAAACTTTGAAAAACTTTGCAGAGGCCTAAATATACCAAAAAGAAAACCCAGTTTAACGTCCAATCTTAGAGGCGAAAAATGTGATTAGACCGACAGGTAACTTCAATAACAAAACTTCCATTTTATGATAATATATCATGGAAAACATTTATTACAAATAACTTCGGATAAAAGGAAAGTTGCTCAACTTCCCAAAGTGATTCATCAATTAAGAAATATAATATCAAAATCACTAGTAATATTTACATGTAATTTTAACCGATATTTCACTTATATACCTCATTAACTCTCAGTAATTCGTTCTGTGTGCCAGATACGACGAAATAAGGAAGAAAATTCTAAACCTAACGAATAAACTGCTATCAGTCCTACACAAAATAATCTCATCAAATTAGTAAAATAAACAAAACTGACAAATTCTCTTTTCTCGTAATGTAATAATTTGCGGTATAAATCTTTCTTCTTTCATTCATTTTGGCAAAGAAAAAGGCATTTTCCGAGTATATTCCATCATCAAAATCCTAATTGTGTTCTCATTCACATTATGCAATCATTTACGTTAACAAATCATTGCAAAATGTGAATTGGAACCGAATTGCATACTGGTGAAAAAATTGGATGTTGTAATTGTCAACACAATTGTGTAGTGAAAATGTCAATTGAATCAAGTGAGAAATGTCTTACACATTTTCAGTGAATTGTCCACATTTTTTTCACATTTCTAATAAACCATTGATCAAATTGTCTCTCGATAAAACTATCGATTAGCAAGGAAAGTTGACTATTCTGCAATCACTTTTGTCCATTTCTTATGAATATTTTTTTAAAAAAAGGATTACAAATTTTTTTTTTAATTTTGTTGTCTTTTTCTTTCTGACTAATTTAGTGATCCTTTCCAAAAAATTGAATAGGAAAAACAGAAAAAAATGTTGCAATGTAACTTGCTGAGTTTCTGAAGAATGATAGCATGCAAAAACGCAATTTTTTTCTCAATCAGATTAATAGTGTATAGAAAATTTTAAAAAACATGGAACTGAAAGGGTGAAGACTTTTGATTTCAATACGACTTGAGGGAGCCACTCCAGTCTCTGGGAACTTCTTGCACGGACACATTTCTCCACGAAAAGTCCCCCGAGAAAAGCCCAGAGGCTAAGGGGATCCATTGACAGCATCACTACGAAATTCCTCACACAGTACCCCAATATACAATTATAAAAAACCAACACTTCAACTTGGACAATGTAGTCAGGAAATCTTACTCCCTAACCTGTGAATATAGGTACTATAATAGGTCATGTATCATTAAAAATGGATTATCCAAAAATAATCTGTACTTCTTCTCAATTCTTAAATCTACAAGAAAAAAAAAAGTGAAAAAGAAAAAAATATGTTTTTTCTTCTCAAAATTAATAAATCTTGAAGAATTTTACGCATTTTCTTCACATAATGACACACCATTTTTTGGCCTCGTCCGTTGGTTCAAGTCCATTCGCTGAATTTTCAATATTAACATCCATTTTTTCAGGAACATCAAATTTGTAAGCTTTGGGTTTAGGCGTTGACACTTGCACAGGTCTTCGTAGATTTTTAATGTATTCCAATGAGGTATTAAAGATCGAGCTGTCATCCTGTTTAATTTTCTTCGATGAGTCATTGATTTCCGACACGAGTTTGCGTTTTCGGTCACTAGGTGTCCCATTGCGATTGGGGGAATCCCGAAGTCCCAGATTATAACGAAGTGCATCATCTTGAGAAAAGGAGGCTGTACTCGTATTAACGAATAACGAGTCATTAGGTGTCATTTGGCGATCTCTCAATGTTACATGTCGCAAACGGCTTAGGGAACTCCTACCAGAAATTCCGCGCAAAGTCCTTCCAAATGACATGTCCTTGAAGGCCTCAGAAACACTGGCATTTGGATCTGTCACATCCATGAGCTTGGAATTCTCCCGTAAACAGTCGTTCAATTTTATCTGCACATCCTTCAACATTATTGAAGCATTGTAGGAAACGAAGGAGGGATCATCCTCAGCTTTTGCTTGGTCTTCAGTAATCTGTGCGGCATCTGCTGCCGATTTTACGTCTGATGGGGAAGACTCTGATGTTGTTGATTCAACGAGAACGTCAGCGGGATTGGCCTCATTCTTCGTTGGATTTGTCTCTGAAGAAGTGTTTATCTGCTCTTCGGAAAGCTTAGCAGGCAACTGGAGGACCTCTAATGCCTGTGAAAAATTCAAATGAGAAATTGTAATCAAGACATGACATTATTATTTTATTTCTATAGTAAAAAGGAGAGACGAAAGAAACTGTCGATATCTCGAAATTATCGAAAAGCGTAAGACTGGAACCGACGCGACACCAGTCAGTTCGGCGAAGAGAAAAAAATGCGCATGCGCAGCACGCGCTAACAGACTCGTGCCATTAGAACCCGAAAGGCTATACATCTAATATGACAAAATGAGTAAATACTAATAACTCTATATTTTGTATATGGTCAGGAACTTATTGATGTGACCCAAAAAGGTTCGCGCGCACATCTCATTCAGTCCGTTGAATTTCCCATTTATATCGAGGAGAAATAAAAAGTGACCAAACTTGGGGCGATGTGGTTCTTTGATATTTACTACAGGGCATTCAATGATCACAAAGGAGCGTCACTTCCTCAAAGTAGTATGATCACTCAACCGAGTAATCATTGTGTGTCCGTCAAATAAAGAAAAATCAGCAAAAAATTATGATTTATAACTGCAAATTATTTTGATGAATTGTACAGATTAAAATCATATTAATATCCATAATAAACTTATCAATAGGTAAATGGATGTAGGACGTCATAAGAGATAGCTCGTTAGAATTATTGTTATTAGGCTTCAGTTAATATTCTGGATTAAGAGGAATTTCTATCTATAGACGCAAATGAAATACGAATCAATACCTACATCATATTATATAAATAAATAAATACATAAATGAATAAGTAAATAAAAATGCATGAGTAAATGAAAAGTTAATTTGTCCCAATGACTGAAATTTTGACAACTAACGTTGGAATCTCAATTTTTCATATTTCTCTTGAGGACTACGCAATTGAATGCAAGATGCTTTATAACCTGATATGCCCAGATAATATTCTGAAAGTAATATGATGATTTATTTCATACAGAATCACCTCTGAAAGGAACCGGTTTCCATTGCAATAATGAGTCAAAATTCTTCAATGTGTTCCTTATGGGTTTTCACCTTGAACAATATTTTCAAATTACAATTCTGGGCATTTAATTAAATAACTCCTCGAGGTGATTCGGCATTCGATTTGAAAGCGGAGAAACTGGGGTGAATTTTAGTGTGGTTCAAAATTATTGAGAAAATTTAATTTCGTATAATGTTCTCCTGTGCACTTCAATATGAATACCGATGATTTGTTTTGGACTTGGCCCTAGTTTACTTCCATTATATTGTATGCTGTATTTACGTATTTGTTTGTTTCATCAATATTATTTGTTTTATCAAAATATTTTTTTTCTAATCAAGATGTTGATGTATAAAAAAAATGTTGCAATTTTCTCATATAAACTCATGAGACCTCATCAAATCCTGTGTTGAATTTTGAGTAGGTTCTTCCAAGTTTGTGATATTAAGAAGCTTTTATATGATCAATAATGACATATTTGAAAAGAATACTGCCAGAAAAAATTGTTTTACATACCACGGAGTCATCGGAGATCTCGACTAAATCGATGACTTCGCTGTTCGTACTTTCGGTCTCAGATACGACTATTTCTTTAGGTTCAGTTATCTCTGGTTGTGGCAATCCATTGTCCGAGCCTTTTCCATTGTCTTTTGGAGGTGGTGGGCAATCATTAGATTTGCCATTTGTGTCGGATGAGGCAGATGGAGTCTCCGCGGGCTCTGGGAGGCTCTCCTCAGCTTTGGGCTTTTGTTTGAGATCCTTCTTTTTGGGCTGAGAAATTGTTTCCATGGACTCCTGCTGGACCTTCATCGTGAGCTTATGTTTATGGGAGTCTTGAGCACGCTTCTCAAACTTTTGAGATGGCTGGGGAATCAGTCGGGGCTGGAAATTTGTGGAAGACTGCTTCAGCTTTGTCGGGCTTCGTAGCTTAGACTGGGAAACAAAAATCGTGAATCACATATGCAGGTTGGATTATCAGCTCAATTGTCAACGAAAATTAATTAATTATCCACTTAATGAATTGATTAATCGGTTTATTCATTGTTTTTCAAGAGTTTAAACATTGACACAATATTTGCACATCATCTCTCCTGTGTTCAAACGATCAAATATATGAGCAACTCCATAGATTGGAGCTATGAAGAAATAGTTTATTATAAAAAATAATTCATTGCACATGATTTTCGAGGTGCCGCAATATTACTGCTTTTAAAATTTAAAGAAAAATGTAGTTGCTTCTTAAACACAGGGAAGAGATTTCGATTTTTTTTCTATATGTTTTCTGTATAAAAATTGTAGAAACAGAATTTATAAAATTTCGAAGTGTTAATCTATACGGTTGGTTGGAATTTTCAAAAAAAAAAAGAAACATTTTTGTGGCTTTTTTTAGTAAGATTTTTCGAACAAAATTTAGTAAAATGTTTTCTGTATTCATAGAAAAATGGAAATTTGGAGTTACCCATAATGAGTAAAACTAGCATATTCGGTTCTACCCAACAAATTATTGACAATTGTGAGTGCAACTCCATTTTGTATTAATTCAGTAATTATATATATACCTTCAGGTTTTTAGGAAGTACTGCTCCAGTATCTCCCGTTTTTTTGGCAACTCCAACAATCTTGGTCCTGCAAAAAACAACAAAACATCAGCAAAACTAATTAACCAAATCTGTAACATAATCACTCAATGGTGCAGCATTGACCGCGAAAAATAATTTTCCAGTTCCTAAAGAACTCGGTAAAAAAAGTCTCCTGAAAGATACATCCCGAAACCGAACGAAAAATTATCGCACGAACCTGGGAATCTCAGATTGTTTGGAGTTTACTTCAGATGCTTTCTGATTATTACTACCCCTTAACCTTTTCAGGTTACCCTTCTCATCAACAGACTGCAACTCCTTGGATGTTTTCCCTATGGCCCCACGATTCATTATAACGCAGGGGCTTTCCTAAATTAATTCAGGGAACACTGAATTCCACTCCACGCCCTGTTTATTTTTTTACACTTATTCGTCTTTCTCCAGTAATTTCCGGGGGTACCGCTCTACTCACACGCGTCCTACCGCAGGCCGGCTAACAATTGCAGCCATCAAGCCCCTTAAATCGATTGAAAATTTCTACCACACGTACCCAGGAAACAAAAAACAAAATTCTCTCCCTTAATTCTATTTAAAACCCAAATTCTTGTCAACGAGCGGCCAACGTGAATACTTTCCACTCGTGTTTTTTTTTTTCAGAAGGGAAAAATAAGTTACGGGCCCCCAGCGCGCACAATACACACACACACATTAGAGCACACATGGACATAAAAGAGAAACAGAAAATGACGCCACGTAATGCCGCCTATCGGTTCACCGTAAATACTACATACTACACCAACAAATTATTCTTGCCTGACTTGATGAAAAGAAATAATTTCAACCAATACTAATTGGCATATTTACGTAATCAATTGACTTGTCCCACGTAGATTACAATAATAAAATAGAAATAGTTTAATGAATAATTACCGGTGTTGTCTTGAGCCGCTCTCGCTTGACTCTCTCGGCTTATTCCTTAGCACTAATTAAAGCGCACAACTGCTTGTACAGTTTTCAGGTTTCAATGTCTATGCATGCAAGTGTCTTTGGACTGATTTTTGCACGAATGAGCCCACGCGCCCTCGTCACACAGTCGAATAGCGTAAAACGATTTCATTCAAGTGTAACGATAAATAGAGAGAGATGGAGGGATTAATCATGGGGGTGGGACAATAGGGGGTCGCGGTAGCGCATTTGGGAGAATTTGGTGTGTCTAACGATGTGGGGGGGGGGGGGGGCATTGGAAAGTTTACACGCAGCGACCATCCATTTATCCGCCGACCCCAATGGTAAAGCAGATGTTCGGTCCTGTTAGAAATGTCAATTAACGGTCATTTCTGAGCGCGCGCTGGATGGCGCCAAGATTTTTCATTTGCAATGTTTATGAGAAATATTGTTAAACTATAAAAGTCGGGAGTGGAGGACACTTTCTTCCAATCAGAGAAATATTTAAGGGAAAATTGGCGCCATTTTTTAAACTCTGCTTTGCGTATGCAAACGCGGTTTATGCTAATTCCCATGGGAGTGATTTTCCGGGAGGATTTTCGGAAAGGCAGATTTGGAATGAAGAGATAGACGAGGGGGAAAAATGGTGAGAAATGAAAGAATCCGGAAGGAATCTTCCCTGAAAGAACTTTCCCCGAATGTTTTCTCCGACAGTAAACTGTCATCTAAACTAAATAACTATATATAATCACTAAAATCAATTTTGATGTGACCATGTCTATAATTCAATGTTTTGGTTTAAATATGTGAAACACAAATTATGCTTGGAGAATTGCATTAAACAAATTTATTACACACAGTACCTTAGTAGAAATTACACCGTAACAATTAAAGAAAATCTCTCGTCCTATATTCCGGTTACATAAAAAAATGAGGGCAAGTGAAAACGAGCCGTTTACAGCCGGGTCGGCCAGTCGCGCATTCACACATGTATAGGTATACGTGAAGACAGCATTGTTTCCATTTCCCGAAAATCATTTTCAGACAATAGTTTCGCAGAATTGTTATCTTAGTTCAATTTCAAAATGCATGCAGGCAAATCCGAATAAAATAAATCAACTGTAAAACAACAGTTATGTCTGACTGAATTGACAAATTATATGTGCTGTCATTATGACCAAACGCAGTTATCAAAAATTTTCCCTATTAATGACCGTCAATTTCCCGAATTTGTGCAATTTTCAACTTCACGATTTTCCCGGGAAATTGTTGTTTAGATTTTTGTAATCACTCAAAGCTCCGTTAGAAAAAAAGCCCACCAGTATTTTTTTTCGTCATTTCCCTTACTCGCAATTTCAAAAAATGTCTGCCATTTTAAATTTCCGTGTCACGTGTCACGTGTCACGTGTCCTGTAGAGGGCACTTGATCGCCATCAGTTCAGCCGCATTTTGTCGTTCTCACTGAATATGTTATTAACGGCTGACGAGTGCTCCGGTGTCGTTTCATTGGCGTTTGTTTCGTTTGTATATTTGGAGCGTGCTTTTCGAGGGAAAATATCCAAGTATTATTTCCGCATTTTTTTTACACCTGGCAATACCCAAGAGGGATATTTGTGAAGCAATTTAGGCTGTTTGAGCGGTGAGATAATTTGAGAAGGTAAAATGTCGATTGGAGTGCCGATCAAAGTTCTACATGAGGCCGAGGGCCACATCATAACCTGCGAGACCAATACCGGCGAAGTTTATCGGGGAAAATTGATCGAAGCTGAGGACAACATGAATTGCCAGATGCAGGGCATCACTGTGACCTACAGGGATGGCAGGGTTGCACAGCTTGAGAATGTTTATATTCGCGGCTCTAAAATCCGGCTGCTCATACTTCCTGACATGCTGAAAAATGCGCCAATGTTCAAGAGACCTGGTGGGAAGGGCTCTGGGTCAGCGGGAAGAGGCAAATCTGCAATACTTCGGGCACAAGGTTGTTTTAGTTGTTACAGTTTCCATTGTTTCTCTCTTGTTATATCAATTCCTCTCATGTGGATCAATACGCCTCATTTACCCACATTGTTGCTAAATGCTAAAAAAATTCGTATATTATTTACCAAATATTTTTGGGTACTTGATGCATAGCTTCCATAAGAGCGGGAAGTTTCAGTTATGCCAAAGTCTATTTGAAATTCCAGAATTTTTATAAAATTTTCTTTTGCATAGTATTGTGAGAACCACAATAATGGTGGGATTCTAAATTGTTATTATTGGGATTTTGAGATGTTCTTCTGACAAGTGCATCAGAATACATTTGTGATATTGCAACCAACACTGAACTATTGTTCCCAACTTGCCTTCAACAGTGTATACAAGTTTTTAAATAAAATAAGATTGTATCATTCTATTTTATACTTGAATATTTTCGAGACAATTAAGTGTTTTTTTTCTTGCAGCGAGAGGTCGAGGTCGAGGTCAAAATCAAAGAGGCAGAGGCACTGGCTCGGCTCCCTGGCTCAATCAGCAGAATCAACCTAGTAGCTCGGCTCCGGGAAGAGGAAGAGGCTAATTTGGATTCCTACATAATGATTTTAAGATTCTTAGATATAAGGAACACCATAATCAACTATTTTCCATCAACTCCTGTGTGACCAATTGAATGGTACTTTGGAAATTCAACCACAAAGTGTGAAAAAGATGTTTTTTGTACGAAAGTGTGGGTAAATGTTCACCGTGATATCGGGTGCGGAATAAATTGATTTGAAAAATAATAATGGAGTTTTCAAATCTTGTTACTGGTTAACGATTTTGAAGGAACCAAAATTTTATGGCACTACCAGATATGACATTAAATCCCTGTCACTCTGATAAAATATTGCAATTACTTATTCATATTTTGCAACGAATTAAGTAAAAAAAACATCGTTTACAAAGTTCTCTGCAAAAACATTTATCTATGATTTATTCCTAAAATTTTTTGTTCGCAAGCTGAATGCAAACAACCCACGAGAATTATTTTTACTCATCTTTCGAATTAACAAAATATTGAATTAAACTCATACACACACATACACACGCGTGCCAATATGGATTTAAAAACGTGTCAGGATGATGTGAAAAATTGAGAAAAGTGAAAATATCTTGCAAATCACACATCCCATTTCCGGAATGATTACAATAACATGCCCGCCCCGGAATTAAAAAAAGTGTATATAGTTTTAAAAAAAAACGAATTTTCGAAAATTTCAGGGTTAAAAAAAAAGTAAATAGTTTAAAAAAAAAACGAATTTTCGAAAATTTCAGGACTAAAAAAAATAATCATAAGCATTCCTATTTTACGGTAATGTTAAATGATTTTTTTTTAAATGATAGTTTTGATGTGCTTCGATATTATTCAAAGTTCGCGGGAAAAGTATATCGACTGACGGAATCGATATTATTTGACCGACTGGGCTCTCAAATCAAGTTAAAAAAAAATCCTCACTTTCATGCGCCGCCGCATGAATCAACAACTTATGAGTCTCAAAAGATCTCTCTTGAGATATATATACAATCTCTGTTCCAAACACTGAAGTTTGAAGTATCATTTTTCTATCAGGGTGTGTTTGTTAAAAACATACCACTTGCGATAAAACATCAGAATTTCGTGGCTCCCTAGTGAAATCAAGGACAATGAAGATGAACATCACTTCAGCAGGTATAAATTCCCTGACTACTATAACCACTATCCAAAATTCCTGATAATTATCACAGATGTGGAATATTCTACGAGAATGAGTTGCAGGTTCTGGAGGACCTAACCTTAAAATTTCCTCAAGCATGAATGAAAATTTCAAAAAAACTGCATTTTAGTTATCCCTAGATAATGCAAAACTCTTGTTGAGACATGATAACTTTCAAAAGTGTTTTTACCACCTGAAATAAATGTTTTTAATGATTTTTTATAGCCGGTATAATTTCGCTCCTGGAGGAGCCAATGCCCGAGCTCAAGGTGTTTGCTTTGAAGAAACTTGACTTGATCGTGGATGAATTCTGGCCGGAAATATCTGAGGCGATTGAAAAAATGTAAGAAGTGCTCATTTCCTTTTTTCACCACAATTATTGTCATTTCCTATTTTAATCATTAGAATTTTTGTGTTATGTTTGTGTTATGTTTGTTCGAAAGTTTCTGTTCATTTAAAATAATGTTACAAATCAAAATTTCAATTGTACGTAACAAACTCGGTTTCAAACTCGGTTTTGTAGAATTGAACGTTGGAGGTAACATCACAATACTAAACTAATTATCCTTTTTTTTATACTTGAAGTAATTTTGTGCAAGCACTTAAACCTGTTTCATCTTTTTCAAGTGAGATCCTCCATGAGGATAAGGCCTTCAATCAGCACGAATTGGCAGCGCTAGTAGCGAGTAAAGTGTATTACCACTTGGGTAGCTTCGAGGACTCTTTAACCTATGCCTTGGGAGCTGGCGAATTATTCGACGTTAACGCGCGAAATGAGTACGTCGATACGACAATAGCTAAATGCATCGATTACTACACTCAGCAATGTGTGATGGAAGCTGAGGGAAACACACCACCGGGATACAAAGGCATTGATCCACGATTGGAAGGAATTGTTAACAGAATGTTCCAGAGATGCTTCGATGATAATCAGTATCGTCAGGCGCTTGGTTTGGCTTTGGAGACTCGACGAATGGATATGTTTGAAACGGCAATTATGCAATCTGAGGATGTAGCTGGAATGCTCTCCTATGCTTTTCAAGTTGCTATGAGCCTAATACAAAACCGTGGCTTTAGAAATACTGTCCTGAGACGTCTTGTCAATCTCTATCGCAATTTGGGAACACCTGATTACGTTAACATGTGCCAATGCTTAATTTTCCTGGATGATCCTCTTGCTGTTGCAGAGTTATTGAATCGACTGAGCAAAGGCTCACAAGATTGTGTACTCATGGCCTATCAAATTGCATTTGATCTTTATGAGTCAGCTACTCAACAATTTTTGGGTCGTGTTCTACAGGCGCTCAGGGCAACTGCACCTATTCCTAGTGCACTGATGGTTAAACCTATTGTTAAACCTACTGTGAAAGCTACTGAAGCAACGGCAGAGTCACCAGTTACCACCGGAAATTCTACACCTGCTGAGGAAAAAGTTGAACGCAGTGTTGAGAGCTTGGTAAGTGATTTGTTGAGGAAGACATGGTTGGGTTAGTTTACAGGCAAATGAGATTTTTTTTTTTTTAACAAATTAAATTGCTACGAATATTTTTATATATCCTGAATGTAAATTCAACTATAATATGAATGATGCTTGTCTATGCAATGATCAATTTGAAGTTAATAATAAGTAAGCATTAATTTTTGTTAATTTTTGAAACCGAAATACGTCATGAAAATTGTTGTGTGTAATTGATTTAGCTTTATCACATTGATTTTATCAGAGACAAAATTTTTTGGTTCATGAAATATTAGTAGAAATATGGGTGTGGAAAATTTTGCAGATAACCCATTTGAAAAAGTGCTGTCGGATTTCCTATATGTATTCCCCGTGGACGTTAATCCTGCCCTAAATCTTATGAAGAATTGAGACTTTTCCTCTGGCACTCATTCTTGTGAAATTCCAATGCGACCATGACAGGACGACTATTTCCAATGCGACTTTTTCCGATGGGTCGTTTTGGAAATTTCAGACAAAAATTTTTGCTCTATAGTGTTAACAAAATTAATAAAAATCAAACGGAGTGAAATAAAAATCTGAACAGAAAATAAGTTGATTTGTTTCCCAATTTTGTACTTCGTAAACATAATTGTTTGTTTTCCAGACGACTGAAGAACGCGAACAGCAGGAACGCGTAGATGCTCTATCTAGTATTCTTGGAGGTGAAGTCTCGATAGATCTCCATTTACAATTTCTCATCCGGAGTAATCATACCGATATGTTAATTCTGAAGAATACAAAAGATGCTATAAGAGTCTCAATTTGTCACACTGCCACAGTTATAGCTAATGCATTCATGCATTCAGGCACAACTAGTGATCAATTCCTGCGGTACGTAACTTTTACATTTTACTATTTTATGCCCTTAAGGGTATCGTGATAAGAGTTCGAATTCATCCCGCTGATTTCGCAAGAAATGTCCCATATGTGAATGATGAAACAAAATCACTTGTTGTTAATATGAACGATGGTTTATACAGAGACAATCTGGAATGGCTGGCTCGGGCTACGAACTGGGCAAAATTGACAGCAACTGCATCACTGGGTGTTATTCATCGTGGCCATGAGCAGGAAGCACTTGCTCTGATGCAGTCATATTTACCACGTGATACTGGTGCTGGCGCTGGCTATTCAGAAGGTGGTGGCCTCTATGCACTTGGTTTAATTCACGCTAATCATGGAGCTACTATCACGGATTATCTGTTAGGACAACTGAAGGATGCTCAGAATGAAGTATGTATAGGTTGAAATGAGTGCACCCAAGTGCAAAATTTCTTATTGACCGTTTGGCGATTGGTTCGGGGGGGGGGGGGGGAACTAATTTCTAATGATAATTAAGAAAACGATGAGCTCAATTTTCAATTTTTTTTTTTTTCAAAATTTTTTCAGAAGTTTTTTTTACTAATTTCACCATACTGCAATGTTGCCGCAGTATATTTTCAATATATCGGTTCAATTATGTTGTTTTCATTTTAGATAATACTGAGTTAATATTAAATTCTAAGGAAATAGAAAATGTCTATCTTTGGGAAGGTTGTGTATCGAAGCAATTTTTCGTTGAAAAGCTGAAAAATTCAGCGACATTTTACATTCTTATGAGATTCTGTATGCATTCGATTTTCCATGCTCATTCTCGTAGGAGTTGGTAGACTTTTTAGAGTTTATTACGCCTTCATTGTTTTTGCCTATCAATGCAAATTTTCAATTTGGTGTTGGTAACCAAAAAACGCGCAGTTGAATTTTAGTGATTTTTTTATTTAATAAACGTCCCAGGAGCATAATTTGTAAAAACGAAAAATGAAAAAATTGAACGACACGTTTTCTATCTCAAATAATCGGAAATTTGCAAAAGGCGATTTTGCACTTTCCTCTTTTGCAATTATTGTATAAGCCAATGCAATGCACCTAATCATATGACATTTTGAGGCTAGACTTAATATATCATGTGAGCCCTCATTAAGACATCAACTTCATTAATTTATACTCCATGGGGTGAAAGAAGTGTGCAACTTTCATATGGAGTTCAGAAACTCCCCAAATTTATGCCTTCGAAATTGATATTTAAATCCATTATCAAACGGTACGTGTCCCACGTCCTCTCATATATCTTTGCGTTTGCTTCCATTTCCATAACGTAATTATTTTATTGTTACCTATGACATTAGTAATATGGCTTTTGAATGAGCGTGTCTTTTTCTTTTCATTTTTAATTATACGTTTAACAGCAGAACAAGACCTGCTCATTGAGTCCCTTCGTGAAGATAAAAAATGTAGTAAAGTGTTTAGGAATTTAGCTTGGTTTTAGAACGTACCAACTACGTATTGTGCAAATTCCGTGTTTCTAGCATACGGCGACATTCTTTAGATCTTTCGTTCTACGGAACCAGAACTTCGTATACAATTTCAAGTTAATGCCTCAATTAGGGACATTTCGCTGAGCTTGAGATGGCGCCAGAGTGCATTAACACTTGCACACTAGATGCGTTCAACGAAGACAAATGGTGAGAGTCTATCCTCGCGTGCCTCATGACCGTGACAATTCTCTGCGGCGCCATTAGTGCAAAAAGTTTCCAGCAAATGTTCCTAACTGTTGTGGGAGGAGTTTAGCGTAGAAGGAGTTTGGAGATTTGGAGATATTCAACAAATGCGGCTAGGAACTTTCGATTTTTCTAGCAGATTATTCAATTTTTTTTTTGAAACTGAGAAATGAATCTGAATGTACATACAGAACCTCGATCATCCGAACCCTCCATTATCCAAACTGATTTTGCTGTATCCGAACGTTCGGTTATCCGAACGTTAGCGCAGACTATATAGTGTTGATCGCGGCACTTTGTTTCTGCACTTTGTTTCATGATCAGTTATGGCTTGCCCTCAGCAGTGCGCACTAATCTGCACCAAATCCTTGCTATTTCCTTGCATTTTTTCAATTTGTGATAGCTTCAACGTCAACTCCTTCAGCTTCTGGGCGGAAGCGTAAAGTTCTGACCATAGGAGGAAAAATTGAAATTCTCTCCAAGTTAGACAAGAGTGAAACTAGTGTATCTTTAGCACGCTTCTACGACAACATTTTGCTTATTTATTTTTTACTATGTATAACCTTGCCAGGAAAAATTGGTTTCCGATTATGCGAACTTTCGATTATCCGACTTAGCCTTGGTCCCAATTTGTTCGGTTAATCGAGGTTCGACTGAATCCCCAATTGATAATACAACTATATAACAGATCTCTCCTATCGTTCCGTAATCACTTTTACTAAACTGAGACAACCTGGTTCTGGTGTATTCGGATAGCAAACGAAAGTCAATTTTGAAGTTGCTTTTTGTACGCGTTATATGGATCAATGGGAAGTCTAGCGTTTTTCCTACCTTACCGACTGACTTGTTCGGGCTTAGATTTCATACCCACTTTCGACTTTTTTGATAATTCTGAAGGGCAAAGTCTCATAGCACAACGACATATTAACGCTGTTTCAGAATTAGTTACAATCATGAATTAGCGCTAATTTTATTCGATACTTTTCTCCGCTACATAAATGCTGGAATAATAATTGCGTTCATCAACTAGTATTACCATTTTATTCCGTAATAGCTGAACCATCGCTTTAGAAGTTAGGAGGGAACAAACTGGGAAATTGACGCGTCACAAACGCCACCAAAGTGCCTGGCCGCTGGGGACAGTTTGTGCCGCAATATTTCGAAAAGTTTCAACGAACACGTGTAAATTTTGCTTTGTTGGGATAGAATATGGTGGGAAATGAAAATAAAATAGGTTAATGAGCCCTTAAGATGTTAAAGCGGAAACGAGGATGCTCGGGCTTAGTGTATCAATATATCAAACATAATAGTCTACTGGTAATGAAGAGCGGAGGTGGGTGAAATTATAATTTTTTTCAATTTATTCGAAGGAATAGGACGACTTAAGTGGTATTCGAATAGTGCGATGGAGGGAGATGATGTTGGAGATTTAGGGTCAACTGAAGTTTATCGGAAATTCATCGGAATTTGGAAAAATTCAGATTCATCATTTGCAAATACTTTCCATGGAAATTAAAGAGCAATCTAATTTTTAATTATCGTGATTTTTTGCAGATGGTACGCCATGGCGGATGCCTCGGGCTTGGTCTTGCGGCCATGGGATCTCATCGTCAAGACGTTTACGAGCAGCTGAAATTTAATCTCTACCAAGATGATGCAGTTACTGGTGAAGCTGCTGGAATTGCCATGGGAATGGTCATGTTGGGCTCAAAATCAACTCAAGCGATTGAGGACATGGTTGCTGTAAGCTCAATTATTTTCCTTCATTTAATTTAAAATAAATTTGCAATTCAGTTAGTATAGTAGAACCTTCAAGTTCTACTATAAAAAAGGGTTTTAAAATTTTGGTTTAAAAGAAAAAAAGGGTTTTAAAATTTTGAAAAAAATATACATGAAAATTTTAAATACACTCATAAAATTTGCAAAGTTGCAAAAAAATGTTCTTGAAACAATCTGGTGAAAAAGAAAAATTAGATAAACTCTCGGTTGAAAACGTTTGGACGATACTCCAAAGTAATGATACTCCTATCATTATTTAACGAAATAACAATTTCATAAAAAAGTAAGAAAACTTTGCAATCCGGTAATGCAATTTTTTTATGTCATGTACATGCAATTCAGATACAAAAAATAGGGATTATTTTGTCATTAATTAAGTGAAAGTGCTGGATAACAAATGGGAACAAATGGTATCTCTTGGGTGGTATCAGGGCAGTAAAAAGGGAGCCTTTGGCGTTCATTTGATAAGGTATTGATAAAACATAGGTATTCCATATCAATTTATTTTACGTTGAATCTATGTCTCGCTACCTGATTCAACCTTTTCAGTTTCAAATTTTGAGACCAACACCTCTACCAATTACAAAAATTTTATTCACCTCTATTTATAAGTCGTTTCGTTTCAGAAACTTGGAAAGTAACATCAATTTTGGAAAGGGTGCAAAATTTTCATATTGTGCGTACACAACATGAGAAAATGATGCATCAGGCAATTCCAAGTTGTTATCACTTTTTTACGAGTTGCATTAAAAAATTATACAGATTGGATTATCTCGACAGTTTATCAATGAATTTGAAATTGCCGGGATATATTCAGGCTGGGAACTCGATCACTGTGATTAGCAGTCGCTTCATGCAGAAAAAATTGAAAAGTATCATAATGACTCAAAGTGATTGAATTTGAATTGGATAGTTTTTGGGGATATCTCAAAAGCCTTTTCAGAATTTGTAGGCACTTTTCCACCATATTTTTCGACATTTGCAACATCAAAAACTCGCAACATCAGCTCGAATGAGATTGAAAAAACTTTTTTATCATCTTAGTAATAATGTTTTTTTTTTATTTTGACACAGTATGCACAGGAGACACAACACGAGAAAATCCTGCGCGGTCTGGCAGTAGGTATTGCCTTTACAATGTACGGACGTCTTGAGGAAGCTGATCCACTTGTCACTTCCTTATGTGCTGATAAAGATCCAATTTTGAGAAGAAGTGGAATGTATACACTTGCTATGGCTTATTGTGGTACCGGTAACAATCAAGCCATTCGAAAACTTCTTCATGTTGCTGTAAGTGTCACTTGTAATGATAAAAATTTGTGTTCATAATTGTCCTGAAATTTTTGAAATACTTTTTTTTTCCTATATTTTTTTATCTCATTTCCGTTGCACAAATATTAGTATACAAATTGCTTCACACATTTGATATGATTAATTTTGATGACTTTGTCATGTTTTCAAAGGTCTCTGATGTTAATGATGATGTCCGTCGTGCAGCAGTCACCGGCCTAGGATTCCTATTATTTAGGTAAGTAGTTTTAAATATTATTACTGTATGATGGTTACTTACCTATGATGGAATTTTTTGGTCTATTCTCAACAATTGAACAAGAATTTTTTATTGTCTATTATTTATTTTGTGAATTTTTTATCGGGTAATATCCACTCTGATATCAATATATACTGCCAGGATACATGTTAGATGGCACATCAACGCACAGTCAATATTTGGCTGGCACTTTCAGTGAAATTATATTTCAATAATTCATAACAACTATACAATTGATGCTTTCCATCTTCATGTTCACGTATACAGTTGCACCCACATAAGATCGGAGAAACAGATTATAAAAAATCTGGATATTCAAGCTTCTCCGTTCGGTGTGCTAACATGAAATCATCCAAACTTTAATTCATACGGATTCATCGTCGAACGGATCAGTGGTCGACATTGGCAAAAGAAATGGCTTTGCAAATTGAGGTTTCCATGGTTTTCCGTCAATTACTGGTTAAAACAAGGAATATAGTAGCCACTGGGCATTGTATTGGCTGGTTTAAACTGAGTGAATGATGCACGGTTTGTGCTAAAGTTCGTATCCGTGGCCCGAGGGCTTAATTGGAAATGGGAAGCGTAAATAAAAAAAAATTGATAAGTCGAATTGAAGAAGAAAATAATGAAAATAATTGCTTCTGTGAATTTAAATGGCCTGTAGTCAGGAACGCTGTACTTGCAAACTACTTGTCACAAAAATCGCTGGCAGCGATGACAGATCAGCAAATTCTTTTAATGTGGTCCCAATGGGTTGCTCTCATTTACTGGGTCTAGTTTCATTACCATTATCATGATGATTATCATATCCAATTTAATTTTGTCTGTGTCATTTGAATAGTGGCAATTCAAACAAAAGCTGTATCTATCGTAATTATCCAGCTTTTCCCGCATTCGATCGGTGTTTATTCATTATTTGAAATTTGCCAGCAAAATATAAATGCATACGGTTTCCCGCATCTACTGACAATTAGCGCTTTACGGTCCATTTGTCATAATAATCACACTACGCCGTATGCATTTAGCGATCTGCAAGAAAATTGATGTACTCTCATTATATTGTTTTTAGTAAAACAAAATATTTTGAAAATTGAAACACAAGAAATTAATTGAAGATGCAATTAGGGGTATTTTAAATGCATTTCGGATGATCGATAAAAAGGGAGAGAAAAATGAAAATAAATTCGATAACCAGTAATTACGATAATAATTTCGATAAGTAGGTCGACGAGAAATTTAATAATTATTCATTAAAGAGGAGCGGCATCTATATGACCGTAAAGCCTAGTGACACTCTCCTAATAACTTTTGACATTTTTTACACTTTTTTCGAAAATTTCTGTAATCTTTTTTATTTTCTTTATTTTTTTTTTAAAGTTTGGAATGTTTAAAAATTAAAATTCTCAAAATTATTCAAAAATTTCTCAAATGAAAGACAAACATGAATTATGGCAGGTTTTTTTTTTAAATTGCACTTCTGAATTTCTAATAATGCTAAAATTAACAACCGTAAAATTCCCCAACAAATTACCAAGATTTTATACGCATCACGCCACCACACTTTCTCGCTAGTTCTCGAAACATTCGAAGCAAGTGAGACATACAAAAAGTTAGTTGGACTTTTCGTTGCAACTCCCACGCTTCGCTTTCGTTGCATGAGAAAACAAAGTTACGAGCGATAAGAAGCTTCACAAAAAAACCGAAAGAAAAAAAAACAATAAAAATCATGAACAATCTTTCTCTACTCTTACGCCATATTTCTGATGCCATGAGCACTCTACCAACAATTAAGGGAAGCAAGTTGTTTCCTTGGTAATCCGGAATTAATGCCGTCGTCGTGACAGGCGCCTGAAAGCTTAGTTCCTGGGTGGCAGGGGACGAAGTGGAACAGAAGGGTGTAGGGGAATTCAGCGTTGGGGGGGGGGGGGGGGTTGTGGGATTTCGAGTCAAAGTGGGAAGACTACAGACCAAGGTATTAACGAGCACAGACATCCTTGCCTTGAAATGAGTCAGCACTGTCTAGATCAGTTTACCATAATTTTAATCAGCACTTCAATTCAGATAGCAGTAGCAAATCGCAATTCTGCATTTTTCTTTACCTTTACAGATGTTTCCATTGATCAGTTGAAATAGCAATCGACGTGCACTAATCAGGGCGTATATACCGCGGGAGAAAAAGCGTTGGGTTTCCAAAGAGCGCTTGTTTGATGCAAATCCTTAATTGAAATTCACCGACTGACATGTTGTGATGAATATCTTAGGAACATTCTCAGGTGAACATTGTCGATTACAGACTCATATTTCGTTGCTCTAGAAGGATAGACCACTTACAAATTGCTTCGAAGGTCTCCCAATTTTTAATAAAAGTTCGGTGGCGCGTGCTTCGCACGCGCATTTCCTGTTTCCGCCGCACGCACTGGTGGCGCGTCGGTTTCGGTCTTACGGTTTTCGATAATCTCGATATACGAGTACGGTGGCGCGGGCTGCGTACGCGCACTTTCGTTCTTTGCCGCGGTGACTGGTGTCGCGTCGGTTTCGGTCTCACGCTTTTCGATAATTTCGATACACATCGATAGTTTCTATCGTCTCTCCCTTTTACTATAGGATATCGATAGTTTCGTTCGTTTCTCCTTTTTACTATAGGATTTATTTACTATAGAATAGGATTTTTGGAAATTATACAGTGGTGGCTTTTGAATACAGCAGGATAACCAGAGTGAACATTATTGGTTCCATACATGTAGGGGAGTTTACCAGCTGAATACTTTAATGTCAAACATCTTTTATTGACTCTATAAAATGCGCTCTCTTTTGTGATATTGTATGGGAAAAGTGGCTTCGATTCAATTACTGAAAATAGGTAAATCGACAAACAGAATAGTTTTCTTGCAGGATTACTAAAATATTTGCATTCAAGTCTTTACAGTTTTTCTTTTGATCAGCGATATTTATCTCATGAATTTGAGGTGGTAAATCCAAGTCACGACAAGCTGATACTCCCATCCTTCTATTCCCATACATTATGCTGAAAATGAATATTGATGACACATTTACTGGTAGATGCATGACAATGCATAGACTAGGAGGAATACGTTAAGGTTTTTTTTTGTAATTTTGTAATTGGGGTGCCAAAAAATATAGCTGATATTTGAAACATTTTTTTATGTTATTAGATACTATAAATAATCGATTTTTTATTGTGCTTTGAAAAATTCTTTGGTTAGTTCAAATTCTAGAATATTTGAAAGAGGACGAGAATCGGTTATTAAAAGAAAATAAAAAAATAAATAGAATTTCGTAGAAATTGCCGTGGATAATTGTTATAACGTTCTATCGTGATAACCGTTGGAGGTAGAAAAAAATGTTCATAACAAATATTGTTGCTGATTAAAAGATACATATTTTAGGTCTTATGACCTTCGTCGCTAACACCTATCGTTAAGGAGTTATCACCGGTTGAAAGCCTTATCGTTATGGCTTTAATTTCGTAATTTTTTTTTAATTAAGTTTTTTTAATTTTGTCTTTAAATCATATCTCGTGACTAGGCCAGTTTAGAAGAAAATTACAAGAATCATTACTTTTTTGAAATTCGATTCTCCATGAAAAAGCTCTCCAACATTTTTCTGTTAAACCACTTGTTAACGAGATAGTGATTTTTCAAGAAACATTTTAAAATAAAACTTTTCCAATTTCTATTGAAAATTTTTTGTCTTCAACGTGCTACGCAGAAATTTAATTCTTGAAATGTGGGCAAGCATTTTTAAGTATGAACCATACAACTAAAAATTTTGGGACGTTTATTTTTTTAATAATTTTTTTTTTAAGTGGTTTAAAAACTTTTGTGATAGAAGGGTGAATAATCAATTTTTTTCCCGTGAAGAGTTAAGCATTCAATATTTAATAAGTCCCTAACTTCCAACTTTTATTATAAACTTAATAATGCCTGTGGAGTTTATCCTGAAAGTCAGAGAGTAAATGGGGTTGCCTGGGCAACTGTGCGCTGTCTACGTGTCGCCAAAGTACCACCTCACAAGGTGGATGTTGCTTAGCAACCTCTACCGCTTGATTTTCAGGATAAACTCCCCGGCTGTAGATAGTCATTACCAGATTTTACTGAGAAATTGCTTCATAATGAAACCATTGATTGGTTCCTGAAAACCTCTGAAGAATGTCAGTGCTATTTTTAATGAGCTCATCATTTGAACTCTCAGGCAATTTGCAATTTTTTTGTCATTTTCATTGAAATTTCTTATCACAAATTCAATTGCCTTTTAATGACTTACATTTTTCCGAAAACATATTTCAGCAAATATTGGCCCGGAAAAGTCGGAATTCCCCCCAAAATGTATTTTGCAAATTTGTATAATCGGTGAAATAAAATCACAATCGAGAAAAGTGAAATTTTTTCAACTGTATTGAAGTTGCAGGTCTTCTTTTATCAATATCTCGTAATTCAGAAAAATTGGGATAATCTTCATAGAAACTTTTTTGCAGAACTCAGTTGTCTCAACCAAAAGTTCTCCATAGAATTTTCTCCCTCGTCCATTACTTTTAAGATATGCATAAAAAAACGAGTCGAGAGGTAAGTTAACTTGCCTCGTTTGAAAACTCCACTGCCGAAATGATACTTAAATTTCAAATTCAGGAGAACATTAGCTCAATTTGATATTAAATATTCATAATTGAATTGTAAAATTTACGTGAATTTTTCCTGTTTGATTGAATACAGTTTCACTCTATTGAGAATTACTGCTCCATTACTGCTACTTGTCCATTGAATTTAATAATGTTTTTTTTTTAGAATGGTGCATGTTTCATTCCCAATGGATATTCATCACGATGTTTCCAAGCAAATGGGTTGAAATGCAAATGAATATCAAAAGTGAATAATGAAAATAATTGCCCTGGCATAAATTAATTCTCTTCCAAGATTTTATGATAGGCTGAATAAATGAGCCTATATTCTTAGTCATATTTTCATTTAAATTATAACAATTGGTCAAGTTGAAAGACAGTAAATGCTAAATCAATTTTGAGATTGATCTGTCCTCTCATCCGACCTATTTCAAATTCCATTCAGGCATACTCTCTGATGTCACTGAAATGTAGAACGCTATGCAAATCTCCACTCTTTGATGAGTAAATAGACATCGACGATGTCCTTGTTTTACCATTATTGTCTGTATATACGTTTGCTTCAGACGTTTGCCATCTCGGATGATGAATATCGGGTGGGAGAGCCTTTATTGTAGAGTAAAAGAAACGAACATTTTTTTCATCCGTCAGTCTATGTTAAAAAAAATACGTATACTGTGTTATTTGCTAAAGAGCATTGCAGAAAATTCAGAGATCTTAAAAAATTCGAAGTTTCATTTTAGAAATTGTGTACGCACCAGGGAGGAGAGCTTGGATCATCCGCGCGGCTTCAATTAGTCACATGTCGTAAATTATGAGAGTTATGGAAAAATTAGGAGGCGTTGTATGTGTGTTTTTGCATAAGGAATGACCCACCTAACCGCCCACCCACCCACCCACCTACCCGCCCACCCACCCACCTACCAGCCCACCCACCTAACCGCCCACCCACCCACCCACCTTGCCGCCCACCCACCCACCCACCCACCTATCCGCCCACCCACCCACCTATCCGCCCACCTGGCCACTCAGCCACCCGCTCACTCGTCCACTCGCCCACCTGCCCCCCCCCCCCCCACTCACCCATTCGCCCCCCCCCCCCCTCACCCACCTGCCCACCCGGCCATTCACCCACCTGTCCACCCGGCCACTAACCCACCGGCCCACCCGCCACTCACCCACCTGCTCATCCGCCCACTCAGAATCCGCCCACCTGCCCACTTGTCCACCCGCCCCCTTAGAATCCGCCCAGCTGCCCACTCGGTCACTCACCCACCTGCCCACACGCCCACTCATCCACACGCCCACTCATCCACACGCCTACTCATCCACCCGCCCACTCATCCACCCGCCCACTCGTCCACCCGCCCACTCACGCATCCGCCCACTCAGCCATCCGCCCACTCAGCCATCCGCCCATTCACCCACCCGCCCATTCACCCACCCGGGTGTATCTATAGTACACCCTTTCGAAGAAAATCCTGAAGAGCGGCCATCTTGGGGCGCGTAAGAGAGAGCAAACGGATAAAAAAACACACACACACAGCGCTCATCAAAAACCTATAAGCATCGGGTAGTTAAAACCACTCTATTATGAAAACGATTAGAGCTAGAAAGAAAACTGCCCAATGAATATTGTTCCTCGCTAAAAAACACATATTTAATGTTTTATGACTTTTTTTCCTAAGTTGCATAATTCAGGAGATATGCCGATTTTCAAGATATTAATCTGACCCGTATGGTATCACGTCCATGCACCGCGTATTAAACTCTCAGGTTCATCTCACGACCGATCTGTTGGAGAAAAATCTGCAGAACTCCTTTCTGTCTATCATAAATTGCATTCTCTACAAAAAATGTATCGTAAAGTTTTTTGTTAAACCCACTCAGGAGGTAATTGACTTTTCAGGATGTGGAAAAAATGGGAGTCCATAGAAATTATCAATCGACAAGTTTCTTCTGCTGTGTCACGATCATTTAACAACACTTGGTTCTTTTCATTTTTAATGACCTTGACATTTTCAATATAATTGCACTATCTTAATGATTGTTATAACATAAATGTTGTACTTTTCCCTGTTCAATTTTGATGCTTGAATGGCAGGGATGAGCTAGCTCATTTCCCCCTTCAGGAAATATGTGTTTTCCGTGTAACCTCTGAGTGACATACCCCAGTTTTCCCTTGGTATGGTACGTGCGGTAAAGTGAAGTCCCCCCCCCCCCCCCCCCGGCCCCTTCGAACAATCGCGCTTCTCCAATGTTCCCCCCAAAAATTCTCAATTCTACATAAATAAAATTTGCCAAAGTTTTGCCAGTATTCACGTTACACGACAACCTGAATTTCTGAATTAAACTTATGTATCTCAGAATTGCTGAAAGGTCTCGTTCATTATACCCATATAGCTCACTCACGGAGTTGAAAACATTTTTTTTTTCTTTTTATTTCTCTTCTAATGTGGACCATTTCATGTCGTTGAAACCTCACGTTCAATTCATACCAGGAGCATAACTGTTGGAAAGTTAAAAACGTGAAGTTTATACGAGACCGAACAGCAATTCTGGGATAGCCTAGTTTATTTTTCCGCATTTTGGGTATCTCTGGAAAATAAAATCGCTCGGTCGGTTGTCATTTCGTCTCTGAAATTTCTTCATTATTATTTTATTCATTTTAGTTAAATGGGGGAGACTGATTTATTCCCAAAGAATAATTGATGGTAAATTTTCTTAATGGTTTTTTTCAACTCTCTTCTTGGAGATATTTTTTAACCGATATAGGGAAGTTATTGTAATGGCCCCGAAAATCGAAAGTGGAAATTTCATCCTCACGTTTCAAAGTTTCTCTAATCATTCTAGAGCATTTTTAACAAAATGTTTGTATGTATGTGTGTATGTGTGTTTACGCGTACGTATGTGCCCACAATTTTAGGACAACGATTTCTGGCAAACGAATCACCTGATTCGATATTTTTTTTTTAATCGATGCGTCTTCACGCAACTGAGACCTGATTAGATTTTGAAAGAAATTCATGCACTAGTTTCCAGTTCTTTTTTTAAACATGAAGCATGAAAATCGCCAAAAGTTTTAATCAATCATTATTTACGAAGGAAAGTTGTGATCAAGCTAATCAATGTCGCAATTGGAGTCTCTCGGCGTACCTTAGCTTCGATCAAAATTTGACTCACTTTCATGTAGTGAATTATTAGTTATTGGTTGATTTTGATTGGCGCGAAATTTTAATGACTATTCAAATTTTCATGTTCGGTCTAGATCCGAAGTTGTCCGACTACCGCCGGCGCATGCGCGCTTGCCCGCATTTGCACAGGAGAGTCTGAATGCGCGTGGCGCAGTGTGATTGGTCAGTGCGTCACGTGACATAGTCGCAGGTAGCGACACCTGTTGTATTCCAGTATTCAAAATTTCATGATTCCTATTTTCTTCTCTGAAACCAGTCTTTGAACATTTAATTGACGTGTCGGAAAATCTAGGAATGGGAAACAGAAATTAGAAATCGGGCAGTTTTATTTATGCTCCCAACGGGGGCAAACGCACCTCCATCTCAATCGTTTTTCTTCATTTTTCAACAGTATTTTTTTTTATCCTTTGGGGAATTATTTTCATTACCATTGCGACTTTTTTTCCTCCACACACACACATTTTGGTTTAAATAGTCTAGAAAGCTCAGAAATATCATGCAACATGGAGATCTGATGGAAAATCAATTTTTCATTTTCGGGGGCCAAACAATAACTTCCCCTACCTGGAAGTTAAACAAATTGGGAAAACTTTCCTGAGATTATTAATTAACAGAATTTTCTTGGGACATGGAAAAGTGGCATTTTCATTCCCCTAAGATTTTGTCTTCACGGGGAAAAAATTAATTTCCTTGAAGTTAAAGTGGAAATGTGTTAGGTAGTGTAGGAGTGAGAAACGATAAATAAAGTTGTCCGTTGGAAAATTGTGAGCTCTCCTTTGGGAACATGTTATTCTTTCATTTCTTTTAACGATTTAACCAGCAGAACAGCTTCCGCAACATTTAAAATTGTGATTTTATCAGGTTCGCCAACTTTTTTCCGCATACTTTTTGTTCTCTATTAAAATCCACATAATTTCCGGTTGAATCCACCATAAATTTGTTCTTCCACTTGTGCCATTTCGAGGTCTTGAAGATTTTTTTCAAATACCGTAGTTTGAAAATGTCGTGAAAATAGCACCTCAAATTTAGAGTTTTTTAGTATGACAGAACAGAGACAATTTTTGGAGGGCGTTTCAATATGTTGCACATAAATATTGAGCATCGAGAATTGAATTTCCAAATTGCGAAGGTATTTCCTATATTGGACAATACTAAATATCATTTTTTCCTGAAAATTTCCTCCTTTTTCGATGAAAAATGTATCGTTCAATTTTTGCAAAAAATACATTCTTCCTTACAAAAAAAAAAAAAAAAAATTGAATTTTATTCGTAACAAAACACTGTTTTTAAAAGTGGGCATTTCACATGATGATAAAAGTATGTCCTAAAAATGAAAATTGCAAAGCCCCGGCCAGATTGTGCTGCAGGGTTTCGTTGAATATCTCATATAGAAGTCTACCTTTTGGTACCTTTAACCCGGTTTGTTCAGTCGCTACCATGCAGTGCAAAATTATCAAATTTTGATGACGTGGTCGATACTACCACAGGGAACAAATGCAATTGTTCTATGAAGATCGCAATTCTGAAATTTGATATGTTCAAAAAAAAATTCCATAATGGATCGAAGGCGTTAGAGATAAAAAAAAAAAATAAAAAAAAAAATACACTTCACGCGTGGCATTTGCGGACGACATGAAACCATAAACGGAGCAAAACACCGCTGTGCTCTTCAGTACAATTTTTCCTAACTGTCACCTGTCAATGAGTAAACATGGTACCATTTTAAAAAGCCCGAATCCAAGTGGAAGCATCTGTGATTCCATGAGGAAAATTATTTCCCCCCTGATTTCTATAATACAGTCGGACTCCCCTTACAGTCGCTCCCGTTTTGGAACCACGTCCCTTACGGAAAAACAAAAATGTCCACTATGGTCACTGTCTTTCCCCTTTCGAGTCCCCACCACTATACAATGCAAATTCAAATACTTGCGCGCCGGGTTCCACGCAGGCAGCGTACGTACCCTGTATCAAATACAGTCAACTCCCCCACGAGTGCACGTCCCACAAGTTGATGGATCCCTATAGTCAGTATCGTCACGACCCCACCACTCACTATCTCCTCAAGCGCCGCGTCCCCACTACTGTGCAAATGGTGCCGCGTGAATGCTACCTCATCGCGCTTACTAGCATCCGGGAGTGGGAGGAGTAGGGGAGGGTTACTTGTGGGACAGGGTGGTGGGGCGTCCGGTCCCGTGCAGTGCACTAGTGGGAGAGTCGACTGTGGGGGGGGGGGGGGGAGCGGGATAAAGTGCCACAGTGGACGCGGTGCCACGCTTCCGGTTCCGACCATGTTCTGTAAGAGAGGTCCGACTGTAATTCAAAATGTGTTATGTAAACAGACGAGATTTTGGCTATCCTCTGATAGTGGTTTTGTGGTTATGGAAACACCGGAAGTGTACCATCGCTACTTACTGTCATGTCATTGTGACCCATTCGACGTATGTGCATTAGCTTCAAATCTAGTTCGCTCATCGGTGTTAGAGGCGCGGGTTAGGCTATATAGTCAGCTAGCTTTCCATGCGCTCGGGGCATAAGGACCGGCCATTCAGTTATTATAGAGATCAGTGCGCTCCCTACTCCGCCGCACTATGTCGCGCATGCGCAGTTACGTTAAACTTAGTACCGCTACCGGTTGATGCTGGGTCAGCATGTAAGTGATGACGCTTGCGCTTCACCGGACAATCCATCTAGTTACTATATAGATCAATGATCTAAGTATTATATTTGTGCGAAAGTCGGGATATTTCGATATTTTATTAGAGGGAACAACTACATTAACCCGCTTTCCCACATTGAAAATAAATTTTTTGTCGTGAATCATGATGAAACTCGACGATTTTTTTCTAAATGGCAAGAAAAATATAATGCCCGCAATGTTTCTACCCTTTACCGTTCAATTTTGGTTTTATTACCAATAATAAGTGGAATTTTATGACAAACGGCGACAGAAATAGACATGGCAACACCTGATCGATCACCTGTCACACCTGTCGCGAGGTTTATCGGGATTTGAAATTCCGGCTGTTTCTTGGGAAATTCAATAACATCAGTTGGTAGGAAATGTTGCATTCATTTTCCAAAGAGTTCAATAATCATTTGTTGGATAAGAATGTTGCAAGTATCAATTTGGCTTGTGACACTCGACTCGTTTTCACCTTGCAACGCGAATGTACGAGTGCAGTGTTGCCAAGAGTATTCATCCGGAAGTCCACTGAATTCGTATGTGGCTGGATGTAACCGGATTAGTTTGCGGGTTCACATGATTAGCTTCACATCTTTCACCTAAACCAAGTCTAAATCCGGCCGTGTTGATCGTTTACATCGACACATTTTGCGCCCATTGCGTTGCTGAATCTGCGTTCTGCGACGCGATTGGACAACTTTGGAGATAACTCGCGTCTGCTGATCACTCAAAGCACTCAGACGATGTTCGATCAGCAAATCATGACGGCTAATTGTCTAAGAATTAATTCCTCCTTCGATATTGTTGATTACTCACTGCTTAGTGAATAACTGCCTAACGTTGAGTGGAAATTACACTTTTGGAAGAGTACTTTTCCTACCACTTCTACATTGAAAGGGGGGGGGAAAAGTCCATTCTATATATCTAACGGAAGACTCTTTAACGAGGTCAAGCCGTATATTGGGAGGCGTTGAGTGAGGTTCGGGGTAGAACTTTTACAACTACTGTGTGGAGGGCTTCAATATCAAGTCCTTTCCCAGGGCTCTTTCCGCCCACCCACCCCCTCCCCCCCCCCCCGCCTCCCACCCACCCTTTTATTTTTTATCTCTCTCGCCGAAAAAATTCAGCGTGAACATTCCGAGTGCTTTCTAGTCTTCCAGCAATAACTCACCCGAGGTGTAGAGTATGTATTAAACTACAAATGTCGTATGATTTTTTTTTATTACATATTTCACTTGATATTTAGCCTCTGGTTTTTTTTTCGACTGTTGATATGAAGGAAACATGGGGGAGGATTTTTGCTTTTCCATTTTATTATTCAACATATTTTCCTATTTTGAATGTTCACATAATTTATGGAATTTAATGACAGTTGATTGTTTGATTGATTGATTGATTGATGGATTGATTGAATTGCTCGGTGGAGCCTACATTATTGTTTCCATCTTATGATTTTTTTTTTTGAACAGGCTGTCGCTAGGGTCTACTTTTACTATATATTATGGAATTGTACATCAACTTCTTTTCTCAGTTTCTCATTTTATCTTTTCTCAAATTTATCACATGAATAGTTTTGCCTTCTTTTGCTAATTCGTGATTTTTGTTTTTGGTATACTTCACGTCTTACCCGTTTCACATCTAATTTTTCTATGGCTACTTGTGTGATCAATATTGGATTAGTACCTCAGATATTAAACACCAGTCTTGAAAATAAAGTCAATACTATAAAAAATTTATCAAACTAATTAATGTCGAATTATATATTTCTATGTTAATTGAATTATTTTATAATTACTTTTTTTTCCTAATAGGCTAGTTACTAATAACCATTTTCAACAAGTATGATATAGCTCCTAAAAATATTGTTTGTTTTTTTTTTCACTAAATGTACAGAGATTGTTTCTTCGCTCAATATTTCACCACAGATTGAATTTTTCCTCCTACCCCCCCACCCCCCCCCCCCCCACCCCCATACGGCGAGAAATTTTCATGAAAATAGATCGAAAGCTCTTAGTACAAATTACTGAAGCACTCTGGAATTGCTGGCCATTTCGCAGAGATACCAGAAAAAAAAGAGGAAAGGGGTAATAAAAAGAAAGGAGTGAAAACTGAAAAAAAATGGCAATATGAATTTTTCTCCTGTTTGGTTCAGTAATTGCTGACACAGCTAGCCGTCATATTGTCGTGTGCTCTTAGTAACTGTTCACCCCGACTCTTGAATAATTAGTTTCTCTTTGGCTGATGAATTTCCACTCAGGCATTTGCTCTATTTAATGAAAAATTTCTCACCATTGAATTCAATAATTGAGAAAAGGTGGTAATATTTTACATTGTGTTTCCCCATGTAGTATTTTACATTATTTTTTTTACCTTCCGATTTTTTGGGAAGTTATTGTAACGACTCCTAAATCGATTTTTAACTTCCCGATCCCAGAGGGAAGTTATTGTAATCACCCTGAAAATGAAAAGTCGAATTTTCAAGAAATTTTCACTATTCTCGATGTTTCACATCATCCGGACACGATTTTAGAGACGTGTCTGTATGTGTGTGTGTGTGTGTGTGTGTGGTCAAAACTTTGTTTAACGTTTCCGGCGGGACCACTGGACCGATTTATCTTTTTTTTCTCATCGACGCGTCTTGCAGGTCTCCAGGTCCGAAAGGAGCAATTTGTCGAAAAACTGATTCTTTCAATTGTTATTAACAAATTGAATTGTTTATATCGCTCTATCGCAAGAACGGTGCGAGATACGAAAAAAAGTGTTTAATGAAAGTTGTTCCCCGCAAAAAAATACACATTTAATATCTTATGACTTTTTTTCTTAGCACGCATAATTAATCAATTAATTAATTAATTATCTTACACGGAAATCAAACTTGAACTTTTCATTTTTTTGTAATCGACACGTCTCACTCGTGTTCAAGTCCGAGAGGAACGCTTTTCCCAAAAACTGATGCGGTCAATTGTTATTAACAAATTCAATGATTCATATGGCTTCATCGTAAGAACGAAGAGATATGACAAAAAGTGTCAAAGAAAGTTGTTCCCCACATAAAAATACACTTTGAGATCGGGAAGTTATTGGTTTGACCCTTAGAGGGTCACACCCTCATCCTGTTTATTTTGTTTTTTCTCCATATTGTATCGCCTTAATATGACATTTATTGCACAGCTAAATTGTGATGAAGTACCACATTGTAAATTCATTTTTCACCTTATTTTAATCGTACCACGTTGAACTGTTCATTAGATTAAAAGATAAAAAATATCAAAAATTGCCATGGTGGCATGAATTAAATTTTACACTTTGCTGACGACAATTATTGGCCTACCACAACCACCCTATCTACCTTGTCGTCATGATTGTTTTCTATAATGGCACAGTAGTACTTTTTTAAATGCTTGCCTGAATACTTTATTAAAAATTGTGTAGAAAATTGGATTTATCATGGAGCTTGCATAGCCCAACCATGTTACAAGATCAAAAATTTTTTTGTCTATACGCTTTTCACAATCAGGACATACAGCTGGTATAAGATTAATCACGAAAAATGGTGCCCACAGTATCACAAATGTAAAGAATATAACTCCAAGTACTTTAGTTGCTTTCTGCTCAAGTCGTATTATTCTACCATGTCTTGAACTATTTCTTGATATAACACTACTGTTACGCGAATGATGAGTTCTTACACTACTTGTGTATCTCAATAAACATGGTGATGATGCATTACTCTTTGCTAACATTGTTGATGCACTAGTTTGAGCTCTCAATGTTGCTGCTCTACGCAATTCACCGGGCCGTAATTGTCCTCGTACAGCTCTTGTGCTACCTGCAAGTAGATAAACAGTATCGTGTATTTCTTGGTTAAAGTCTTGTTACGTAATGTAAATTTTTTCTTTCGTCTCCGTTCCTCTCGCGTGCATTGCCTTAGAGGGCCTACTGGGCACCCATCCGGGTAAATCTCCAGAAGCCCCTGTGCTATGATGGTGGGCGTGTGTGATGGACCCCCCCCCCCCTCCCCCCTGCTACACCGGGTTAGGTTGCCGCCGTGTGTGTGTGTGTGTGTGTGTGTGTGTGTGTGTGTGTGTGTGTGCTCGAATCTACCATCAGAAATACACTTCTCCGAGAAGTTGCCGCAGTCTCATTTCTGGAGACTTTGACAGCGACAAGTGCCTTCTACCTACAACTTATATACCAGAAATGTCTTTCACGGCTAACAGCGAAATACAGAATCGCAATGTTAAAAAGCTCTTAAATATGGAACAAGAGAATTTCCAACGGAATTGTTGAATGTCTTGCATGAAAGGGCGATCATTATTTCTCCAGTCCATTGACAGCTTTTAGATGGTATAACATTTAAATGGGATTGGCGGGGAGGGGGGAGTGGGTGGTGGGGGGGGGGGGGAGTAACAATATGCAAAAGAGGAATTGGGAACAGCACTTTTGGTCCAGTGTCTTCATACCCAATTTAGCTCAGAGAATCTATCTGAATTTTATCATTTAAAAATCTTTCATGAGCGTACCATACCCGCAAGAGCGTCTCTTCTGTTCAAGATGATGTTAGCATTGATAGACCATCAAGTTCCGAACATGTTTTGCTGGTGAAAATGAAATGTCTAGCTCTGCACATCAAGGCACTTCTAATGTTACTCGATGATGGTCCACCTAGTCTTGTGGCTATGTGTATGTGATAATATATGCATGTGGGGGGGGGGGGGGGGGGGAGGTGTACAGGTTGAAAGTTACCGCAACGTTTTACCCTGCACAACTAATGCGATTGAGGTCTTGCATGTTGAATTTCAAGGGACTTGGCTCAATTTAGAGGTAATTAGAGCGCCAATTATGCGAATAAAAGGGTTTTAGGGAGAAATTACAAATTGGGGAGTTTTTATGGAGCACCGCTGAATCACTCAAGCCATTAGGTAAATTGATTTTTTTTTGTACTATATATATATATATATATAGTGAAGAGGGACCATTTGAGGGAAACCAATGCTAAATCATCCCTTCTAGCAATGCCATTTGGTATGCCAAAGTTACTTTTGGCTGATGTGCAGCATTGGATCAAGATTACTCTGGTATACATAAGTCACTATCGTGGTCCCTTTTCACATGAATGGGCCCAAGCATACTCGTAAATTTTATAAAGACTCACCGATCATTGAGCCACGCCTCCCCGTTCTCCATGTGACAATGGAATTGGCAATTTCCAAATTTTTCGTTTCACTTTTGGCGGTTCTCTGCACACCACTGATGTCTGATTGTTTGTTGATTAAATTAAAATTTTCACTAGATATGATAACAACTTCTTTGCCACTTTGTGGAAATTGCCTCTGTGATGATTCTCCAAAATAATTAAAATCATATCTTCTCGGCAGTGTGATATTTTTATTATCCATTTCTTTGGAATTATTACGAAATGTTTCGTTTGTTGATATAGTTTTTGAGTAGGCGGTGGGTGGGCCTATTAATACACTTGAGTCAAAACTTAATGTTCGTTTATGTACGTGTTTTGGTAAATCTAATGAATTTTTTTGAAGGTAACCCTCATTGTAGGTGTATGCACGTCTTCTGGGTGTCCAATTTGTCGATGGAGTAGGCTCGTCATGTGGTGTTGTTAAACTAACTTTTGAACCGGATTCACTGGTCACTGCATTGTCAATTCTGTAATTCAGTTTATGAGTATTAGTTGCAAGAATAGTAATGACAGGATTTTTTTTTTTAAGTGAAACTTCTATAGGCGCCTTTGGGTGTGAGTCGAATACACGCGAGTCGCTATGTTACAAAAACCGACACTATTGGGGAGGGGGGAAGCGCCATATATGGAGTGCGTACGTACTTTGCTCGCTAGGATGTAGAGACGGGATGCGAGGCACGGGGAGGGGAGCACGAGAGAGAGAAGAATAGAGCATTCACGCACATCTAAACCCATTTACAATGTGTTGCATGGGAACGTCGATAATGACGCGTTCGCCATAATTTAACGCAGGGCGTAAGATGGCGTTATGCGCATTTTCTATCCACGGTAAAAAGCCAGCTGTTTTCCAGTCTGGTGTGTTAATGCATACGTTATATATGTGCTGAGCGTTATTTTCTATATCATAATTTATGTCCGGAATAATTTGGTGTGTGTGTTAATCAAAAGTTTTCGTTTCTTACTTCAGTTATCACAAACCGATAATTTCATTTGTAGAAAATCGTGAGATGGAAACAGAATAAAAAATCTTTTGTATATTGATATAATTGGATTGTTTTAAATCATAACCTCCGATTTACACTCCGATATTAGAGCCACTGATCCTATCCTATCCTCAGCAGTCGAAAATATATTTACAGAATATCATAACTTCTCTATGAATTCGGCAACTACGAGGTTTCACTCCTGTCGCGTAGCTCTCGACATACATGAGACTCATCGGGATTTTTATATTGAAAGTGTGTTAGAAGAGCGAAATGTTTCTATCGCCTCGAGTAACTCGGCTAGGTCATTTAGGTAAAGATAAAAATCTTTCGCGGCGCCCAAATAATTCGTCCTGCGCACGCGCATTTCCTTTTTCCGCCGCGCGCACTGGTGGCGCGTCGGTTTCTATCTTACGCTTTTCGATAATTTCGATATCCATTGATAGTTTCTTTCGTCTCTTTTTTACTATAGGATCACATGTCTCGTTTGCACATGTCGACTGATTTTTCTTATCTTCATAAACTACATACCCATTACGGTACCACAGAAAACTGGTAGAAACTCTTTTCTCTAAATTAAAAAAAAATCTAAGAGAATGCTATTGAGTTACCAGTTATGAGATGAACAAATTCTGAGAGGTAGAACAATTTCTGAGAATGTGGGGTACATGGTATTCGGTCAATATTGCGTTGAATGGTAGAACGTACTCAGTGAATTTAATTTGTTTTCCCTCTATTCTGGTGTGGCTCCCGGGTGGGAAATTTCCAGAATATGTGCAACAAGCTTGCATTTTATGGGCAAAAAAAAAATGAATTTATGTCGGTGCATTGATGCAGAATTTTTTTGGTTTTAATGAGAAAATATTTTCGACTGTGAAAAATTATTCCACTTGGTAATTTGTGTGAAATAAAATGCTACTATTTTTCCCGTGGAATAAGGGTAGTTTGTGCAGGTCTATTGAAGCTCTATAGATAAGGATGAAAAAAGTATCAGCTGTATATTTAGGTAAATAGTTGAGTAAATATGCGCAGCCAACCGTGAAAATTGACACCTCATTTCCTACATCGAGCCGCGAATTTCCGGATGACATGTGGGCAAATGTGCGATATATATGTTTTCAAATTGATTAATGGTGATATTCGTAATGTGCAACACATCGCGATGTACATTATTAAAATTAGCCTGGGCAATAATAGAGTTAATTGCTGATATTAAACAACATGAGAGAGTTAATACAATGAAATACGGATATTTTCTATTCGCGTTGCCTAGCATTGACCTCCATTTTTGATGAATATCTCGAGATCTAGGGGAATCGAGACAATCTTCATAGGAACTTATTTGTAGAGCTCGATGGCCTCCACAAAAAGTTCCCTATAAAGTTTTCCCTAGCTCTCTTTGCTTCGGCGCTATTGGTGAAAAACGCAACTGCGACACAGATTTTCTCCATCACAATTTCTGGCTAGGAAATCTTTTATTCCGAAAATTTCGAAAATTTGTGGTGGGGGAAAAATTTAGGAAGAGAGTTTCTAGGTGGTAGAGATGTGGGAAAAAATGGAAATATTATTAATAAATTTTCGGCCGAATTTTCCGAGCTCCTCCCTCGTCTTTAATGTTTAAGCAAGTGAATGTCGAACGCACAATAAATTATTATTTTCCCTGATATATGTATGAGCTGTGTCATTCAAATATTCCGCGACTTTGAAAACTCACGTTGGCCTCCCAAGCCAATAAGCTAACATCAAAGCCACCATAAAATAGGTCAACGGTGCAAAAAACTTCATTCATAATTAATAAAAAGTACTTCTTCGATTCGGGGAGTCAGGGTAAAATTCTAGATTGGTTATTTCAGAACCCGATACAGTGAGATGCAATTTCTTTGCAACCCCCCGCCCCCCTCCCCTCCCCCGCCGAAAAAAAATTAGCCAGGTCCTGGGGAAACCTTGTGCATGAAAAAAAGAGGCGGCCGCTCGCCGTCTTTTTCGCCCCGTCAACCAATTCAAATATTCTTTGAAGAAGACTAGGCCTCCAGGCTGTATTTGAAATTGCATCTACTGCGGCTTACACTCACACATAGAAAAAAAAAGAAGAAAAAAAATTCTCCTTTCATGATCAAATAAGCGGATTATAAGAATTCGGTCAAACGAATTTTCCCCCAGTCGCTTTTGTTGTGAACGAAAAGGAGATTGATCTTTGCTGGAACTGATTTTCACTTCACTTCTGGTGAAAGATTTACCTCAATTCTTTGTAGACATTTCTTGAAATGATTTTACGCGTGTGGGAGCGGGATAATGATTCTAATCAAGAAGGTACTCTCATTGAAGGATGGATGTCCGTAAAATTGAGGGCGCAGGTTATTTTGAATTTGCCGCTCTTTTGGTTCTAATTGACTAATCGATTTTTTTTTTTGCATATTTATATGTATGAATCGGGGATTCCCGGCATCGCGGATTTTTTTTTTGGGGGGAGATGAAATCTCGTGGAAATTGGACCAAGATTTTTTGCCAACTTGGGAAGTATATGTGGTGCCAACTTTTTTTTCCGCACGTCCCATCGTGTATCAAGTATCACTCATGACACTCTCATCATCGATCAGGCACTTACAAATTTCAGCGGAGTCCCTCCTTAAAGTACTTGCGCAGTAACGCAATAATGATGAGAAAACGGCGCAGTAAGCGGGGGGTGGTGGGAGGGGGGGGGGAATTTTGGATACTATGAAGAATTACCAAAAAATGAGAAAGGAATTGGAAAAATTTCAATTGCCTGATTTTGCTGATCGGACAGGTATTCAATATTTATATATATGTATATATATAGCTTGTTTATATTAATATATTAAAAAATGGGGTAAAATATTTGATACTTGAAAAAATGATATTCGCAAATTGTGAGTTACATTTTTTTTCGGGTTTACTCGCATAATGAGGGCCGCGCCGCCGCTGGTAATTGCCAAGTTAGATCCAGTTTTTCTTTAACACATTTGAAAATGAATCTAAATAATTTATAAATTCGATAATTGAGATATTGAGAAAAGGCGGCGCGCCGCTCATTATGCGAGTGATGGGGATGAAAATCGCCCAAAAATTCCGGTCGTTTTCCACTTTTCCCTGATCTACATGATTACATATCCTAATTTTTATCATTAATTTTGTTTTACACGACCTTTTCGTAATCAGATTACGGGCTTCTAGGTCTGGGATATTTTAAAAACCCCCATAAAGTGGAGTACATAAAATAGTCGTTTCACCCGAAAGCAAAGTTGAATTGAACTTTGGACTCTGATGGTAACGTTATATGGCGTTAATGAACACTATATAACATCCAATGGGACAGTGGAGGGGGGGGGGGGGAGGGGGTGGATTATTGATGGTGTGGCGTGAATGTGCTGCTTTAAGTTTTACTTTACAACTCAATCCGATTCTCTCACTTCCCATGGCATCTCATATTTTCAAATGCATTCGCAGCACATGCTTGACAAATACTCATCCAACGCTTTAGAACAATCCATCTAATCCTACTTCATAGTCGCGGGTGGGTGGCGGGGGGGGGGGGGCAGCGTAATACACGAGTAAACAAGAACTTGGCAAATGCTCGTGGTATTGTTAAAATGGGTAAGTGCGTTGGTAGCGAATAAATTTCAATGGTCCCCGAGGTCTTTCTCAATTTTCCCAGATTTTTCCTTCCAAATGGATGTCTTACATTAGCATTATTGTGAATTTTTTTTCCCGAGAAATGATGGAGAATAGTCGGAACGTTTTCAAATTTTTTTATTGTCATTTAATATCGCCATATTCATGTAAGTGCTGAGTGCTAAATATTGGATAACCCACATGATTAAGCACTGAAAATCGGGTTAGGGAGTTGACCGACTTGCCATTTTGGAACGGGATTAATCCTTTACGTAATCTTTATCTACCGCATGCGGAGTTATACTGCCTTAGTCATCTTCCCCTTGCGCTCACACCGTGCTATTGGTTGACAATATTATTTTAGATTATTTCTATGGATTTGGTCCCCTCCGTAAATTCGTGAGAATTAATTCACCTTCAAGGCTAAAGCCGGTCAGTTTTTTTTTACAAATAGTAGCTTGTTTTTTTTCAATTAACAGCTGTGGGGGGGGGGGGGGGAGAAATGGGATTCTCCCGAATTTCGTAAGCTCGGGATCTTCTGTAATTACTGTGATCACTTGTTGTGATTATTTATCAGCGTTGCAGTTTATAATATACCCGAATCGGGCATTAATTTTGGTGGTGGACATTTAACGGACGGACACTTAACGGATGAACACTTAATGGGATGAGCACTTAACGGATGGACACTTAATGGGTAGACACTTAACGGATGGGCACTTAATGGGTAGACACTTAACGGATGGGCACTTAATGGGTGAACACTTAACATATGGACATTTAACGGATGAACACTTAATGGGATGAGCACTTAACAGATGAACACTTAATGGATAGACACTTAACAGGTGGAGACTTAACGGATGTGCACTTAACGGATGTGCACTAAATGGGTGGACACTTAACGGATGAACACTTAATGGGATGAGCACTTAACGGATGTGCACTTAACGAGTGGGCACTTCATGGATGAGCACTTAACGCATGGACACTTAACGGAAGTCCACTGTACGTTGGCTCAAAATGTGTGAGTGCTGCCGAGTTCGAGAAAATGTCGGCTTCCGCCTGCGCCGTCAGATGGGGTCATGGTGAATGGGGGAAAAGAAGCGGTTTCCGGTTTTGAGAATCTATTCAATGGTTGACGATAAATCGAGGGTATTGGAGTTGGATGGAGTCACACTCAATGTGATAATTCAACCGCTACATTGACCATGGAATATCAAATAAAGTCCAGTTTTGTACATTGAGTTAGTACAATTTTGGTGATCAATATAACGGACCTGGGTGGTTCAAGAACATCTTTTTGCCGTGGATTATAGATAGAAAACGGGAAAAATTGCACGTCATCGGGCGTTGTAGAGATAATGCGTAGACCCCATAATCATAGTAAGGGGTGGAAAAACGAGGCAGCAGAAATTGTTCTATTATTCTTTTCTCGGTAATGAATTATGACATGAAAACGACGCGGACAATGTATTCGACAATTAACATTTTTCCCGAGGCCCGACGACCTTCTACATCCTGGGAGATCCGTTCTACCGAAATAACGCACAATTGAAAGTGGTTACATACATATACTAATTATCTATTCAACGTCTGGTTGTTTTATCTGAACATTTCCGAAAAAAACTTCAAGGAAAATACATTTCCCCTTACCCAATTCGCGTACTGGAACGAAGATGAGTAGAGAGCTCATATTCCTGCTGATGTGACATTGATCTCGGTGTAGCGATTGATGTTTGACCTAGTCCGAAGGGTGCTGCAACTCCTTCTAAGCCCCTCGATAGCTTGAGCATTTCCGCTCCAAATGCTCGCAAGGCTGCCATTGCTGATGGCGGCGGCTCGCTCTCCGGTAACCAAAGATCATGAGTGTCCAAAGTCGTTGGTTCGGTGTCGTTTGATGCGGCAGACGTATGCTGGGGTATTTCACTACTTGTCCCATTTTTACGATTCCCCAAAAGCCGTCGCCAAGTCTTTTGCCCATTGGTATCTGGTTACCCAAAATGGTTACCCAAATTACCCAAATGTCATTGCTCTGGTACTCAAAAATTTTTTTTACATTCATTTGGAGTAACTGAATAGTTTTGAATGAAAATCAACATTTTCTGGCACGGGCGGCGATCTGCTATACGCGCGAGCACAGTCAAATTATTTGCAATTTTTGAAAGTCTTTAAATTTTACGGACTCATTGAGTTACTCCAATTAATTACCAGCCATTCATTATTCAATTGATGTGCATTTTTACCAACCTGTGGGACGTGGACCCCGGAGATTTTCGTGTTGTTGAGCCAATAGGCGTACGGTAAGCGCATATGTCAGTAGCATTACACCAAGGGGAATATAAAAACATATTATACTACCAATTAACTTGTACAGCGGATCAGGTATTTGGCAATCACCATCAACTAGCACAGACGCGTCATCCTGAAACATGATCATATTTTTTTTTTTGAAGTGAAATTCTATATGCGCCTTTGAGTGTGAATCGAATGCACGCGAGTCCCTATGTTACAAAAACTGACGCCATTGGGGAGGGGGGAGAGCCATATATGGAGTGCGTACGTACTTTGCTCGCTAGGATGTAGAGACACGATGCGAGGCACGGGGAGCGGAGCACGAGAGAGAGAAGAATAGAGCATTCACGCACATCTAGACCCATTTACAATGTGTTGCATGGGAACGTCGATAATGACGCGTCCGCCATAATTTAACGCAGGGCGTAAGATGGCGTTATGCGCATTTTCTATTCACGGTAAAAAGCCAGCTGTTTTCCAGTCTGGTGTGTTAATGCATACGTTATATATGTGCTGAGCGTTATTTTCTATATCATAATTTATGTCCGGAATAATTTGGTGTGTGTGTTAATCAAAAGTTTTCGTTTCTTACTTCAGTTATCACAAACCGATAATTTCATTTGTAGAAAATCGTGAGATGGAAACAGAATAAAAAATCTTTTGTATATTGATATAATTGGATTGTTTTAAATCATAACCTCCGATTTACACTCCGATATTAGTGCCACTGATCCTATCCTATCCTCAGCAGTCGAAAACATATTTACAGAATATCATAACATCTCTATCAATTCGGCTCCTACGAGGTTTCACTTCTGTCGGGTAGCTCTCTACGCACATGTTCTTTTATTTACTTTATTTCATGGAGAGAAAATATTGAAAGTTGTATGGGGAGAATTTCCAGCAGAATTTCTGCTCCACGATGCTACATCATTATCTACATCATTATTTTAATTTTCTGTTGACAGAACACCGGAGCAGTGTCCAAGTGTGGTGTCCCTTTTGGCTGAGAGTTATAACCCACATGTTAGGTATGGTGCAGCAATGGCACTTGGCATAGCATGCGCTGGTACAGGCCTCAAAGAAGCTATTGCCTTGCTCGATCCCATGGCCAATGATCCTGTAAACTTTGTGCGGCAAGGTGCCCTCATTGCATCTGCTATGATTCTAATTCAACAGACGGAAGCAACTTGTCCAAGAATCAAAGAGTTCCGCGCGCTCTATGCCAAGGTTATTATTGATAAACATGAGGACGTCATGGCAAAATTCGGAGCTATTCTTGCACAAGGAATCATCGATGCTGGTGAGTAATTATCACTGTTCCGATTAGGCGCGCACTGTGACACGTTTATGGCTTATATCTCGAAAACCGAAGCAGATAATCCAATTTTCATATAGATGTTTTTCGTAGGGCATATTGCCAGCTACAATAAAGTATCATATGAACTTTTGATTAGCTTCGTAGTTTTCAAGATATCAGCGGAAAACGGGTGTGCATGGTACCGCGCAATAGCGGATGGCAGAGTATCGTTTCCCTCAATTTTGTTGGGTAGTAGAAAGTATTTTTAACTTCACTTTAAAGGAGGCAAGAGGTACTTGGGACATTATTTGATATTATGCAAGCACCCTATTAGGTGCAACGAGATGCGCGCAACGTAATCTCTATAGCAAAAAGGGAGAGACCAGAGAAAATATCGAAAAGCGTAAGACCGGAACCGACGCGCCACCACGCAGCGCGGCGAAAAAAGGAAATGCGCGCAGCCAAACTTGTGGTAAAAACAAAACACGTGTCACCTAATATCTTTGCAGACGCAGTGTTTGTATGGTAGACACTCCCGTAATAAGATACATTTGCTTTCAATGCTACTTCTGTTCCGCTGGTGTGCATCATATTGTTCTTGCTTTGAGTGTCACAGAGTGTTACAGCCCAGAAAACCTGAAATAAGTGTTATGAAATATTTTGGTAATCCAAGAGCGGTGGCGCGTGCTGCGCACGTGCACTTCCTTTTCCCGCCGCGCTGGCTGGTGGCGCGTCGGTTCCCGTCTTACGCTCTTCGATAATTTCGATATATAGCGATAGTTTCGTCTCTCCTTTTTACCATGGGATATTTTAGTAGAAATTCTACCGAATTTTGGACTAAATTTTCTGCGGTGACACTTTTTCCATTAATTTTTTTTATTTTTCGAGAAATGGAATTTCTATGCCAATTTATCACAAGACTATTCATGACAAGAAAGCTAAAAGAATGATTTAACCTGCCACACTTTTTGCTATCCAATGTCCACATGAAGTGCTAATAAATTCCATCCACGTAAGTTGTTCTATAGCGTCTAGACCCTTGTCACAGTGTCACGGGAACAACTGACAGGTACAAGTTCTCCGACTTCTTCAAAAGTTATCCCAACGTTGTAATTCATTTCTCCGACGTACCTTTTAACGCCAATAATCATTTTGACTTAAATTATTTATGAATACTTCTCAGACTCTTGTTGAGCAAAAAAAGAATTGGATGATACCTATACTATGAAGTCATGTCACTCAATTAGACCAAACGGGCAGAGTATTAAATTGAAAAATATGGTATGCTGGGGTGGAGGATTGTGTACAATCCCAGGGAATGATGTAATTTAGCAACTGCCAAGTTGAGATAACGAAGCTCCTGTTGACTCTTCCTGTTTACTTGTCTCAAGACAATTTATTTATGTATAAATCATGTTTTACTTAACAGGTGGACGCAATGTTACTGTCTCACTTCAGTCACGAACAGGTCATACTAATATGTTGGCAGTTGTTGGTGCACTGGTATTTACTCAGTACTGGTACTGGTTTCCACTTGCTCATTGTCTTGCTTTAGCATTTACACCTACATGCTTGATTGGCCTCAATGCTCAACTCAAGATGCCAAAGCTGGAAATTCGCTCAAATGCACGTCCCAGCGTTTATGCATATCCAGCACCACTTGAAGAGAAGAAACGTGAGGAACGGGAAAAGGTTACAACAGCTGTATTAAGTATTGCTGCTAGAGCAAGGAGACGTGAATCAGAGAGACGTGTTCGTCACTCCCACGAATTGATGGAAGTTGTAAGTTCAGCAGTATTACATTAATCATGGGACGGACTTTGAAACAAAAACAAAAACAAAAACAAAAACAAAAACAAAAACAAAAACAAAAACAAAAACAAAAACAAAAAAAAAAACAAAAACAAAAACAAAAACAAAAACAAAAACAAAAACAAAAACAAAAACAAAAACAAAAACAAAAACAAAAACAAAAACAAAAACAAAAACAAAAACAAAAACAAAAACAAAAACAAAAACAAAAACAAAAACAAAAACAAAAACAAAAACACAAAAACAAAAACAAAAAAACTCAGAGTTTCATTTTCCAACTCATCCACGATCCAATTCCCACTCACTCCTCCCCCCCGCACTCGCATCTCCAGCCTCCATAATTCTGCGCCTGTTGATGACTCTCCCACTGAATTGAGCCTTCATTTTCCCCATTTACCCTTCATGACTTTTTTTTCCATTATTGAAGTGCCTCATTTCGATCAATATTCTACTGTGAATCTATTCCAGGATCCACCCACAGCCGAGGCAAAAGAGACGGCTGAAATTAAAGAAGCGCCAGCAACATCATCTGCTGTGAAAGAGAAGGAGGAGCGTAAGAAGGAGAAGGAGGATAAGGAGAAGAAGGAGGACAAGGAGAGCAAGGAGAGCAAGGAGAGCAAGGAGAGCAAGGAGAAAAAGACGAAAGAGGATGAGAAAGAGAAGCGCGAACCCGAGCCGAGCTTTGAAATTGTCCAAAATCCAGCTAGAATTCTTCGTCAACAGCTCAAAGTGATACAGCTTGTTGAGGGTAGTCAATATGCACCAGTTAAGGATATTCAAATCGGTGGAATTGTCATGTTGAAGCATATCAAGCCTGATTCGGAGGAAGAGTTGGTCGAGCCAGTCGCTGGTAAATTTCCGCATTTTTTTCTTTTTTCTTTTCTTGGAGAACATTCCAAGGTGGTTGTTTGATGTTAATGTTTACTCATTTTCAAATTAGCTTTTGGACCCAAGCCAGATGAGGAGAAGGAAGCTGATCCACCAGAGCCATTCGAATTTACTGAGGAGTAATTCATTAGACACTTCGGTGATTGAATCATCCAGTTTTCCGCCCTTTTCCTTCGCTAACAGCAAGTTATTTAAACGGTAATATAGAATTTGTGGGTTACCCCCTTTTTTATGCAATGAATGAATTGAATAAACCATATGATATTCCAATTGCAATGGTGGTTTTTTTTCTTTGGTACATGTTGTTGGGGGGGGGGGGGGGGAGCATGCGGAAGTAGTGTTGGTCATGGAGTCAATCGATTAAGGGGAAGGGTCTAGCAGGGTGGTCAGGTCAATGGGATGTAAGGAAGGGAGATCTCCGCACGGTGCAGCGGAAATTTATGAGACAGAATCGCGATTTTTTTTTTGGTTCGGAATTGGTGGTTGTGATTAATCGGATTTGGGGGATTCAGATTTTTGGACTCGTGGAAAATTTTTGGTAGTTTCAGAGATTGTTGGACGTTTTTATATTTTGGAAATTCTGGAAATTTTTGGAATTTTTGAAATTTTTGAAATTTTTGAAATTTTTGAAATTTTTGAAATTTTTGAAATTTTTGAAATTTTTGAAATTTTTGAAATTTTTGAAATTTTTGAAATTTTCGAAATTTTCAAAATTCCTTAAATTCTTGAAATTTTTGAAATTTTTGAAATTTTTGAAATTTTTGAAACTGGCAATTTTTGAAATTTTTTACATTTTTCTAATTTCGGTATTTTCAAAAATTTCTGAATTGTTAGATTTAAAAAATGTTGAAATTATGGTCCTGACAATTAGAATTTGTCAACTATTCTGACTGGTTCTGCTTTTTCGTCAACTTTTGATTTTTGGGGATTTCAGAAATTCCAATTTTCAAAATCCTTCTATTTTTTCCAAGTCTCGGATTTTTCCACAGATTTTAAACTGTTCCAAGTTGTTTAAAAATTATCCAAAAATCTAGAACTCGAGTACCAAATCTCCCTTAAAAAAAAATTCCATGACACTTTTAAAATCTCACAACATCAAATTTTTCAAAGGGCTTCCACGGATCCCCTGAACTCGGGATCTATTTTAATCTCATACTCGAACACGTCTTGAAGGTAATTTGGAAGTGACAGGGCAATCTACTTGGCATTCCAGTAGGTGGACTATTTTAAATGGTGTCACGACAGTTAATCATTACGGAAATATAATTATAACAAGTTAGGGCGACTGAGTGTGACCTTTGAACCTCACTCAGAGCACTTCCCGCTGCGCCCTTCCTAAAATTACAGTACTATTTCAAAGGTCGTAATCGCTCAATTTTTTCTTCGACAGCTTCTCTTGAATGAGCACTCGCGTGTGATTTGGACTTGGTATTTAAATTTTTTACATCCGGACTTCACCCACTGGTTTAGCTGCGGGGAATTTCCCATGTATTCCCATAGAGTTTTAACGATTATAATTAAAAAGAAATGGTTCGATGCTTTCCAAAATAAAACATACTGACGGTAGGAATCACATCATTGATTACACAAGAAACTAATGGAGTGAATGAGTGAGTGGGTGGGTGGGTGGGTGGGTGTGAGTGAGTGAGTGAGTGAGTGGGTGAGTGTGGATGGGTGGGTGTGAGTGAGTGGGTGAATGGGTGTGAGTGAGTGGGTGGGTGGGTGTGAGTGAGTGGGTGGGTGGGTGGGTGTGAGTGAGTGGGTGGGTGTGAGTGAGTGGGTGGGTGTGGATGGGTGGGTGTGAGTGGGTGGGTGGGTGTGAGTGAGTAGGTGGGTGGGTGGGAGTGAGTGAGTGCGTGGGTATGAGTGGGTGGGTGGGTGGGCGGGTATGTGTGTGTGTATATATGTTAATACACATAGAAAACAAAAGATTTTCTGTCCGACTGAACCTTCTGTTGAAACTGACAGATAGATTTCCATGTGTTTCAATTCTCGAACCTGAAATTTAGATGGAAAAATAATCCTTCGAATACGAGCCGAGCTTTTAAATTAATCGGATATTTCCCTGAAGGTTTTCTATACGCGAGCGAAGTCATCAAGTTTCACGCTCGCAATTTTTGCCCTCGACGACCCAGAAGTGAGGTGTATACTTTGAGGGACGTTAGACTTCCGGTAAACTATTGAGCGCATGGAGCCGAAGGAAAGAACTTTGTCGCATGCTATGATTTCTCATAAACTCTTCGAGTTTCAGCACTGACGACGGAACTCGCCATTCTAATACTGACGCTGACAAGAATCATTGACAATGTCAACCAGCTGGATCAATACGGACAAACTTAACTCTGTGAGTTGTTTACAACAAATCGATGGCAAAATATCCCCATAATTATATAGCGCCGATTATATTACACGAGCTAATCCTCAATGATGATGATGCTGCGACACCACACATCTGCACTCGAAGACAAGCGTAATTTTGTGTGAATGTATCCATTAATTACACGCATGGCTTTACCTTTTGACTTTGACTAAATTCGAGTATCATTGTGGTATTTGGCCGTGTCAGGCAACCACCGGAATAGCGCTGCAAGTGTATTTCCCCATCAATTTATATGCCGCTTCTAATCTAGTCTATTATCCGTTGCGGCCGCACTTTTATCTCCGTTTGATTTATTTCATTCGCTCTTATTTTTTTCCTCCATTTTTCTCCCCATCTACTCCCTTGAAGCGCTTCACCAAATTTAAACTATCGAGAAAAACAACTGTAATCGAAAATTAAATGCATTTATTCGTGATATATTTGCATAATTCCTCGATATCGATCTTTACTTGTGGTAGGTGGTGCCAGTGGGTGGGTGGACGAAAAAAAAATTGGATTAGTTTTCAACTGATGAAAGCTACAAAGTTTTCTCATGATCAGTTAATGTTTTTTTTTTTCATTTCTCATATTGCAATGTATTTAGAAACTTTAATCAGCGGTATTTCGGGTAAGTTGGATGGTGAACAAGTTTTAGGGGAGGTTTCTCTGGAAGATATTGATGACAATTTATTACAATTACAATTCCTTCAAAAGATATTGGGAAATAATTTGTCTTCCACTGTGCGGAAGAGGAGCAAGTTTTTGGGGAAAAGAATCAAAAGGAAAACAATGTTAAGGGAAAAATATGGGGGGGCGTTACGAAAATTGCGACACGCCACATGGCACTGTAGCAGAGTGGGGAGAAGAGCGTGAACCGAGTGTACTGCTAGTGTCAATTATGGAGAAAACCAAAGCAGAACGTTGCAAAGAATATCGTGATCGTTTACGTGAAAAGATTGCTTTAAAACCAAAGAAAACAAAAACAGTAGGCCAAAGTGCGGCCGAACGTATGAGGGATCATGGGGCCAGGGCAAAAGCAATCAATGTCAACGTTGAGGATCATAATCTCTCACATGTGAATCAATCGAGCAATGATCAGAATATCGAAACTGTACCAGAGCATGTCATTTCGAATTTTGTCGTGACAGTTACAAGAGTAAGTGAAATAAAACTCAATCACGATTGTAATTAACTAATTCAGTCGATAAGTGGTGGAGGATAGAAGGGTAATGAGTAAATTTTTGATATGTTATTCACTGAATTGATTGATCGAAAGAGCAGAAAAAAAAATTTCGCAGTTAGTGAAATGAACCACTATCAATTTTCACTTCTGTCGCGTACCCTCGTGCGCATCCTTTTTTTTCTAATTACCTGAATTAGTTATCTTGAAAATATCCCATAATAATATCACAGACTGTCACCGGCCGGCCTATCCGCCATTTGTGGCGCGACATTTCAAAACCACACGACGCGTGGCAACGGCGCTTAGAATTTTTATACTACGTATCTGGTAGCGCCGCGAGCGCTGCGCCGTTCTTCTCGATCCACACTTGATTTGCCAATTAATAACTAATTATTGTGTGATTATGTAAGCGTGGAATCGTCATTTCTGGATAGCAGACATATCAATTGAGAATATCATAAATCCTCCTTGCACAATTCATGATGTGCTTCGATTTGTCCTGGAAATAGAATAAAAAACTGACTGCACTCACGCCATAGAGCGAAGGGTTATAAAGTGTCGAGCGTGAGGTGTCACGCCACTTCGATATTAGAGCCTCAGTATAATGAAAGGTTGCGGCTTTCGGCAACCACCCGAGATCGAAGCCCCAAAGTGCCTCAATAATTTTTAATTACCATACCCGCTCAAATCTCTCAGAAATATTGGAAGAAAATAGCTTTTACCGTGATCAAAGAAAATGTAACTGACAAATTGCAACATAGCAATCACAGTTAAATATCGGAACAGTAAATACACAAACGGACTTGACCATCCAAGCTTGAAAAAGCATGGGATTAAATGGGAAATTGAAATACCTGTTATTTACCCCAGCGGGCCATTTTTTTTCTCTATCACTCCCGCATTCAGCATTGTTTTCTCTAACTCCTAATTTGTTTTTAACTATTCGGGAAAAGAGAATATCATCCGCGCTTCAATTCATGGTTTTCATAATTACCGAATGCGCTTTTTCGTAGCCATGTTTGAATTGAAAGGAGTATTGTTTATAAAACTTCCCCAGACCCTAATAGCAAATTGCCACGATTTTTGCGCTCTGTAAAATAAGTATTTTATATTACCAGTATGGCAAAATCAAATTGTGATGTGAAAGTAACAATAATAAATTTCGAAATATTTTTCTAATATTTATGAGATCAATCGAGTTTTCTAGGAAATGGGAAATTCCGGGAATATTCGAAATGACATTCCTCTATGTATTGACAATCGATGGAATGTTATGTACAAGCGATATGGGTGTATTCGATACCTAAAGTCTATTTTGGCTTCCAAAAAAAATGAGAAGTATTAGCGAACATGGGTGTTGAAACTTGACAGGGGCCGTGGCCTCCGTGTGTACCCACGTGATTTCATTCATGTTTTATTTACACGATAGCTCCGCCCCCATGGAAAAATACCCGAAAATATGTTTCTCATGTTTTTCCCCTTCGCAAACTACATAACGTTTGTCTGAAACATTTTCACATTCGACTGTTTATTTACTAGTTCCGATGTAGTAATTGACGATGGGGGCAGGGCGGTCTCAGCCCTCAAGGAGGACTGGGAAATCTTGGATTGAGGCTGAGTGCCAACCCTGATTCAGGCCTGTCTCAGCCTCGAAATGATAACGCCGTTTGAGGCTCGTAAACCAAGCCTCAGCTCAGGGTTCATGGGGAGCCTCAACTGAGCCTTGAAATCCCAACGAGCATTGAACGGCCTGAGACAAGCCTCGAACGGCATTGTCCTCAAAGACTGCACCACATTGGTAAGAGGGTTTAACTGGGGCTCATCCCCATTGACTAAAATCGACTAATCGACGCGGTTATTATTGATATGTCACGGTCGATTATGTCATACAATTTTCCGAGGAACTGAGGAAGGAACCGTATCAATAGGCCGAGGATCAGGGAGTATGCATTGAGGAAATTGGTTAGCCCAACCTCCATCAGCAGACATCAGCGCCTCCAATGGATAATTCTGGCGACCATCGTATCCATTGAACTATCCTGTGCTAAGCGTAGGTATTTTCAGCCTCGAGAGCGTCAGCCTGAGGCAAGGCTGAACCAAGCCTTAGCAATAGCCTTATTTGCTACCCTGAGTTTGAGGCTGCTTTGGAAGATGAGATTAAGCCTGGCACAGGCTTGGCTGAGTCGAGCTCGAGGGAACAGGCCTGCTCTCGTCGTAGCCCCCCCCCCCGGCGTCGGGTTAGGTTCCCGCCCGGCCTTGCGGTCTCATTTTATGGGTACCACCAATAGCGCACACGGAATGTTCCTGCTATTGGTCGGAAACAGTTTCCGGAGGCCGGTCGCGGACCTAGGGCCGTAAGCACACACTCTACACACCAAAGCCGACTGGTAACAGATGTGAAATGGTTCGGCTTGCAATCAAAGTCAATGTAATCGCTTGGAATTAACGATGCGCTAGCTCTAATAGGAGCGAACCGGGGTTTCTGAAAATTATGTAAAATTCAGAAATACCGGAAATGAAACGCAAAATTTTCACCTGCAAGTGTATCTATATATAATGTCCTTTCTTCCCCGCTCTTCTCTGCACTATATATAGCTGTATAGATCAATAGATCTGAGTGCTTATTAATGAAATCCATAACTGAAGGTAGTATTATCTATTATCTACTACAAACTGCTAATTTAATAATGCAAAAATTACCTTTGAGTACATAAGACTTAGTGGCAGGCTCATGGCAATGCTGAGAAGCCAGACGAATATTATTTTCAAAATCACCCGCTTGCGCGTTTTATTTCGGCCAAATTTCATGGGGTAGCGTAGACTCAAGTATCTATCTACACTTATTGTACATAAGTGCATTATACTTGCTGTACAGAAAAGTACATCCAGGCAGATCCAGGCGAGGCAGTATATCGCAGGTAGGGGGAAAAAACCTGTTATGAAATACATTGTAATTAGTGGTACCATTGTAATTATTTAGCCATTGCTATTCTATGTGTGTTACAAAAAAGTTGTATATTTTTTTGGATAATTAGACATGCGGTACACCGGTGGAATTGTAATTGCATGGGAAGATAAGTTTTCAATGTGCAATGCAGGGCTTTACACCCATTCACCCCAATTCCAGGTCTCTTACAAATTGCGGCAAAGTGCTTATGGAATTTATGGAAATTTTTTTTTTCGGGCGCATAATCATTCAACAATAAGAAGATGAAAAAATAATTAAAATAATTATCTATAGAATATAATTTGATATTTCATTCACCCCACTCTTCATAGTCGTCTGTGTATAACCTCAATTCAAATTCTCGCGCCTAGTTCCGCTGTTTGCCGCCCCCCACCACGTGGCAGTAGGGGAAGTGAGTCGGCTGTGGTGGGAATATAAGAATCCGGAGGTCGATGAGGGGAGATAATATAATAAACGAGAGGTTCCACTGTATATGTGGGCGTCTGAATGAAAAGGGCCCACTTTGTCGAATTGGGTCCTGAAAGGCTGTAGACCCTCCTTAAGGAGAATACAACTCGGAAAAGACTATACGGTCAAATTTCGATGCAAGCAACCAGTCGGGGTTTTGCACTCTCCGCATTTGCATTAAGAGGTCCCCCCTCCCTCCACTGGGTCAGCGCCAATCGCAGTTCAGGGGAAGAGCATATATACGTGCATTCGTGGCTGGCCAGTTGGGTTGTTCCCTTGCCTTTTTATTATCCAATCTTTCTCTCGAAATGGTTAGATCTCACCGCTTGGTCAAGAGTTCCCTTTAAGCTGCGGGACGGGAAATTCTTTCTCGAAAGAAATCGTCCTAAGCCGGACTCAAGCGCATGTGTTTCCAAAGGATTTGACGTTATCGCTGACCACTACACCGAACAGGTTGGCTAAGCCATTTTCATTTGATTGTAAACCGGCTAGTGCGCGCACCAGCGCCGTGTACACAAATACCACAGCGCAAGCGGGGCGCGCACTGGTGGGGAGAAACACCGGGGAGGGGGAAGCCATGAGGCGTGAGTGGAACGTGGTGGGGGGCGCGCTTCCCCGCTTCCCGCGATCTCTACTGCTTATTTAACGGCGGCAGTGGCTATTCACACGCTCCATGGTAAATTTTACTGTAGGCAATCTGGAATTTACCGTGGATATACGGTAAATGCAGGTATATCACAGGAGAATGGAGAAACTAAGCGCGGTGCGTGTGAATGGACACTTCCGGAACATGCTTGCTTATATCGAGGAAGGACTCTGAGGACCAACTGATAGGATTTGTCCCGGGGGGGGGGGGGGGGGGGGCTACTCACTGATCGATCGAGTGACACCATCACTTTGAAATGAAGTTTTACGACTTCCACGATTTGGAAAAGAAATTGACTTCAACAAACTTCAAGTGTCAGCCATGATTTCATGACCAGAATTGAGGTGGACTCATAAATTAGCAATCAAATACTGCTGATGAAGTCATAAAAATTTAGTAACGAAGTGGTAAACTAGGATAAGTGCATTTTGTACTTTACCGCAATTTTCGGAGAGCTGAATGACAATTGATGGGTGATATATTTTATAAAAAGTTGTTGTAAAATGTTCACTATTTGTGATTTCAAGTTGAATTTTCCTAATTTTCCGTTTAGCTAGCCTGACCCCGAAATCGGTGGCTGACGGCCGCTGACGTCATAGGGCGACCAGCGGCGGATTAACCCTTTGTTACTCGCGTGTGCAGCAGAATGCCCGAGGATTTTGTTTTTGTTGATAACTTCGAAGAGGTGTGATTGGAAATTTTGAAATAATTTGTATGCCTTGTTTACAATTGGATACACAAATTATTGTTCGTTTTTTAGTCCGTTTTTTAGTTCATTTGATAATATGAGGAAATCCAGCTTCACCAAAGGGACGAATTTATTAACACCAATATATCATATATCATATATCGTATCATATATCGTATATCATATATGGTATATCATATATCGTATATCATATATGGTATATCATATATCGTATATCATATATCGTATATCATACATCGTATATCATACATCGTATATCATATATCGTATATCATATATCGTATATCATATATCGTATATCATATATCGTATATCATATATCGTATATCATATATCGTATATCATATATCATATATCGTATATCATATATCGTATATCATATATCGTATATCATATATCGTATATCATATATCGTATATCATATATCGTATATCATATATCGTATATCATATATCGTATATCATATATCATATACTACTACATATACCATAAATAACAAAAAGTCTTACCCCGTACAAGTGTCAAAATACCAAGTGGCATAACCAAAATAGCCACCATGAGATCAGTGATAGCAAGACTCATGAGAAAGTAGTTGGTAACATTTTGCAATCGTCTCTCCCAAGTAATTGCAAGGCACACCAATATATTACCAGCAGCAGTACCAACTACAAGCACAATCGCCAGCATTGCCCACCAATTATCATGTCTCTCCTCCGTATTAAAAACAATTTCCGTTGTTAAATTTTCACTCTCATTATCATCATTATTAACAATATTGATCATTGCATCTAACACTCTATCACTAACATCACTGACACTTGCTTTATCATCACTGAGCAATAATTGCACATTTTGTAGATGAATCATGTCTAGTTTAGGTGGCTGAGTTGTAGTAGACAGGGGCGGTGGTAGTGTCTCATATATCTTGTTTTCTATTAGCTGAGGGATGATTGTTACATTGAAACGTATCATTCTTGGTAGAAAACTTGGTGAGATGTTCTTAGTAACTGATATCCACTGCATTACTTATCTGAAAATGAGAGAACAATATATCATTGTGATGGTGAGGTGTTGTGACAAGCTATACTTGCACACGTCTATTGCTGTTTTGTCAGTGAGTAGACAAAGGTTAGTCGGTGAAAATACGTAATGAGGATGGTAAAAAGAAGCATGGAGGCTTTTGTGTGTTGTGCAAGTGGGGGGAGAAGGGAATGAGAGAGAGAGAGAGAGGAACGAAATTGATAAGGCAGGGTTAGTACGTCAAGGAGCTAGTGGTGAAATTCCAGGGGAAGATAAAGGGTTTTGTCATTATCAACTTCTTGAATAGGGTCATACTACAGCTACCCAATGGGGATCGATACAGCAGGCCAATATCGAGTCGTTTGAGGTACAGGAATGGAGCACGAAAGTGACCAGTCATAATACTGTTACGTGGTCCCTTTGAATCCTTTAAATTGTGTTCCATCTAAAGGATGTCAAATGAATGTCGCGGGAGGAAGTCGGTGATTCAATACATCGCTTAGCAGACGTCGATAAATGTAGCATGTAGCGTGGAATCACAGAATGCTGAATAAGGAGGATGCGTACGAGGGTAAGCGACAGAAGTGAAGCTTGCCAGTGGTTCGTTTCACTAACTGCAAAATTTTTTTTTCTGCTCTTTCGATCAATCAATTCAGTGAATAACATATCAAAAATTTACTCATTACCCTTCTATCCTCAACCACTTATCGACTGAATTAGTTCATTACAATCGTGATTGAGTTTTATTTCACTTACTCTTGTAACTGTCACGACAAAATTCGAAATGACATGCTCTGGTACAGTTTCGATATTCTGATCATTGCTCGGTTGATTCACATGTGAGAGATTATGATCCTCAACGTTGACATTGATTGCTTTTGCCCTGGCCCCATGATCCCTCATACGTTCGGCCGCACTTTGGCCTACTGTTTTTGTTTTCTTTGGTTTTAAAGCATTCTTTTCACGTAAACGATCACGATATTCTTTGCAACGTTCTGCTTTGGTTTTCTCCATAATTGACACTAGCATTACACTCGGTTCACGCTCTTCTCCCCACTCTGCTACAGTGCCATGTAGCATGTCGGAATTTCCGTAACGCCCCCCCTCCACCACTCGCGTTGCACCCCTTCCCTTAAAAACGTTGCATCGAATCGTGTTCTGCGCGCCATAAGAAGTTTCACTACAAGAAGAAGTGAGCCCTCTCATAAATGCAGTTTACACAGCAAATCCAGCTTATGTCTAAAGCTCAAAAATTTCTAATTCGCCATCCACAAACTCTTAATTGATTAGTATAATAAAAAAACAACTCTTAAACGAGTTTTATACGTAAGCTGTATTTATACGACATCAAAACGATGGACTGCAGGCGTGTCAAAAGCTTTTATCACCCTTCTTTTTATGAGGTTTGGTGGTGAAAGAACAGTTTTTCTCATCAGACCACGTGGTAATTTTTAGGTCATCGTCATCTACAATTGGATTATTTTGGGTGATATTTGAATTTGAAATTGAAAATTTTGCGGAATTATTCGAATTGCCAACTTCCCTATTTCAAAGAAGGAAATTAATTTTTTCATTATATATTGTATTATTATTATTATTATCAAAATTATGTCGTACATTATTATATATACTTCTTTTATGCTACTTTTTTTTACACTCTTCAGGCGTCTTCTATGGCGGACATCTATTAAAAAAGTCGTTTCATCAATGAAGTAGTAATTCCCCTGGTATGTCAGACAATTGAACATTTTGTTAAATGGTAAAATTTACTAATTAAATAGTGCAAGGAAAAATTTGAATATCAATATAATCGGGATGATTGTATATGTAATGAATTTTGCAATGTACGATTTTTAATAATGAAAATTCTGTTTCAACTCAAATGTCGGAAGTCGACACCGGGCGCGCGGATGGGTGTCCATTGGCCCCCTTCGAAGAAATGCTGAAGAGCTACCTTGAAGGGTATATTAGAGAGGAACAGAGGAAAACACACACACACACACACACACACACACACACACACATGGGATATTTTCCAATGCAGAATTCCAGAATTATTCTGGATGAGCTACTCTCAAAATGAGACCGCAATGCCGCGCGGAAACCTAACCCCATTCGGTGGGGGGGGGGGGGGGGGGGGGGGGGGGGGGGTTCTATTATAGACGTCCACTATCACCTCATAGAGGTTTACTGAGTGTTTTACTCTGTGATTAGAAAGTACGATAGCTTGAATGGCAAAAGTCGACCCCAAGTCGCATTCGGTAGATAGTCCTTTCCGTAGTTCTGGCCACAAGGCCAGGCCTCGTGGCAGATGCTGTGGATGAAGACGAATAGAGATGGAGTAATACACAAACAGCACACACGCGCACAGACGTATAAGGATATCTTATCCAAAAGGATCCCGAGGTCATGAAACGCGGAGATAAGTGAAAATTTCATGGATCTGACGCATTTCATATTCGAAATTTGCAATGAGGTTATCTCATGCACAGGCGAATACAAAATAAACAGGATGAGGGTGTGACCCTCTAGGGGTCCAACCAACAACTTCCCGATTTCAATGTGTATTTTTATGTGGGGAACAACTTTCTTTGACACTTTTTGTCATATCTCTTCGTTCTTACGATGAAGCCATATGAATCATTGAATTTGTTAATAACAATTGACCGCATCAGTTTTTGGGAAAAGCGTTCCTCTCGGACTTGAACACGAGTGAGACGTGTCGATTACAAAAAAATGAAAAGTTCAAGTTTGATTTCCGTGTAAGATAATTAATTAATTAACTGATTAATTATGCGTGCTAAGAAAAAAAGTCATAAAATATTAAATGTGTATTTTTTTGCGGGGAACAACTTTCATTGAACACTTTCTTTCGTATCTCGCACCGTTCTTGCGATAGAGCGATATAAACAATTCAATTTGTTAATAACAATTGAAAGAATCAGTTTTTCGACAAATTGCTCCTTTCGGACCTGGAGACCTGCAAGACGCGTCGATCAGAAAAAAAAGATAAATCGGTCCAGTGGTCCCGCCGGAAACGTTAAACAAAGTTTTGACCACACACACACACACACACACACATACAGACACTTCTCTAAAATCGGGTCCGGATGATGTGAAACATCGAGAATAGTGAAAATTTCGTGAAAACTCGACTTTTCATTTTCGGGGTGATTACAATAACTTCCCTCTGGGATCGGGAAGTTAATAATTTTCTCCGCGTTATTGAATCAGTGGTAGGTCAGTGAAAAATCATGAACTGGATCATGTGCCCCTTGGACAGAGAGTATTTAGGACGCAGCATCACTGGATGGAAGATTCACTGGACCAAATGATGCTGCGCCGAAAGTGCCAATTCCATGAAAAAATTCACTTGAAATTTCAGGAACGCATGAATTGATTTTTAAACGTAGTTTTAACATTTTCCTCCCTTATTCCAAATGGGCAAACATCCTTGAGCCGAGTAGTGTCACGTGTACCCGTGCGAATCATTCAAATTGAATTCCGTGGGAAGAATGCCATTTAAATCTATCGATAGAGAATCTCTTCTGAGGTAGTGGCAAGTTTAATGGTGCTGCCAATCAAGACATATTGTCCTATACCCACACCTAATTGAATAATTAATGAAGCGCTTCAATGAACTTATCAATTTGTGTATTGTCTATTACCCCATTACCCCATTTCCTGGTATACAATATAGAACATGAGGTTTCACATACCCCTTGAAGCCTTGTAAACTGTATACCGCTTGAAGGATGTCGTATAAATTCATCGGTAATCATTTTCCTTTGAGGTAATTCAGGTATTAAGGATGTTCTACATCCGCGCTGCCTCTTTTCAGGTTGAGTTTGGATTTTCAGAAAACTCTGAACGGGAAAAACTTGAATTAAATGTAGGAGTGCCGCGTCATGATGATGGGAAATGTGGAGCAACATGTCAGCGCGGATGTATGGGAACCAAACTCACTTTTGCTATTTGCAAGAATTCCCTTTAACCCCTCTTTATCCACTCCTCTCCACCCGACGTATTTGCCTGGTGATTCCATTGCATAGGATAGTATCGAACCACTTGGGACCAAAAATTCAATTTTAAAAAATTTAAGTTTGCCTCCCCATAAGGTCCCAATGTTAAATTTGGCCAAAGTCGAGAAAAATTAATTTGACTTTTTCGACCCAAAATCGACGGAAATATCTTCTAGGGGTTCCTATTGGATAGTATCAACGCACACGGGACCAAAAATTCAATTTTAAAAAATTTAAGTTTGCCTCCCCATAAGGTTCCAAAGTTAAATTTGGCCCAAATCGAAAAAAATTAATCTGACTTTTTCGACCTAAAATCGACGGAAATATCTTCTAGGGGTTCCTATTGGATAGTATCAACGCACACGGGACCAAAAATTCAATTTTAAAAAATTTAAGTTTGCCTCCCCCTAAGGTCCCAATGTTAAATTTGGCCCAAATCGAAAAAAAATAATTTGACTTTTTCGACCCAAAATCGACGGAAATATCTTCTAGGGGTTCCTATTGGATAGTATCAACGCACACGGGACCAAAAATTCAATTTCAAAAAAATTAAGTTTGCCTCCCCATAAGACTCCAATGTTAAATTTGGACAAAATCGAAGGGAAGGGGTGCAACGCGAGTGGCGGAGGGGGACGTTACGAAAATTCCGACATGCCACATGGCACTGTAGCAGAGTGGGGAGAAGAGCGTGAACCGTGTGTATTGCTAGTGTTAATTATGGGGAAAACCAAAGCAAAACGTTGCAAACAGTATCGTGATCGTTTACGTGAAAAGAATGCTTTAAAACCAAAGAAAACAAAAACAGTAGGCAAAAGTGCGACCGACCGTATGAGGGATCATGGGGCCAGGGCAAAAGCAATCAATGTCAACGTTGAGGATCATAATCTCTCACATGTGAATCAACCGAGCAATGATCAGAATATCGAAACTGTACCAGAGCATGTCATTTCGAATTTTGTCGTGACAGTTACAAGAGTAAGTGAAATAAAACTCAATCACGATTGTAATTAACTAATTCAGTCGATAAGTGGTGGAGGATAGAAGGGTAATGAGTAAAGTTTTGATATGTTATTCACTGCATTGATTGATCGAAAGAGCAGAAAAAAAAATTTCGCAGTTAGTGAAATGAACCCCTATCAAGTTTCACTTCTGTCGCGTACCCTCGTGCGCATCCTTTTTTTTCTAATTACCTGAATTAGTTATCTTGAAAATATCCCATAATAATATCACAGACTGTCACCGGCCGGCCTATCCGCCATTTGTGGCGCGACATTTCAAAACCACACGACGCGTGGCAACGGCGCTTAGAATTTTTATACTACGTATCTGGTAGCGCCGCGAGCGCTGCGCCGTTCTTCTCGATCCGCACCTCATTTGCCAATTAACAACTAATTATTCTGTGATTATGTAAGCGTGGAATCGTCATTTCTGGATAGCAGACATATCAATATCATAAATTCTGCAATGTGACTTAGCACCTCGGATATCGTCAGCTTCAGAGCAGTCTCTTTGGACCGATGGGAAACTCGCCTATAATGAGACCCAATTCTTGAAAATTCTTGAAAAAACGTGTGAGGACGATGGGAAATGCCGAGCACATCGGATACTTTCATGTATATCATACTCTCGTTTTTCGGGGTCATCACAATAACTTGGCCTATCGGAGAGTTAATCACGTTTTTGCATGTTATCGTTGTTCAATAATTCATGGAGCTTCATCGCTGTACAACAACTTGCTCTGGTTCTCCTTCAATGCTTTAAAAATCGTATAAAATTTGGAGAAAAATTTGAAAAAAATGAAAATAAAATTTTGCATTTACTGGTTAAGTTCCTAATTAATTTCTGTTGTAAAGATTTTGCGCGGGGGAATCCAATAGGAAATTACGAAATAGGGGCACTTCGAAAAATTATTTTTTTGGCACTGACAAATTTCATGGTTGCTCAATTTTTGGGGGTCTCTCTCAAAATTTTTCCGAAAACTAAAAAACCAGAGCAGAAAAATAATTGCATAATGGTGAATATTATCGAATGGTGATAAGACGAAAGTGTAATTTTCTGCCTATCACTGCAGTTAACATCGCGGAAAAATTCCAATAAAAATTATCAGAAGTTACCTAATTCCCGAGTGAACCACGATTTAATGACGAAAAATTCAGGTTTGTTTCGTAATTGTTCTGAATTACGTAACTCTGGCCATTTTTATTGAATTTTTTTTTCGCCTCGGAGCTTACGGGAAATATATAAATACTTGACAATAGGCTTAAAGGGAGTAGCATATTTTTAATCTCTGGGCGATCGCGTTCGCTCCCCCAACATCTGTGGTCGCGCCTATATCAGATTATTGTTCGTGTATTTCCCGGCTTCAGAGAAATGGAAATTTCATATGTACCTCTCATTACATGTTTGACATGTTACGAAATTTTTTCTACATCACAATATGTCACAAAGTGATAAAGTCCCCAAACAAATTTCTTTGGTTTCATTTTACCGGAATCATGATCGTTGATCCCAAGAAAAAAAACACACTTCATTTTATGTGCGAGAATTTAAATGGAACGATAATTCATTTTTAAATGGATCAGGAAGAACATTTTGATTTTCACTAATTTTGTTGATGGTTATTTACTTAAGAAATGGGAGGGTAGAGTACGACACTTCACTCATAGCGCGAGCTCTCAACGGTTAAGCAAAGGCCTCTGGTATGGTTTCAAACTGTGTGTGGGTATGGGTGGGTGGGTGGCGCGTGTATGGGTGAGGGATGGGTGGCTGGGTGGGTGGGTGGGTGGTTGGTTGGGGGATGGTTGGGGGATGGGTGGGTGGGTGAGGGATGGGTGGGTGGCTGAGGGATGGGTGGGTGGGTGAGGGATGGGTGGGTGGCTGAGGGATGCGTGGGTGGGTGAGGGATGGGTGGGTGGGTGGGTGGTTGGTTGGTTGGTTGGGGGATGGGTGGGTGGGTGGTTGGTTGAGGGATGGGTGGGTGGGTGGATAAGGGATGGGTGGGTGAATGAGGGGTGCGTGGGTGGATGAGGGATGCGTGGGTGGGTGAGGGATCGTTGGGTGGGTGGGTGTTACGCTATAATTCCCCACTAAGTCAAAAATCCAATTGACACGAAAAATGAAATTTTCAAAATCTATGACGTTTTTTTCCCATATATTTCAACTTCATGTCACTAAACTTCCTGGTCAATCCATGAGAAACCGTGGCACCGTAACATTTTGGGAGATTTTAACTCGTTTTGTTCCGCTTCGCTCTGTATGACGGGAACAATTTATTGATTTGCCTCATTCCTCTTTTTTCCATACCTCTCACTATCGCCTCTACGACTGTTGAAAACTTTCAAATTTTACTGTGATATCATGTTAAGTTTGTCCCGTATGCCTTCTAAAAAATCAAATCGGTACAGTAGTTTAGCGGGATTTGTTCCCCAATAAAATGGTTATGTATGCATACACACACACACACACACCTACAATATTTGCTTTGGGGAGACATAGGCATAGCTGAATTTCCGGAAGTTGAAAATTTGGAAAAGAACAAGAATTTTAGTGGCAGACTTTTGCTTGGCGCGTCAAAAATTACGGGATAACTATATTTCAAATTGGGTTGATAATGTATTTGGTGACGCGTCTTTACCATATTACTAAACTTTTTAATCCTTCCTTCGTAACGAGTTACGGTGGGAGTAGCTTAGGTAACACCGCAGTAGTTAATCAAGAAAATTAAAAAAGTCGCGCGCTAGAAAAATTGGACAGCGAAAATTCTCTGTTGGAGTTGGAAATTTTCCAATTCGGGTTGGAAAAATTAACTGTCTTAGACATTGCATTTTAATCACGTGACCAAAATCATCTCACCTAACTACGAATCGGTCCAGGGAAGATGGTGCGATACCTGCACGTCGGAATTTTGATTTCGCCGCAATTGAGAGATTCCGTGCACGGCAATTAGGTGAGACATCGTTGATATTTCGAATTATCATACCTAGTCCATAAACCACTGCCTTTGCGGGTTTATGAAGATGTCAGTCCAGAGGCATATCCGATATCGTATTTTAATTGGATTAGTAATTAACTGCTTTGATGGATTCAATTTTTAAAATCTTTTAACATTCTTGGAACTTCTGAAATTTAGAAGGGTTTTCGAATTCTGAAAAATTTTGTGCAGGTTGGAAATTTCGGGGATTTCTGAAATTTTTGAAATTTTTGAAATTTTTGAAATTTTTGAAATTTTTGAATTTTTTGAAATTTTTGAAATTTTTGAAATTTTTGAAATTTTTGAAATTTTTGAAACTTTTGAAATTTTTGAAATTTTTGCAATTTTTGAAATTTTTCAGAATTTTTGAAATTTTTGAAATTTTTCAGAATTTTTGAAATTTTTGAAATTTTTGAAATTTTTGAAATTTTTGAAATTTTTGAAATTTTTGAAATTTTTGAAATTTTTGAAATTTTTGAAATTTTTGAAATTTTTGAAATTTGTGAAATTTTTGAAATTTTTCGAATTTTTCAAATTTTTCAAATTTTTCAAATTTTTCAAATTTTTCAAATTTTTCAAATTTTTCAAATTTTTCAAATTTTTTGAATTTTTCAAATTTTTCAAATTTTTCAAATTTTTCAAATTTTTCAAATTTTTCAAATTTTTCAAATTTTTCAAATTTTTCAAATTTTTCAAATTTTTCAAATTTTTCAAATTTTTCAAATTTTTCAAATTTTTCAAATTTTTCAAATTTTTCAAATTTTTCAAATTTTTCAAATTTTGGAAATTTTGGAAATTTTTGGAATATCAAAAAATTTTGAAATTTTTACGTTTACCATCTTTGGCAATTTCGATTTTGCCCCAATTCAGTGTTCCGTGTGCACCAATAAGCTGAGATTTTGTTAACATTTCAAGTGATTACATGTAGTGCTTAAACTATTGTGTTTATGGCTATGAAGACGTCAATCAAGAGGCATATCCGATATCCTCTTCTAATTGGATAATTAATTAACGGCTTCGATCGATTCATTAATTTGCGGATTGTGAAGTACCTCGTGTTCGCTAATATTACAATACTCTATGTGATGAGAAATCTTGACTAAAGTGTGCCCATAAACAATGGCGTATCGTGCTCTCATTTTACCTCATTCAGGATTTCGTTCCCTTTCTTATTACGCTGAGAAGAGTAAAATTGTAAATGTCACGGGGCAAATTAAACTTGCGGCAGAAATTTCGAAATATTATGTCAAGTTCACTCGTTACTTGGAAATTTTTTATCTGCATCACATGCTTGTTTTTTTTCTACACAACCGCGGGACACTTTCGTGTGGGGGGGCCGAGAAAATATAGTGTTATGGTTCAAGAAACGAACAGAGACACATATCACCATGTGTATGAATGAAGAATTGGTGGAAAGAAGATTGTGAACAGAGATCTATGAGCAGCATAAGCGAAACTTGGACACGAAATCATCTCAAATCCATTTCGAATTCTTTAAGATTTTTCCAATTCTGAAGTTTTTCAAGGTGTCATTTTGCCAGATTCTTGTTTTCAAAATTTTTAAGTTTCAGCGTTTTGATTTTTAAAATTTTTATTTTCAAAATTGTTGACTTTCAAAATGTTTGATTTTCAAAAGTTTTGATGTTAAAAGTCTTGGAAGTTAAAAATTTTCAATTATTAATTTTTGAAATTACCGAAATTCTTGGAATTATCAAAGTCAGAGATTTTCGAAAAGCTTCAAATTTTGGATTCTCAAAATTGTGAATTTGGAATTTTCGAAATTACTAAGCTTTTTGAAATAGTGAAATTGACGAATTTTTAGGATTTTCAATATTTTCAATTATTTTAGAAGCTTTGCAGTTTTTGAAATTTTCAGATTTTTCAAATTGTGGAAATTTAAAAATTTTGAAAATTGTAGAAATCTTGGGAATTTTGAAAATTTGGAAAATTTTGAAAATTTTGAAAATTTTGAAAATTTTGAAAATTTTGAAACTTGAAAATTTTGAAAATTTTGAAAATTTTAAAACTTTTGAAAATTTGGAAAATTTTGAAAATTTTGCAAATTAAATCTTTCAACTTAAACAAAAACCTGAGTTTTCCCACATTCGTCCGTGTGATCTTCCCCGCATTTCCCTAAAACAAAACCATGTATCCCTAAAAACCTGAGACTAATAGCACGCCGAAAAAAATCCGCCTACCATTTTCCAAAAAATTTTCCCGCCCGCAGAAACCCCTCCAAGTTTAACATAGCACGCGGCCCACATTATCCGCCCGTTAACGTTCCTGAAATTGCAAACTAGTCGGCTTGCACAGCACTATTCCCTTTTTTTCCACGACACTGTTCCCCAAGTTTGCACACCCCCATGACCACTATCAGCCCTTAATCCAATCAATAATATATCGCGCTCCGCGCTTCACAAGCCGGCCAGTGCAATCGATTCAATCGAAACCCCCTATCGCGCCAAAGATTTCCGGAAAACGCCCGCACACCGCCAAAAAATTCCCAAAAATTCCTAACCATACGAGGTTATGTTTGCGAATAATCCTCCCCATAACCCCCCCGCACACCACAAACCACCCCAATTTTTCCACCAAGATCGATATCAATCATTGGTCCAGTGACCCGCCACGCACCCTCCACTTTTCCCGCTAATCGCGCCAAAAAAACCTTCACAAAATCCTCCGGCAGCATCCGCAGCGGGAAAGATACAACTGTTTGAACTCGCACCTATATCGTGAAAACTTCATTTCCCCGGAGAGCATTTAGTTCTCCAACCCCCGCACTTTATTCCATACAAACTTATCAGTAAAAACTCATCACGATTCCACCAATTTTTTGCTAATTTCACAGATGAACCACCCCCTCCCCCTCCCCCCCGCGAAATGCAAAAACCGCGAAACGTGCGACCCAATTTGCATGCACATTCAAAACAACCGTGCAACACATTGCCTATATATAGAGAATGTTATAAAAAATATGATAAAATCCTACCCTAAGATATACTGAAAAAAAAATTGACAAGGCTCATATACGGTGACAGCCATGTGTGAATCCAATCACAATGTTCAATAAAATTTGAATTAACCGCGCGCGATATTGTGGCATTGTGCCAGAACAGAGCGTGAGTGGTGTTCGCAATAGATGACGAATAACACTAGACTGAGTTACTTGCCACGGAACAACTGACACACTAGCACCCCATTTCTATCCTTCTTCATTTCATCCTTCTCACCATCCCCCTCTCCACCATCCCTTAACCGTCTGCTACAGTCCTGATGTATTTCATCACTGCCCCTTCTACGCCAGCCCACCCACACCACCCAAAATGTACTATACTGGTGCTTCACGAATGAGGTGAGCTGAAAGCGCATGCTTGCTGTGGTAGCACAGTCGTCAGTAATTGTTGGTAATCTCCAAACATCGGTCTAATGAGGAACATCTTCTATTCATTGATTTTGGAGGGCTATTGGAATTTTCAAGTAATGGGACAGCGAGGGATAAATAACGGTGGCGTGCAAGTGGCAAATAAATTTGAGGGCTGCATGTGTGCAACCCATGACACAAGGAATTTCCTGATTTGTCATTTTTCAACATTGGGTTTTTTTTTAACTTCCCGATATGGGGAAGTTATCGTAATGGCCCCGAACATCAAAAGTGGAAATTTCATGACATCTCCACGTTTCACAGCCTCTGTAAACGTTCTAGAGCATTGCTAACAAAATGCCTGTATGTATGTGTGTATGTGGGTTTACGCGCACGTATGCGCTCACAATTTTTGGACAACGATTTCGTCCAAACGAATCACCCGATTCGATAATTTTTTTTTAATCGATGCGTCTTCACGCAACTGAGACCTAATTAGATTTTGAAAGTAATTCATCCACTAGTTTCCGGTTTTTTTTAAACATGAAGCATGAAAATCGCCAAAAGTTTTAATCAATCATTATTTACGAAGGAAAGTTGTGATCAAGCTGATCAATGTCGCAATTGGAGTCTCTCGGCGTACCTTAGCTTCGATCAAAATTTGACTCACTTTCATGTAGTGAATTATTAGTTATTGGTTGATTTTGAGTGGCGCGAAATTTTAATGACTATTCAAACTTTCATATTCGGTCTAGATCCGAGGTTGTCCGACTACCGCCTGCGCATGCGTGTTTGCCCGCATTTGCACAGGAGAGTCTGAATGTGCGTGGCGCAGTGTGATTGGTCAATGCGTCACGTGACATAGTCGCAGGTAGCGACACCTGTTGTATTCCAGTATTCAAAATTTCATGATTCCTATTTTTTTCTCTGTAACCAGTCTTTGAACATTTAATTGACGTTTCGGAAAATCTAGGAATAGGAAACAGAAATTACAAATCGGGAGACCCGGTGACGCGTGGTTTCAAGGTGTCATTGAGCATTTTTCGTAGACAATTCGTTTTCCGGATGAGACATTCTTCTCAGCTATGGGGCTCGCCAGCTCGCGTCGCATTTCCGCAAATATCTCAAAACTGAAGCAAGATAGCGGAATGTTCATATAAACCTTTTTTATAGAGTAGAACGAGATCTACAAATATGTATTAGAACATTTTTTTCCATCTACCGTAGTTATCGAGATATTCGGCGACGACTGATTCCAGCCGAGGGAACGAACAGTACTCAATAAGGTATACGTATATCTTCAACTCAATACAATTTTTCCAAGAATTTATATCGACATATTTATGACATTGTCATTCAGCGATAACATGATTGGCATGAACATTAACCGTCAAGACGTGAAATAACAATTTCATTCCTATTCCGCGAATATCAATAGAGCGGGTCCACGCAAGCATGAACACGAACACATTGAGTGTGATTAGGGTGGCAATTTATTTCCTGGATTATTATAGGGTTTTCAGCTTAAAGGAGATTTGCAGAATGAATGATTGGGGGACAATTGTTAATTATCGTAAAAATGAACCGTCCTATGGGATCAATATGAGTTTACGTGATTTGATCGATTTGACGTTTGTAGCAGATTTGTTATAGGACTCTCAGGACAAAATTGAAAATAAGAAAATTCATTTGGCAAGTAATTTTTTTGACCTAGTAACGTTTTTTTTCAACCCATGTCCGAAGGCTCTTTCAACCTGTATCCGCCCCTTTCAGGGGGTCAAAGAACACTTTTCTCACGAATGTCAGAGGCTATTTTTCATGAGAATGAGTGAGAAATGAGGTGTTCTGTACGCCTCTTCATTTTTCCTCGTCTGGCCATTGCTTGTACCCGGCCCTGTCTCGCACTGGGAAAAATGAAAATCACAAAAGAAATATTACATCCGGATTGTTAACCCGAGCACCCAAGAGCCATCAAACTTCATTTAAAATTTCCACAATCTTGAAGACATTTTTTGGCATATCACAATTTTTTTGCAGCATAAAGTTACATTAGTGATACTTGTCACGTGAGTCCCAATGTTACAAAAAACGTCGTTTTGCATGGGAACGTCGATAATGACGCGTTCGTCATAGTTCAACGCAGGGCGTAAGATGGCGCTATGCGCATTTTCTATCCACGGTAAAAAGCCAGCTTTTTCCGGTCTGGTGTGTCAATGTATACGTTATATATGTGCTGAGCGTTATTTTCTATATCATAATTTAGGTCCGGAATAATTTGGTGTGTGTGTTAATCAAAAGTTTTCGTTTCTTACTTCAGTTATCACGAACCGATAATTTCATTTGTAGAAAATCGTGAGATGGAAACAGAGTAAAATCCTCGTCGCATTATTAACCCATCTTGTGCGCCATGGGAACAAAATGAACAAAATTGAATTGGGTCTATCAAATTTTTAACTGGCTGTAATTCTGGAAATTTGCGCGATTTTTGCAAGTTTATATTCACTATTCTAGTTTTAATTTTCAGCATTTTTGCACCAGAGATTTTAAAGTTGTAACACTTGGGGGGAACAGGTCCTAGGGATTCATTAGTATGCAGCTCCGGGGGAGCAGCGCCACTGAGAGGTGTGTACACTCTCGTATCTCGAGTAGCGGTAGTAACCTTTACACTGTCCACCTCACTCCATTAACCAGGTTCACACAGAGCTTATTATGCCGATCTATGGGTTACCATTGTTTCTTTTTTCTTTTTATCGGACGCAATTTTGGATGAAATTAAGACGCAATGTTAGGTTCAACCAGATTCTATTGTGGTCCAATAATTGACAGTTTATCGAGGTCATCTTAGCCATGTATAATGAATAACTATGTATGCCTGGTATCGGTCTTGTGGTTAGACTGACCCGAACCTGGTAGTCCGGGGATTCCCAGTTCTGACACTACAGTGGACCACTGGTAGAGCTATGGGCCTGTGGAGGTAAGGGAGATGCTTGGGTGGGTGGGTGGGTGTGTGTGGTTGTAGGTGGGGGTGGGTGTGATTGTAGGTGGGGGTGGGTGTAGGCGGGTGGTTGGGTTTGGCTGCAGGTGTGGGTGGGCGGGTGGGTGTGATTGTACCTGGGGGTGGGGGTGGGTGGATGGGTGTAGGTCCCACTCTGAAACCTTGGCATTTCCTGTCTACATTGCTGACCAATTGCTTTCTTTATAAATATCAGGTACCATCGGACCTTCAAATTACATTTCGCGCGAAATTTCGGAGAGGGAAATGAAATCTCTCTACTGGAAAATAAGGTGTACTTTTAAGTGAGCAACATTTCCCGCATCCTTAATTGGCAAAATCTTGAAATATTTGTGAAGAGATCATTAGTCCATTCACAAGTATTTTGGACCAATTATCTCAAGTTCTATGGCTGACAAACAAGATAATTTCCCCCTTCCTGAGAATACAATCTTTCAGGACTTAACTACCGAGTTTTACAAAACTTTTATTTTTCCAAGCGCTGTAGTTGAATTACGCGACATCTCCCAAGCTGTTCTTTTGGAAATCTAATTAGATCCCGATTACACCAGGATGCGTCGATTGAGCATGAAGTTGGAATGTCTTATTTGTTTGAAGGGAAGTATAGCTTAAAATCCAATTTTCACATCATAATTCTTCGGCTCTAATAGAACCGAGTCCGAACGTTCGTACTTCTCCCTCCTGAAACTTATCTTCATATGTATCTACATATAGTTATATATATGTATATCAATTTCCGATTCGTGATTTTGCATGTCCAATACCAACAAATATTCTTTCTGCTGCCTTTTTTTTCTTGCCACGTTCGATATGAGAACATACTCTGGCATGCATTGAAAATTGTGCAACGAGGACGATTTTGAATAGTTTAAAACCCGGGAGCCTCGTTTTCGCAATGCACGATGTCAAATCCTGATTGAATATTATTTTATGAGGAGGAAGACTGAGAAACATGATGGAGTTATAAGACTCAGATATTTGGAAATGTCATAGTAGTTATACCTTCAGCCACCCACCGACACCCACACACCCACACACACACAACAACCCACCCACCTATCTACTCTCATACACACGACCACCCACCCACTCATCCCTCACCCACCCACCCACTCATCCCCCACCCACCCACTCATCCCCCACCCACCCACTCATCCCCCACCCACCCACCCACTCATCCCCCACCCACCCAACCCTCAACCACTCACCCGCCCACCCAACCCTCACTCACCCACCCACCCACCCATTCCTCACCCACCCACTCAGCCACCCATGTAAAGATGCGGTTTATCTTGGTCAGCTGAAAATATGTTTCAGTGCTCCAAATTTTGGGGCGACTAGCTATAGAGGTCATCTCCAACAATGCACGGGAATTCGAATAAGAATTTTACTGGAATAGTGTTCCTGAATGGTGAACATCCTGAATGAGCCTATTGATGCGCAGCAAGAGACCTCTGTGAGGTGCGGCAGTTATGTTGGTACATTGCCAGCCGCGATGGTCCTATCATCAGCTAGATGTTCTTGGTACCTTACCTCTATCCGGTTACAAGAGTACGAGCGCGAATTAAATTCCAAGACAAGGTTGAACTATCAAATAATTTTGCATTGAATCAATAAAACCAGGATGGTCAAATGTTTTTTCATACAATGTTCTGTGCTATGTAATTGTGCATAGTTATTTAAAAATTGATACAGAAATCAGCGAAACAGAGTCTACAGTAATTTCGAATATAATGATGAGTAGTCAGCCGAAGAGTCGCCGGTCGTTGTCATATTCACTGCAAGTGGATAAACCAAAAATTAATAATATCAAATTGAGGTGTTCTTTAGGTAGCATTTGCGGAGTTGAAAGGGGCGCATCGGAGTGCAGGTGAAAGGTTCAAATTAGGAGACTAATAGGATCGAAGTATGTTTGCCCCCGCAGGGAGCACAAATAAAACTTCCCGATTTGTAATTCCTGTTTCCCATTCCTAGATTTTCCGAAACGTCAATTAAATGTTCAAAGACTGGTTACAGAGAGAAAAAATAGGAATCGTGAAATTTTGAATACTGGAATACAACAGGTGTCGCTACCTGCGACTATGTCACGTGACGCACTGACCAATCACACTGCGCATCGCGCATTCAGACTCTCCTGTGCAAATGCGAGCAAACACGCATGCGCCGGCGGTAGTCGGACAACTTCGGATCTAGACCGAATATGAAAGTTTGAATAGTCATTAAAATTTCGCGGCACTCAACATCAACCAATATCTAATAATTCACTACATGAAAGTGAGTCAAATTTTGATCGAAGCTAAGGTACGCCGAGAGACTCCAATTGCTACATTGATTAGCTTGATCACAACTTTCTTTCGTAAATAATGATTGATTAAAACTTTTGGCGATTTTCATGCTTCATGTTTAAAAAAAAACCGGAAACTAGTGCATGAATTTCTTTCAAAATCTAATCAGGTCTCAGTTGCGTGAAGACGCATCGATTAAAAAAAATTATCGAATCGGGTGATTCGTTTGCAAGAAATCGTTGTCCAAAAATTGTGGCCACATGCGTACGCGTAAACACACATACACACATACATACAAACATTTTGTTATAAATGCTCTAGAACGATTAGAGAGACTTTGAAACGTGGAGATATGATGAAATTTCCACTTCTGATTTTCCGGGCCATTACAATAACTTCTCTATATCGGGACGTTAATTACAAATTATCAAGGGACCATCTGGGAAAAGGGATCAACGTGCTTGCCGCATTTTCAATGGTTTGAATCTTTGTTACCTTGTACGAAGTCACTCAGTGATGATGCTTGTCATGATGTTTATCATGATATTTATCGTGATGGTCATCATGATGTTTATCATGATGCATATCATGATGCTTATCGTGGTGATGATCTGGAATTGGCTCGGGAGATCTGACAACTCGTGACACCTCTGATGTCTCTGTTGAATTGTGGACCTTTACGTCAACTGCGGAAGACAACAATACAATTTTTTTTTATTGTCTTTAACGTCGCTATATTATAATAATATATGCTCTTTCTCTCTATCTCAATGCTAATCAGCGACGAAGGTTTACGATGTGTTTGTAAACACAGCACTTATAAGTAAATTACATTGATGCTCGTAATAGGCTTACAATTGATCTCATTTTAAGGCACATCTGTAAAAATCTCAATAGCAACCCATAAAGTGTATTCGGAGTATGTACACGTATGCCGAAATTCTGGGAATCCCCCACGAATCTCGTTTACGCTGTCGATACAAGCAAGATCTACTTTACCCACTCATCGGACCGAAATTTCAACTTGGATCTAACTTCGAATGGAATTTTAAGCACAGACAGAGGATGTTCCAAAGCAGAAGCGACATTATTTCCCATATTGTAAATACCTGATTCATCATTCTGCTGGGCAACGGGTATAGCCAAAGCGCTGACAAGGAGCACTGCCAATACCACGATCAATACCTTGGACATGTTGGCGATTGGATTCTGTGCCAAGAATTATACTCTTTTCCCCTGGCTATTGCAAAGGACGAACTGATATTAAATGAGATTCTGCATAGCTCTTTTATACTCACTCTCCACAATCCGGGGATTCCCCGATATTTTTTGCAACTCCCCCTAGCCTCCAGATGTACCTTTTGCGTAGCAATTTCTTGTTTCTTCCAATATGGAATTCAACTTCGTACTACACGAGGTGTGATAATTCTTCAATCTATTGTTATCATAATCATGGGTACAGGAATATTTTAATTTCAATGAGTTTCCTCAATCTATTCCTTCTAAATCGCTGGCATCTCAGTCGATGTAATCACAATGAATATGTGAACAGAATAATTAAATCTAGTGCATTGTAGATATTAAAGCATCTAGGTTTTTTTTCTTCTAAACTTAGACTAACAGCGTGATCATTTTTTTCCGGATTATTCATGTGTGCCGGCGCCGTTCTAATTGACATTCAGCCTAGGAATAATTAATTGTGAATAGATTATGAAAGAGAAAAAAATGTTTTATCTGATTGCGGGTTAGGATTAGAGGAGGTTAGAGGGTATATAGTATTCAGGAAGAACATTTATTATTTTTAGTTTAAATCAAATTTTCACATGTACTCTCTTGTACTCCCCACGATAGCAGCTCATCAGCATTTCTTCGAAAGGGACTAGTGGACACCCATCCATGTAGCTGGGGCCGACGATCGCCATTGGGGCCATCGTATTTCTAAACACGGGGTAAACCTCCAGAAATCCCTGTGATACCATGGCAGGCGCCTATTACGGGACCGCCCCTCCCCCCCCCCCTATGGGGTTAGGTCCCCCTACAGCAATAAAAAAAATACTCATTCATAATTACACCGAGCAAAAAAATCATCAAAGGATTCTTCATCGGATGTACCTAAAAGTAAGTGGTAGAGTAGAAGAAATCATCGATGAAGAAGCTGGAGGCAGCGAATGGATCTAAATCCATCCACAGCTCGAGTGTGAAAAACGCAAAGCTCGGCGCCTAAACGAGATCCCCTCCATCACTGCCGCCTTCAAACCCAAACCACTTCATATCTTCCTTGGTCACCCGCCCCACAAGGTAATTCCCTGAAATTCCTTATTCATCATGGCCCTTGCCAACCGGTGCAAATACGGGCCAATCATCAGAGACTAACCCGTATAAACACAAGCAGGAGCGGGTCAACTTTGTATCGTCAGGACAATGCACAACTGAGCAGCGATCCTACTACTGACGAAAGGCACCACTAACTGGATCGTCGGTACTCGAAATGTAGCCAACTGGATCGATGACTTTGAGCTTCCAAACGCAGGAGCTGACCATCTAGCAATAGAGGTGTGGCGACCATTAGCGCACATTTGAAACTATCTACGGATACAATCATACTTTCCTATAATTGATATAAGTAGCCACACATTCGTTCCGACAACATTCGGACACGGCCGTGAAACAGAAGTGAGGAATCGCATTTTCTTCCCATTCTCTCTCTCATCTGCCCGGAAGACTTCAAACGTTGGCCCTAAACTTCACTACGTCCGTTTATGTACAGTACGCGCTAAGGAAGAATTCCCTTCGGGTTTTGCCGGAACTACCTCCATAATTTTATGATTATCTTTTAACACGTGAGCGGGGGCAGGGAGGAGGGGGGGGGGGGAGCGCTTGCCTCGCAAAACCGAGGGAAAATCTTCCTTGGCGAAGACTTCATTGTATTCTTCCGGAAAGTGACCAACCATGTCGTGGCGGCTCATAGCAGCGGCTATTACACTAATTCAATTCTCATTGGCTGACATGTGGGCCGCCATACTGTTCTCGCGCATGTGCAGTCTGATTGCCTCGGAAATGTGCGTCGCCATGTTCCTCTTCGCACGGGATTATATTTTAAATTCAAAAAAATTTACAATTTCATTTTTCCAATTCTAAAATTCAATTTCAAGTTCAAACTAAAATTTTTTAAAATGAAATTTTGAAAAAATCAAAATCGAAATATTTCTAATTATATTTCAAACTGCAAAACATTTAAAGAAGAAAAAAGTTAATTTGAAAAATTGGTGAACATCCCGGCCGCTTGCTAGTATGTATGTATATATATATCACCAAAAAATTTTCTTCGACTCTACGCCGAAGCGCCCCCTCCACCTGGCATTCGTACCTTCTAGCGCGGGAGGGGGGAGCGCTCGAGTCGAAGCCGAAGGGAACTCTGCGGTAAAACTCACTATATATATTGTCGACGTGTTACATGTACATAGTTCATGAGACAACTTCACACAGTCCTAGCGCAGTTCAGGGCATAACGTAAATACTTGATTTTAGAGGTCGCCGAATTCACCGTTACAAGTGCCGGTTAAAGAAATACAATAAATTTTATATGATTAGTAACATAATTTAATTGACAACATGGAATACGTTAACACGGTGTCTCGGCTGCTGTTTTCGGAGCAGTGCCTTCAGGAATATTTCACGAATTTTAATTTTTTACATGGTACATACTGTTTATCCATAACCTTCTGGAAATTATTTTTTCCAGAATTTGATTTATTATTTCATTATTTACTAATGTGTTTTTCATTGTTACAGTGGAATGCTTCAAAGCTACGCTCAGCAAGGCCCTGGGAATTGCTCTCATAGGAGGATCGATGATGGGTATTTATCCTGACAAGTAGAATGACAATTTCTCATATATTATCCGCAACTAAAAATTCTCTTCTTTTCAGTTAAAGTCCCACAAGTCGTCAAGATCTTCAACAGCAAAAGCTCCGAAGGGATAAATTTTGCAAGTGTCCTTTTAGATTTATTCGCAATCACTGCAATGATATCGTACAGTTTTGTTAGTGGCTTTCCGTTCAGGTAATTATGAAAATGATAATGGTTTCATTATGGGCAATAGGGCAAAATAATAGTGCAAAGATTGTTTACAATTATAGATGAAAGAGAAAATATTTTTAACATAGGACATATTGCATCAAACCTAGAGGACAATTTTGTTGCAACCTCGTCCATCATTTATGATTTTCGAGAATATTTTCGACAAATCTCGTAATCTAAGAAAAATATTAGAAGAAATTATTTTTTAGAAATTCACTCAAGTTCAGGAATTGATATCATTTTTGCATTTGTTATCAGCCAACAGAGAATTCGCTCAGTGGAATTCGTCCAATAACTAAAGAAGTCTAAATGACCTGTAAATATTTCATTTATGATTGCATCATTCAATCACAAAAAATATTTCATAATTTTTATCAACACACACGTTTGTTCTTGGAATGGTCGGATAAGACTCAAAACCTGGTTTTTAATCCAAGCAACTTATTGCACTAACTTCTTATCAAAAATTTAGTTTTTATAATTTGACAAAGATCAAAAATAAAATATGAGACTTGCACTAAAATTTTTATATCAAAAATTGAAGTATCTTATGTGAAACAATGTTAAAGTTTCTTGCTGTTCCACTTTATTCAGCATCAGAATTCTATTCGTTAGTTTCAAATTTTATGTAAAAACCATTCTGTTTTCATGTGCAGTCTAATTTCTACTACATTCTTTTACTAATACTCAAAATTTATGAGGGAACATTCCCTACAACTAATGTATTATTTGAATGCCTTGCAGTGCCTGGGGCGATGGTGTATTTTTGGGTATCCAAACTCTAGCTATCGCTGTACTTGTTCTACATTATCGTGGAGACACAGCTAAGGCGACTGCATTCCTGTTCGGGTATCTAGCTGTTATTGGTGCAGTTATTGCTGGATTGACTCCAATGAACGTATTATGGGGAGCCCAATCGCTCACTATTCCAATTGTCCTTATCAGCAAGGTGAAAAGTCCAAAAATCTTGATCACTTTAGATAGCTAAGAAATTCAAGGAGAAGTCGGAGATTAGAAAAGCTAGCTCATGAATTTTTTTATTTTATTTTAATGATTTGTAAAGATATCAGGAAGAGAACCTCCATTTTTATTACAAATCTTGTTGACTATAATTACTGTACTTATTAACTGCCCGATCTCAGAGGGAAGTTATTGTAATCACCCCGAAAATGAAAAGTCGAATTTTCAAGAAATTTTCACTTTTCTCGATGTTTCACATCATCCGGACACGATTTTAGAGAAGTGTCTGTATGTGTGTGTGTGTGTGTGGTCAACACTTTGTTTAACGTTTTCGGCGGGACCCTGGACCGATTTATATTTTTTTTCTGATCGACGCGGCTTGCTGGTCTCCAGGTCCGAAAGGAGCGATTTGTCGAAAACTTGATTCTTTCAATCGTTAAAAGTGTTCAGTGAAAGTTGTTCCCCGCAAAAAATACACATTTAATATTTTATGACTTTTTTTCTTAGCACACATAATTAATTAATTAATTACTTAATTATCTTACACGGTAATCAAACTTGAACGTTTCATTTTTTGTTTGTAATCGACACGTCTCACTCGTGTTCAAGTCCGAAAGGAACGCTTTTCACAAAAACTGATGCGGTCAATTGTTATTAACAAATTGAATGATTTGTGTGGCTTCATCGTAAGAACGAAGAGATATGACAAAAAGTGTCAAAGAAAGTTGTTCCCCACATAAAAATACACATTGAGATCGGGAAGTTATAGGTTTGACCCCTAGAGGGTCACACTCCCATCCTGTTTATTTATTTGAGTTGGAATTATTTCTTCTTTTACAGCTTGCTCAAGCACACACAAACTATAAAAATGGGAGTACTGGACAGCTGTCAGCAGTGACAATGTTGATGCTACTCTTTGGTTCAATGGCAAGGATATTCACTTCGGTCCAAGAGACTGGTGACGCCAATATGATTATTATGTACATATGCTCCACAACTGCAAACGCCATCATTGTCGCTCAATTATTTTATTACTGGAACGTTGGTGCTGAGAAGAAGAAAAAGGCAAAGAAGACTAAATAAGAATTGATCAACTTAGGCTAAGACTCCATATTTTGGGGTTTCCACTTTTTAATGAGATCTTCCAATTAGACTAAAGAAAAGTTCCAATTAGAGTAATGAAAAGTGTGTAGCACTGATTTTAGCCCCAAATAACAGACTTATTCGTTGTTGTATGATCTTTATTGTGTTATAATTGTTTTAATGTATTTTATTGCACATATGTGTAAGACGTAAGAGTTTTAGAAATACGTGTTGATGAGCTGACTTTGAAAATGAACTGAGAGACATGGAATTTGGATATAGTAGAAAATCAATTTGAAAATTCCAAGTAGCTTTGCCACGGTAATTTAGAAATATAAAATTTTAGAAACCAAAAAATGTGTTTCAATCTTTACTGTTGCATATCCAAGAAAAGAAAAAATTGTGGTAAAGGTACTTGAAATTTTGAAATTTTGGCAATGTATATACAATATATTTCCTCAATTGTTTAGTTTGAATCTGTGAATGATGCAGATGCGCATGATATACATGATATATAGTTCAAACGAAAATTATTTGACACTTCGGACAATTATTCCAATTCCTCAATTGCGAAATGATCTCTGAAATGAGTGATCGTAGAAATCGAAAAACTTTTTTTGCAACTCAATAAAATATCTAAAAGTGTTGTTCTTTCGCTATTTTCTATAATATTTTCGATAATCTTCAGAATTGAACAATCGGTTATCTTTATTCCCACCACTGTAGGTGCAACATTGCGACTGTATTTGTATAGGATTTTTTAGATAAGTACATCCACTATGTTTTAGTGATGAAATAAATCTTTTGAATAATTTGTGACACATATTAATACAAGGAATATTTATTTACCTATGTAATGCACAATGAGGCACAATGTGCGCCATTATCTTCGAAATGACCGAAACTGAAATTTTTTCAAATCTTCAATGTTTCACATCTTCAAGTGATCATATTAGAATTTGTTTTTACAACTTCAAAAAGCTTTTTTTTACTGTACAAACCTTCCAAATTTTCGTTAGTTTCTGTTTCTATTTTCAACTACCGTTAAACGGTGCAATTCTACTGGTCGGAAGCTGGCTGGAGTAGCCAAACAGATTGCCGTACTGCGCATGCGCAGTAGTAAAAATGCGCAGGGGAAAATTGTGCACTGAGCGAAAGGCTAGTTCGCTCCCAAAGTGAGGTCAGTTTCCAATCTTCATTTATTCCCGCAAATCGCCTAAGCGTAAATATTAAACAAATTCAATACATAAAGTTAAAAAGCAATTGGCGGAAAAAAAAAGCAAATAAACTAATCCAGGTAAGTACACTGACACTTGATTGATTTCAGAGAAAGTACCGTAAACGGATTGAAATGTGATGTTAAAAATGTGGATATTCCTTTTTGGTGGCCATTATAAGCCACACCATGGCTGCTATAGCATGCGATAAGCGACACACATTTCATGTTCTCTTCGATCGTTGTCTTCTGACCGAGTCATTGTATTAATTTGTTTAATCAATAAAATACAAGCGGAGGTGTTTGACATATGTGGTATTGACGCCACTCCACCATGGAACTCTCATCGGCTAATGGATTTTCTCATTTATTGCGGAAGTAAAGAACGAACAAAAAAATATTGATAGTAATGTGACTGCTGGATGTTTAAAATATTCAAGGAAACCATCGAGTTATCGGCGTTAAACCTGTGTGCTAAGGTGGGGGTTTAATTTGTGTGTTTCTCCATTGGCCCATTGATTGAGTTGTTCAATAAAAAACGCCACGATACCATCTACTGTTGGCTCATGGACATTGGCGGACGTACATTTTACTCAATTTCAATTTCATTTCCACCAGTTGAATTTTCCATACAACGAGATAAACAACGGACAACTGGACAGCAAGAAAAACACTACAATTCTTCTTTTTTTTCTTTTCGATTTTTGTGTAGTATTGCAGATTTGAATCCGAGATGGATTCAATGGAGCCGCGTCTGGTGGCGCAGGCATTGAATTATCATGGTCAACAACTGCAGAAAGTGTGGGACGGTGAGAGAAGTGAGGCTGAGCTTGCAATGCTCAATCTCAAAGATCCGAACTTCGATATTTATCAGCAGCGACAGAAAACACTCAGGTATTATTTTTATTAATAATATTTTTTTATCTGGATAGGGAAGGGGGGGGGGGGTTTGGCTGAATGCAAAGATTGTTAGTTCCCAAAATTCAATTATTTGAACTTGCATCCTCGACACTTTGATAAGGTCCAGTCATTGATGAAGTTAAGTGACTGACAAGAAATTTAATTGTAGAATTTTTTTTTTAATTTCCGAGAGAAGTTTTCTAATTGAATTACTGAGTGACTTAAGATTCTGGTCCGGAATATTAATTGACGTTACAACCAGAAATAAGTCGGGTCATCCAACATTAGTTAGGAATAATAGGAATAATTATTTAGATGAAGATTCAAGCTCAAATCAATGTTTTATGGAAACTCATATTTTGGGAGTTTTTGAAATTTTGAAATTTAGCGAATTTTTTTTTTCATGGCTATTTAAATCGCTTGGCCCTTGGTTAGCATATAAAGAATTTTTTTAAGGCACTTTTCAAGGCAATAAATATGTGTTATTCCTGACAATAAAATTTTTTGTATCAACAAGAAATTTCGTCAGAATAACTGAAGATATTTCTGTAATCAGCAATGGTCATCTGGGTAGATCTTGGACATGTGACACAAGATAGTGAAATTCTACCGATTTGCTTAGGGATGGAAGTGGCTTTTTTTTAATTGTTAGAAGAGTATTGGTCGGATTGATGTTCTGGAACCTTCACAAAAGTTAAAATAAAGAGTCAAAATGGATGAGCCATGGATATATATTTTTTTTGGGTTATTGACTTATGACAAAAGACCAAGGCGTTTTATTTATCCGATCAGTTGGATCGATAGTTTCCCAGAAATCATAAGGATATTTACAGTCCATTTTTATTTCGCTTTTTTCACTTCCAGCAAACTATTGATGTATCGATTTGCGAGTTGCTGAGTTGAAATTTTTTGTTTAACACCTCGCTCAATCTCCAGGTTATACTACCGATTGTACTCCTTTTGGGTATAATTATGCACATTTTTTGTTTTGTTTGTTTTGTTTTGGTTTTTGTTTTTTGTTTTTTTTTTTCAAAAAATCTACCTAACTTCAATAGCTATTGCCTCATAATTTTTTTTATATATTTATTCAATGATTTGGGACAGAGAGATGAATATTTATATGAATCCAGGTTCATTAAATTGCGCAAAAAATCTAATGTGCTTTATGTGCATGGTTTTATTATTTTCATATTTTCTTGACCTCAAGGTAGCTCAAATTTAATCTTCGATATATGTGGTATTACAAAACGAAAAAAAAACAAAATTTGAGTATGAAAATCAATATAACATAGATATTTAATTTTTTGCAAATTTTAAAAACCTCATTTTGCAAAAATTTATCACTAAAAAAATATTATCATAGTAAAAAAATCTTATTAAGATTTCTTATTAAAATGTCATCAATGAATACAAAAAAAATACAACTTATTTCATGCATTTCAGTTTCGGAGATCGGGGTAAAAGGCTCAAGCTTCAGCAATTTATTGTCAAAAAAGCTGATACACTGTACGATAAATCTAATTTGTCAAAGTCGTCTGACTTGGTGAAGCACCCCATCAGTGATGAAGGTGAGTTATAGTGGAATTTCCCATGACTCGTCGATGTAGCATGAGATATTGATTCTCTGGGGAAGTGGTACAACGTAATAAATCAATGGTAACGTACTTGTGAATTCTTTATTCATCTTGGAATCTAGAAATGTTGGAAATGTCACAGAGTTTGTTATACCAACTATAACACCAACAGTGCCATAATAATATTTCAAAAATATTCTATTTTTTTACTTACGTTTTACGATTTTCCTACCTTGAACATTGCTTATGAATTTTATGATAAATATTTTAATGGCAGTTTTTATTTCTTCAGAATTTTACGCTACAATGCCGGGACTCGATTCCTTCGTTGATATGGAAAAAACACAACGGATAAGGAACTTTCTAGAGGTACAAACTGAATACAAGAAACATTCTGAATGAACTAGACATTGTATTTTGAATTTATAGAAATTAATTAGCAAATTTCATTAATTTCAGAGTCTGGTGATTGGTGATGTGATTTATGCTCAAGTCATGCGTAAAAGTGCAGCTGGAGTACTATTGAAGATCCTCTGTAATGCCAGTGATTGCCCAAGAGTTGTCACTGATCTAGGAGTAAAGGTAAATTTAATCGTAAAAACTATTCATTGATTGTTGGATCTGATATTTCAGAAACGAAATAAATGATGAGTCTTTATTAAACAAATTTAATTCTTATCTAGGCACTGATATTAAATACAGCAACAGTGCCGGCAGTGGACAAGAAAGGGGTAACTCGAGGCTACATGACAAATGACCTCGTGTGCGTCGTTGTAAGTGAAGTTAGCGTTGAAGCTGAACGTGTCGTAGCTGTTATGAATGTAGCACCTCGTGAGGGTCAAACACCTCACCCATCAATGGGTTTAGTACACTCTGATGACCTCCCCGAGGCATACAAGTAAGTTTCTTTCCCCTAAAAGAAAAAACATTTGCCAGCACTTCATATCTATTTTTCTCTTCACAAAATATCACAACTTGAGTGTTATCTACCTATCATTAAAAAAGGAAAAATTGGAAAAAGATTTTCACTAAAAAAATCTTCTTTCACTTTCTTTCCTAAAAAGGCAGGTATGAGACCAAATTGCTTTTTTTTTCCATATAAAAAAATCAATAAATCTCGGTGATATTAATCTACGAGATCATTTGATTATTAATCAATCATTCAATCACAACAGCTTGAATGATGTCTGATAAATTTTTATGAATTCAGGTGCCAGATAATCGGTATAACATAAATGAGTAGAGACAAAAACTTACGATGACGAATTTGTTTTAAAAAAATTAATAAATAAAAAAAACAAAACGCAATATCTGATTGGTACCTTTCAACCTGTGGTTGAGCCACGGCTGTGTTTTGCACACATACACGTACACGTTGTGTTTATCTACGTTTGCCGTCAATATAACTGTCAAAAGCACCAGGTGGAATATTCAAAAAAAAATGTCCAGTAATCCGTAAAGAAAGTCAAATTTAATAAACGCCATGTACGTTTGAGATTGAGTTTGCAGTACGATGGTGTGCCACATAACTGGCACTGAATATCTTGATAAGGGTAGGTATCAAATTATTGCCCAGCTGTTTGGTCTCTGAATGGAAAATAATTTTGTTAGAAAAAAAATAATGGAATAAAATACACTTAAATTTTTATTTTCCATTCCCAAGAGACCAAACAATTGAACATTTTCAACACCTTAATATTTAATGTGATTAAGTCATCAAGAACACCACTTGGTCGTTGTTATTAATGCCTCATTTAAAATTCCAGCAGCATAAATGAAAAGAAAATCTTTAATAGAGTATATACATTATGAGTAGCACAGTGGAGGCTCACTAAGTGTATGCTATTATTTTTGGGTCAACTTGTGGATAATACAGGCAATTTATTTTGTTGCACCAATACAAAGTATTCAATTAATGCATTAAGTCTCTCAAATTTTCCACAAATAAGAACGTCATCGATTGAGCTTGTTACGTGCTTTTTGTGTTGAGTTAGAGAAAAAGTGTGGTTAAAAAAAACACACAAGCCTAAAGAATTTGGAAAGGTGAGAGCCGAGTTTATACTGAGATTTTTTATAAAAATCTAAATTTAAAGTTGTGTGGATAATTGCTCATGAGGCAATATTCGCCTTTTAAGGTAATTTCTCAGAAATGTGTGAATAATTTTACAATGATTTGACAATGTGACATTTTGGTTTGTTTTTGTTGAGTAATAATTATTTAAAAAAAAAAAAAATGTTAACATTTCGGGAAGTCACAGTTTTTTGAGACGTGAATTGACAATTCGTTTGTAGTCGAGTTACTTAATAACATACAATCAAAATGTGGCATCTTCGGTCCATTTTCAAATTTGTCACATTGTTTAGATGAGGAAGTACCTTAAGAGCCGGGTGCAATAGTTTGAAATGCCAAAAATGCGCTGACTAATTATGGTTCATGATATCATCCAATTGTGGTGAGATCACATTTCCGATTTGTGGATTTAATCAACAACGGTGGGTAAATTACTATTTGAAATCATTTGTTTTGAAAATATATTATCGAACATAATTTCGATTTCTGAAAAAATGACATTGTATTTGAATACGAGGATGAAGGAAAGCTATTTAAAATACATATTTTGTTTTATATAAAATACAAACTTGTGTTCCAGATTTATGAAATTGTTAAAATGTGATTGTCTGAATTTCGAAAATTTGCAAGTTTTGTATTTATATTATAAAAAAAAAAAAAAAAAAAAAAAAAAATAAATCATGAAAGAGCGCCCATCGCTCTGTACAAAACACGTCAGAAATAAGGTCGACTCCACATGAGACGATTGAATCATTCGTAATTAGATTAAGTGCTTTTGGCCACGTGATCTCTAACACCTGGACTGTAACTATTTGTTTTTTTTTTCTTTTTTTCATAATCGTACTGAATGCCACCTGTTTCAATCGAGTATTGTAAGAACATAACTTTAAATAATTACCAATTTTCTCAATTTAGAAAAGCTATGGACAACAAGGGGCAAAGTTATGAAACAATCTTGGAGAGTAGTACGGGCTTCAACAATCCAAATAACATTAAGTATCTGTCTGATATGACGGGTCTTAGCCATGAGCATTACTCTAATATGATTGGTCTGAGGTAAATATTTAAATATTGACAAATTTTTTATTGATATTTTTGACGACGAGAAGACTTGCCAAAATTATTTTCTTAACGTTTAAATTCATTTATTTAATTTTTTTAAATAGGTGAATGTGAAAACGTTTTACACATGTACAAAAACAAAAAAATCGTATGAAATTTTCGCACAAATCAAATTTTTTAATTAAAATTAAAGTTTTGAAACTAAAAAAAAATTATTTGTTAAGCTAATCGGAACATTCATATACAAAATATATCGATTGTTATTATTGACAAAAAAAAAAAATTAATTGGCAATATTGCCCCGCTATATCATTAATGATATAATATTTTCAAATTTCAGAGAAAGATTTCCACCACATGAATATGCCACTGAATTACGTCAGACTCAAGCGAGTAAATGGGCATTCAAAAGTGTAGCAGATGGAATTGATCATTTTAAAGCAGGTCGCCATACTGAGGCATTTCAGTGTCTCAACAAGGCCCTAACAGTTGATCCCAAGAACGTGGAGGGTTTGGTGGCGCGTGGTGCGCTTTATGCAAATAGTGGAAGTTTCAAAAAAGCTATTGATGACTTTGAAACAGCTCTCAAGCTCAACCAGACTCACGCCAATGCCCGAAAGTATATGGCGGAGACTTTGGTAGCGCTTGGACGTAGTTATGAGGATGAGAAGAAATATGAGGAGGCGCAGAAAGCGTATGAGAGTTGTTTATCAGTAGTGCCATATCATGAGGAGGCTAGAAACTCCATTGAGTACATAAAGACCAAGACAATTGGTGTTGCACCACCACCTCCATCTATAAATCCCATTGATAATTTTAAAACGTTTGATGGTGAGGAGGGCGATGGTAAGAAGGAGAAGAAAAAACGTAAGAAGGAGAGAAAATCAAGATTGAAGAAGAGACAGAGGCAGTGGACTTCTAGCTCTAGCTCTTCATCAAGTGGCTCGTCAAGCTCATCGAGCTCGGAGTCAAGTAGCTCCTCATCGTCTGGTACTTCGGGTAGATCAAACTCAAAGTCACCAAATCGCAAACGCAAGCATAAGAAGGATCATCGTGGCTCACTATCACCATTGAGCAAACGCATGGCACAGTATAATAATCCACCAGCAACGTCATCGACAAGCTCACACGATCCACTTGGATCACAATCATATGCTGCTAATTCAAAGGAAAAAATGGATGATTATGAAGTGCAAGTACGAAAATTCTTGGAGCAGACTAAGGATGACTCGGATTATGAAGATAAAGTATGTTAATTTTTTGGGATATTGGAGATTTAGGGGACGTAGTTGTTGCGTGGTGAATTTGTCATGGAGGGGTCAGAGAGTGCATAGTAGGTGTTATATACGATTCATCGTCAATTCAGTTAGCCTTTTTTATTATAGTTCTGGGGAAATTCTGAACGTGTTTCAAATGATTTTTTGAAATTAAAAAAATTTATACTTTTGTCAATTTTTTGTTCAGGGGGAAAAAATCGAAATTTTTAAAATTATTTGTGGGTCGGTTTTAGTAGGAACAAATCGTGGAAAATTGCAGTTTTGAATTTTCTCACGACTTCGGACAATTTTTATTCTGATAATAAAAATAGGAAATAATTTGGAAAAGTCTCTTGACTCCATTGGAAAATTTTGTCAACGTAAACAACTGGATAGATACATATTTGTTATTCTCATGTTGATGGCATATAAGATCCCAATTGTTTGGAAATTTAGGCATAGATCACGTGGTAGATCAAGGTAAATCAAATTTCAAATTTACCAATATATGATAATTCGTTATTAAATTTTTTTGTATAAAATTTTACATAGTTTACGTTTGAAAAAAGGTAAAATTCTCAGCAATTATAACCTATGCTAGCTATGAATTGACCAAAAGAAATGTCAACTTTGTGTTTTTTCTTTTACTCCGCATTTATGTATCAGATAATTCTCAAATTTTTAGGGATGGTCAAGCACATGATTCTTCATCAGCCAGAAAATAATCATTCAATCGTTTGAAAAATCATTTCACGCAACAACTGCGGTAATGTACACAATCACTTGTCATATCACAAGAGTCCCAAATTTATGGAAAATTTTCTGACATATGTGCAGCAAACAAATGATACTAACAAGTTTTTTTGAATTAGAAAAATCGTGTGTTGCTTCCACAAAGTTGATTCTAAATAGACTTTTTTTAAAATGAATATTTTTCAATTCTGACACTGAAAGACGATCTGGTAATTTTTCTGCAGGGAATGGAGTATGAACATAAAACAGAATATATATAATAGTTTTAATTATAGACATTTTTAAAATTTCCCGCGAAACTTTTGTTATTTTCCTCATTCGAAAACATTTAATGAATTTGAATTTCCTAGAAAGTTCCTACAAAATACTTTGCAATGATTATAATCTGCACATAAAAAAATTGGAAATTTTCCTCGAGGCACTAAAAAATTTTCATTTAAATATTTCGAATTTTCGAAGGTATTTTCGATAAGATGAAAATTGTGAGGGAAAGCCTCATAAATCTACTAAAGATGGTCTAAAATTTTTCATACTTATAGTATCATTATGTCGTCCTTAACTTCTGTCACTGGCCCTGTACTTCATTATTTTTCACCACCACTACAACACAATAAAAATATTTGTCTCACTCTTCGTCCCCAATTTTTCATTGAGTCTAACCAATTTTGTTTTTTCTTTCCAGGTTCGTAAATTTTTAGAAGAGACAGCGCGATGGAAGCGCGAGCGTGAGGAGAAGAAAAAGCACGCTGATAGTGAAAAAACTAAGAAGAAGAAGAAGAAGGATAAGAAGGGTAAGGATAAGGAGAAAGAGGAGAAAAAATCGCGGAAGAAGAAGAAGAAAGAGGAGAGAAAGAAGCGTAAGAATAAGGATAAGCTTGAGCGTCATTTGGAGGCCCTGAGAAAGTCATCGTTGCCCGATTTGGAGCAGTTGGAGTCTAAATTGAATGCATATTATGCTAAGGTTGAGAAAGAGACTGCGGTTTTAAAAAGATTTGAGAGGTAAGCTATCAAAATTATTTTTTCCTTTATTTTCTTTTCGTTTTTGTCTTTTGTTTTCTGCATGACCATGCATTTGCAATTTTTACAGATACTCCCGCACTCTCGGCACATGAGCCCATGAAGAAATAATTGTCCCCTCATTTCAATTGCTCATAATTACTCTTCTCTTTTTCTCTCTTTTTTCCAATTCTCAAATTTAGGTATGTAGATCTGTATAATGACATGCCTTCCCCTCTTAGTAACTCGGAGAAACATGCGGAAAATTCACGAAGGGAGGATGAAATACGTAGAGAAAGAGACGATGCGACAAAAGCATATCACGAGCGTGATACACGATTACCTGTGACACAACCACGCAAAGGTAAATTCTAATGTTTTTATTGTAATAATTAATTTTTGTGGATATGCGATCATCAATTCCTAATACACCACTCAACTTTTCAGTTCTCTTTCCAATTATCGATTAATAACAGGCAATTGATAGTGAAAGAATTGGTGAACAACAATTTAGGGAATTATTGAATGTAATTTAATAACTCAACTGGCAATTTGATACTGCACAACATCCTATTAATTATTATTGCTAACGACAAACTGAGGTGGATCCTGGGTAATGACAAGTTGTAAATTGTTTTGCACTAGTTTTTTTCTATTATTTTTTTTTCTGAGCAAATAATTTACTATTTTTAGCTCTCTGTATATTTCTGCTTTTTTCCCCTTCATTTTAGGAGTCAAATAAAATTTCTGTTTTCACACACAAATTTATCTTTGTGCATCCGTTGGCACTCGATGTTATTGCCAAGTGGAGAGGAGAGGTTGATGAAGATGCCATGGGAAAATTAACGAATTATTTGCGAAATCAGAATGAGCAACAAGTAACGATTTGGTAGGGAAGTGGTCGATGGATGTAAGTGAAAAAATTGAATTTTTTTTTTGCAGGAAAGCCGAAGGATACAGTTGTATAAATTCAGAGTTTTTGTAATTTGCACTTTTTTTTTGGTTTTGGCATTAGTTTTTAAAACGAAATTTAATTTTATGTTCATATTCAGTTCATGGATTTCTTGAAATATTTTTTTACAAATGCTTTTTCAAAACTATTTTTAAAAAAACATTCAAAAATTCCGATTTTTTTAAATTTGTAATTTTCAGAAATTATTTTGAGAAAAAAAAATCCACAAAAAAAAACGGGCAGTTCTGCACTCATATCAAATTCTGCAATCGAATCCAGAAATTTTCAACAGTTCGATTTTTATATTTTTTAAGTCGCTATGATAAATTAATTTGTTATTGACCATAACTTAATCGTTCACATTTCTCAAGATATTTTTCACATTTCTGGTGAGCCCATCAAACCTCGATGGTGTTCTTCCCCGGGCCACTGTTACTCAAAATCACCTGAACCCCATTGACCATTTTCCTTCTCCAGATGATCGTACATCCCGCCAAGTCCCAAAGCTCAAACTAACCAAATAATCCTCCATCCGCAGAAACCCAGCGTAAGCCAGTAACAGATCTCTTCGATCAGGACCACTTAGTTCACCCTGAGCCTAAATCAGCGCCAGCCCTGGACACCGCCGCGCTCAATGCCAAATGGAAGGCAGCGCAAGCTGCCCGTCAAAAAGAGCCACACCCAGTTGGCAAATGGCAGGATCTACACCCTGAGAGTAAGAAGCACAACGACACTCTGGACATTGGCGATATGGATGAAAAGTCTCGTAGCTCCATGGAGAAGGGTTTCAACATTCGCAAGCAGATGCACCGTGATTTGCAGGAAAAAACCATAGCACCCTCAATCATAGCGCCACCTGCCGCATCCCAATCAGCTCCAAAGGACATTCAGAAGCAAGCGCCAATTAAATATCCCACTCCCCAACCTCAAAACAAATTCCAGGCCTACAAAACCTCACCAATTATCGCTCAACCACCGGCGCAACCTCAAAAATTCTCACAATTGGGCAATAAATTCCAGCCAATTGGCCAGGCAAATCCACCAGAGCCACCAGGGCCACGACCACCATCATCCAAGGGTCACAAAGGTCCTAGAACTGACTCGGAGAGTGACGAGGACACCAATAAATCCAAAAGACGGAACTCCCGAGGTCCTGGCCCCGTGCGTAAAAGCCGGGACAGACCCGCCCGACGATCCAGAAGCAGATCAAGATCAAGATCCAGCTCAAGTCGCTCCAGATCTCACTCACCACGCCGATCAAGATCGCGCTCCTACTCAAATCGTCGATCTGGCAGTTATGAAAGAAAATACAGCCGATCACCATCCGGCACATACAGCCGATCAAGATCACGATCGAGGTCGAGATCCTACTCGAGAAGCAGAAGCCGCAGTCGCTCCAATGATCGTGGACACTACCGAAAACGCCAGTTCAGGCCATTCAATAATCGTGGCACATACTATAAACCACGTTTTCAGGGATTTAGTAATCAGAATAATCGAGGCGGTGGTCAAAATAATTTTCAAAATCGCAATCGTTTTTATAATAATAATCAGCACAATAATCGCTTCAATAATAATAGAAATCGTGGAAATTATAATAATAATAGGCAGCAAAATCGGGGAAGGGGTAATCGTGTTGGTGGTGGTAGATTTTTTCATAACAATAAAGGTGGATTCAGGGACTTTCGGGATAGGCGAGATTTTCGAGATCGTCGTGGATCGAGGGACAGGTATAGCGATAGGAGTTATTCACCTGATCCAATGAGAAAAGTTGATGAGGCTAAGGAGAAAATTAATAAAATGCTGGAGGGAAATGGTGATGGTGATAATCAACAGCCACCACTACCACCGCCAAAGAGGCATGATGGACCACTTAGTGATGGAGAGGAGAGGGATGATGATGACTACGAGAGGTGGGGAAATAACGATGGCCAAGGGGCGGAGAATAAGGTGGGTTAGATATTTCAATCAACGGAGACACTAATTCTAATTCTGAATTGAGAATTTTTTAACAACATTGCGATGATTGCGGTGGTATTGGTTTTTTTTTTATTTTTTTTTTTTTCATGTCTTTGGTTGTGGTGAAGATGGACATGGGATAAGGTTAATTTTAGAAACGGTGTTTGTTGGTAGAGAGGTGAACGGCTAACGGGAGAACAACGGCTGGATGGAAAAGATACATTCATCGAGCGTATGAAGCAACGAAGCAAGGATGTGTTGATTAGGAGAGAAGCGGCCGCCAAAGTTTGGTAGATTTTCTTTTTCCCTTTTCCGGTTATGTTTAGTTGTTTTCCACCCAGATTGCCCGAAATTGGAGATACTGGCAATTACAATGCTTAACTATTTTATGGAAATTGGAGAATCGGTTACTTATCGCAATCATCGTTTTTGTATTCGAGACCTTTTGAGATGATTATGTAGTTTAATATTTTGTGGCATAGGAATTTTGGCGAATGGAGGAATAATGTTAATATTAATTTGTAGGGGATTTTGATTTATTGATGATAGTGATTTTCAAAATTGATTCTACAGCGCAAAGTGGGTTTGACATTAATTTACGCCTATGCATTGGCTAGTTCAACAATTGTAGTTATTGTGTGTAATTTTCACTTTATAGTTGAGAGATACTTAGATTTAAGTGCAAATGTATAAGACTCGATGTAGAATGTGAGTGAGGAGAAATACATGGAACAATTTGGAGGCAATTTTTATCTTGGTTGAAATTATTTGATGTGAGATGGTTTATGATTTGCTGGTTGGCAAAAAAAAATCGGACACATTATCGGTACGAGATCCGCGAAATTTAAATGCAGATGGGAAAAATGCACCGAATAATTTCAGACTGCAGTTTATCACAGGAAGAAATAAATTCATGGGAGATTGGTGAGTGGGTCTACCATTTTTGGTATCTTCCACCGGTTTTCCGTATATCCAATGAACGTGTAAATTTGCATTGCGAGGTGGTATATAGAAAACAAAGTTGCGATGGAACATCCAGGAAGGTTGTTGCAACGAACATGAAGACTGCAGTAGTTCTTTTAATTCTTGCGATTGGGCTTGTTAAGTGCCAGGCTGAGGACAGCGATGAAGCAGTGGTCATAGATGCAATTTCCGATGGTAAGTGCAATGATTCTGATGTCGGGAATTTTTCTTGATGCTTTACGACGAATATATTCTCAACATTTTCAAACTCAGAATTCAATTTTTTGAGAATGTCAAAATCGGAGTGAATGAAATATGAAATCAAAAGTAAAAAATTCTGACGAAGTAAATTTTTACACCTCAAAAAACAAATATAACCACTATATATATATATATATATATATTAAATTGAAAATTCACTATATATATATATATATAGTGAAAATTGCTCATTGACTTTGTAACACGTCGCTCATAATTGTAAATTTACACTTGGCTAGCTAAGAAAAATTCTGCTTTCAATACAAAAAAAAAAATGTTCCGAGGACAATAATTGAGTACACTGAACCTCTTTTAGGCTGGATTTTAGCATATTTTGCGCATTGTGTACTGCGCGATAATACAGATAACTCATAAAGTTTAACGATGCCACATTCGCGCCCATGTATAAGTAGCAGCGTTAAAATTCATTTCTGTGATACAATCTTAACTATGTATATTCTAAGAAGAGATAGGAAGCTAAAAATTCAAACAGACTTTCAGTTTCTTCGTAATTTTTGTTAGAAAAGCCCCTGTATTCTGGCTAAAGCATATATTTTTTTGATTTACGCGATATAGCGCGACCGCTCCCGGTGGTGCTAATGGAGACCGACTTTCTCCTCAAACTGTCCAGCATTCACACATAAATCGAATCTACTCAATCTCCAAACTGCCGTCTCTATTTAGTCATTTCAATTTCCTTAATACGTTTTGGCGTAAAATTGAGATAATTAATTGTTGCAGATTATGACAACGGTGCGGACCAGAGTAACATAATCTGCGGTGCTAACGAACAATACAGTCAGTGCAATGCCAATCCCCTGTGTCAAAGGACCTGCGAGACCCTTGGTGATGATTCAATTCCTTGTCCCAGAGACAAATCATGTATCGAGGGCTGCATCTGCCAAGAGGACTACGTGAGAAATCAGTACTACGGAACGTGTGTCCACAACAACAGGTGTCCACGTGTTAAACATTGATTGAACAAGGTCGGGATTCTTCGGTACTCAATCGACTACACCATACTTCTGATTGTCATAGTCACATTTTTTATGTAATAGAGCCTACGTATGCGATTATGTTTTTTTCAGAATTCACAGTTTTTGCGCCTTAAATAAAATGTGCCAAGCAATTATGAACAATATGGGGTGTATTTATTCATGAAATTCGTGGGAGAATATTCTTTCAGCACACCATACCACCATTTTCAGGTAAGACCAGGTACCATGTGGAGTACCAGAAAGAGATGAAAAAAAGACACCCAGTCATTTTGTTGAAAATTGTCTGGGGGGGGGGGGGGGGTCTGAGTTTTGTGACTATAGGGGAGGGGCAATCTAGAAGGGTGGGAGGGGAGGGACAGGCTAAAAGGGCGGGAGGGGAAGGGAGGTCTAAAAGGGTGGGAGGGGAGGGACAGGCTAAAAGGGCGGGAGGGGAGGGGTAGGCTAAAAGGGTGGGAGGGGAGGGAGGGCTAAAAGGGTGGAAGGGGGTTGGCTAAAGGGTGTGAGGGGGGGCTAAAGGGTGGGAGGGGAGGGGGAGACTAACAGGGTGGGAGGGGAGGGGGGGGGACTAACAGGGTGGGAGGGGAGTTGATGGCTAAAAGGGTGGTAGGGGAGGGACAGACTGAGAGGGGGGGGAGGAGAGGGGCAGTCTAAAAGGCTGGGAGGGGGGGGGCAGTCAAAAAGGGTGGGGGAGGGGGCAAGTCAAAAAGTGATAAATGCTTTTTTAAAAAAGTGAACTGAATCTGAACTACGTAATTCATGATCCTCCTTAACTTAATTTATGCAAAAAATTTAATTGAAATTGTTAGCGGCAGCATTTGTAATGCGCGTCATTATTCTTCAACGCTGATGGAGACAATTAGAGATGCTTTTGTCTGATTCAATCACTCGTTGCCCGAGAAACTTGGAGTAGAATTGTGTGGGTGATTTTAATGGGGGGCGGGGGGGGGGGAGAAGACGGACCACCCGCTAAACCCTAATGTTTGTTTCCGGTCCATGAGTGGTCAGCGCTTCCGACCTGGCGATTCACTTTTGCTATTCTCTGCAATTGACTTCTTGCCATCATTCAATGAACATTTTACCTTACTAGGATTTCAGCCGCTTCTCTATTATTTTTGAACTCATTGGTTCAAATTCAAACTCATTGGTTTTGAACTCAGAGCTCTCTAAATGATTTCAATTGTGTATACCGCTCTAACGCTGAAACGGTCAAAGATACAAAAAAAGTCAAGAGAAACAAAATATGTATTTTTTTATAAGGAACAACATTTATTGAGCACATTTTTGTGTATCTATAATATTTCGTGAGATACGGAAATCGTTCCGGGAAATTTTTGGTTACATACGTACATCGACACACACACACACACACATATTTTTTTCAAATAGTCTAGAAAGGTCAGAGATACCATGAAACGTGGAGATCTGATGGAAAATCGATTTTTCATCTTCGAGGGCAAAACAGTAACTTCGCCTGCCGGGAAGTTCAAAATTCGTCTGTGAATTACGACGAAGTTGGGTCAAAAAGCATTGGATCTTATCCTATGCTATACATGATTTTCGTCTGCTTTTGCATTTGTCTATGTAACACAAAGCATGATAATAAAAAAGACGGAGGAAAGTCTTCCCGTCTCTCGTCGACTGGTTGGCAAAGATGAACAAGACTCACGGAGCATTTCAATCGCTGTGAGGCTCTTTTGCCGCTGCTTTTCCATAGCCTACCTACCCCCCATCTCTATTTCCCACAAAAGCACGTCATTGTTTCACCACCTCTCTCTATCCTCGTGTCTCATGTTTCTCCAGGCATGTATCTAGAGGGTGGACACGAGTGAGAGGTGAATGGGCGAAGCTGGTGGTGATGCGAGAGAAATTGTTAGGATGGCACCAAAGGAATGGAGAACAATCCTTTTTCCTTTAGCTGCATACAAACCGCTGGTACCGTTGTTTCTCCTAGTCCCCTTTTTTAGCTATCAGTGGATGCTCGATCTCTCTTACTACTTTGAGAATGAAGGAGAAAAGGGCTTGCGTCTTCTCAATCCCTTGGATGTCATTTGGCAATTTATTTTTATCGATTAAGCTGAAGGATTCGAGGACCATAGATTGCACTAGGTGATATCTATTGATGCCATTTTTTTAAAGTGAAACTTCTATAGGCGCTTTTGGGTGTGAATCGAATGCACGCGAGCCCCTATGTTACAAAAACCGACACCATTGGGGAGGGGGAAGCGCCATATATGGAGTGCGTACGTACTTTACTCGTTAGGATGTAGAGACGGTATGTGAGGCACGGGAAGGGGAGCACGAGAGAGAGAAGAATAGAGCATTCACGCACATCTAGACCCATTTACAACGTGTTGCATGGGAACGTCGGTAATGACGCGTTCGTCATAATTTAACGCAGGGCGTAAGATGGCGCTATGCGCATTTTCTATCCACGGTAAAAAGTCACCTGTTTTCCCGTCTGGTGTGTTAATGTATACGCTATATATATGCCGAGCGTTATTTTCTATATCATAATTTATGTCCGGAATAATTTAGTGTGTGTGTTAATCAAAAGTTTTCGTTTCTTACTTCAGTTATCACAAGCCGATAATTTCATTTGTAGAAAAACGTGAGATGGAAACAGAATAAAAAAATCTTTTGTATATTGATATAATGGGATTGTTTCAAATCATAACCTCCGATTTACACTGATATTAGAGGCACTGATCCTATCCTATCGTCAGCAGTAGAAAAAAAAATCACAGAATATCATAACATCTCTATAAATGCGGCCGGACGAAGTTTCACTTCTGTCGCGTAGCTCTCTACGCACGTGTTTTTTTTAATTGGGCTAAAAGAAAAAACTTGCGAATTCGGGATTGCCAACAGGTAGCAAAAAAATTAGAAGATCCAATGGCCAAATATATAACTGGCGAACTGGTCCATCTATGGATGCTGTGCATAATGGAATGCTGACGAAAATGAGGGCTGTTTGTATGCTACCTGTGACAGGACTGTTGCGGACAAAATGTTAACGTTTGGATCGTCGTAGTACATTTGGGGTGCTGGGTGGTGGCGGGGGGGGGGGGGGGGGGGGGGGGGGTGGATATTGATAATATTGGAGTTCTCAATCCCTTGTGCTCCACTCCGCCCCTCGGTGCTTTCTCAATGCCACAATGTAGCCTGGGTCGGCGTGATTAATAGATTTCCGGCTTTTATCAAGTTGAAGATGTAACAGAAAAATGTATTGAGTTGCACAATAGGCCTGGAATTACGAAGTAGTCATCTGCAAAACAATTCAACATAAGTGGATACTCTGGCTGGCTAATATTTACAAGGTTACTTGTAACTGATCAATGACGAGTGTATAGTGTGTCTCAGAAGTGGTCTTCGATCCGAAAGGCGTGAATTTAGGGAGTGAATAGAAAGTCCAGTTCCGGTACACCCACCCACCCAGCCGTCCACACTCACCAACCCACCCGTCCACAATCACCCACCCACCCGTTCATACCTACCCACCCACTCACCCGTCCACATCCACCCACCCATGAACGCGTCCATATCCACCGACCCACCCGCCCACCCACTCGTTCATACCTAAGTTACCCACCCACCGACCCACCCACCCACTCGTTCATACCCACCCACCCACTCGTTCATACCCACCCACCCACTCGTTCATACCTACCCACCCACCCACCCGTTCATACCTATCCACCCACTCACCCGTTCATATCCACCGACCCACTTACTTGTTCATACCCATCCACCCACTCGTTCATACCTACCCACCCACGCACTCGTTCATACCTAGCCACCCACCCACCCGTCCATACCCACCCACCCGTCCACACCCACCCACCCGTCCACACCCACCCACCCGTCCACACCCACCCACCCACTCGTCCATACTCACCCACCCACACGCACAAGTAAGCAACACTGAGCCCTTGGAGTGAACTGGGACCCTATCTGCGGAATATCTTCTTTTTTATGCGAAATTTTATACGAGATATGGCATTATAAACATTGCAAATGATTTATAACGATAGAAATGAAACGCATCTATGAAATTTTTTCCTATTAAACGCTCACCCACAAGATGGGCCACAACCGTCTTATAACAATCTCTGTACATGTCAAAGTGAATTCTCGACTTCTTTACGAGCATGCATCAGGGTGGCCTGGAATGCTTGCGACCTAACAATGATCCCAGCCATTTTTTCCTAGTTTTTATTAATTTTTCTATACAGCCTCCTTGTAACGCTACACACACCCCACATATCTCACAAGAGTCCCAAGTCTCAAGCATGTCTAATTGCAAATTCTAAATAAATCATCACTCTCAGAACTCAATCAAATGCAATTTTCAAAAAAAAAAAAAAAAAAAAAAAAAAAAAAAAAAAATTGGATTCCAAAAAAAAATCAGTACCAGCAAAATAAACCAAAAAAAAAACCGAATGGAAAATCGGATTGAAAATTTGTGAGCGATGACGTCATAATGAAAGGTCCACTGGATTATATAGAGTGGAGCCTCGCCTCTGTGAAGGCAGGGCTTTGTACCGATTATCTGCATACATACTGCAAGCTTTTATGAATGAAGGCCCCCCGTGTATCGCAAGTGGAAGGAGTAGCTTTAGCTCATCGTCATCATAAACCTCTATCTATACCGACATTACTGCTCTATGCTGCTCCAGTATGATGCAGTAGAGGACACAATATACATGAAGGTGGACCAATAGATTCACTTTGAAGGATCTCCTTGGGCAGTTTGAGGTAATCCTTACCAATGGCCAGTAAACTCTTTTGCTCGACTAGCCTATCAAACTTTTAGGTGGAAGCGCCACCAGAGAGAGGGGAGGGAGAGGTCCGCTCCGCCAGATACCCATGGTGATTGATTCTGGTCATATCCATATGAATATTTTGGTGGACTCCAGGGAGACGAGTTGTCTCGGAAAATGTCCACAACTTGGGGCTTCCAACTTCAGACACACAGCAGCGTCATCATAAGACCTCTTTGTTCCCTCACTCCCTCCCTTCTCCCTCAGCCCCTCTATACACCCCACCCCTCCCTCTCTCTCTCTTCTCTCGGCAATTCCAGCGGCATTGTCACCGTCAACAATGTCCACTTGACATTCTCTCTCTCTTTCTGACGCATTGTCAACCAACCATTCCTACCCCTTTTCTATTTTTCCAATCATAAAGCTCATCGTAGACAGCACGCTCCTTTTTGTTTATTGTTTTTATTTTTTTTTTTATTTCTTTTTTTTTCGAGAAAATTTCTTTCACTATCCTTTTTCCCCATTCTTCTGTTGTCTTTTATTCGGCATTTCTTTTCAAATTGCATTTGGGAAATAGGTGGTGATTCATTGTTTTGGTAATTCATCTTCTCTGATTGTTCAGTGGAGGTTTTTGGGTTTGATGGTGAATGTTGGGATGGGGTTGAGTTAGGTTATCCAGTAAGTGATTTGGTGAATGTGTTGGTCGGGTGGAATTTGTATAATTTCGGCGCCTCCAGTGGGGAGCGCTGGATGGAATTAAAGGGATGGGTGTCCGGTAGTCCTTTCGAAGGAATGCTCAACAGTAGCTATTGTACACACACACACACACACACCTACCCAGACTCACCCACCCACCCACACTCACCTGCCCAGCCACTCACACTCACCCACCTACCCATACTCACCCACCCACGTACTCACCCACCCACCCACACCCACCCACACTCACCCGCCTACACTCATCCGCCCACACTCATCCGCCCACACTCACCCACCCACACTCACTTACCCACCCACCCACGCCGCCGCACACACACACACACATACACTCACCCGCCCAGCTACCCACACTCACCCACCCACCCACCTACCCATACTCACCCACCCACACTCACCCGCTCACCCACCCACGCCACCGCACACACACACACACACACACACAGAGTCGTCGCGAAATTAACAATTCGGCTCCAGCATATACAGCTCCAAACCCGAATGAGAGAAAAGCTCTCAAAATATCATCCGTAGGCTCTCGGCTGAATTTTGAGCTTGATAATTCAAAATGTACGTCCACTTCAGGAAATAGTTTCATTCCAATGATGATTGTATTTTTTCCAATTGAAAAGTTTCTCTCCAACTTTTGGTCCATATTCAGTAGGAAAAGGGTATCAAATTCTATTCTCTCTGGCTACGTTTTCCTCTTACTTCCTTAAAAACCATCCTCACCACCAACCGCCCATTGTCCAACACAGTTACGACGTTAGCGTCCTTCTTCGATGCATTGTTATATCCAACTGTGTGCATTGTTTGATGCTGGCTCGCGAGTACGCGTCTTGCTCTCCTCTTCATCTTCATCGTTATGCCGACGCATTGTTTTCACATTGTTTGAACGACCTCACTCACGGTGTACGTCTCTTTCCTCTAAGTTTATCGCGTCCCTTTCTACTATTTTTGGCCCTCTTCTATACTATAACGGAGGAATTAAGAACTATGCGATGGATTGAGCAGTGTCCCCTGGAAGCGAATGATCTATACAAGACAGGCGGGGGCGCAAGAGGGCGGTCCAGGGGGTGGGGGCGTTTTTCGGTGTTACACTTTGTACAATTTCTCCGATTCCCTCGCCTTGAAAAAAAATTTCTATTCCTCTTCTGAAGTTTCACTTCTCTGGCACGTCAGGAACTATACGAATGACCTCAATCTGAATTATTATTAATTCGTGTGTACTTCAATATGAATAGAAGACCCCAAATATTCAAAAGCCACCTTGACCACTTAGTAAAGGATACTAACGAGGAATTAAAACTCTCAAATGTACTTACATCGAGTACGTTGTGGTCTTCAAGGCCCTTGAAGAATACGCGAAAAAGAACAAGAGAGAGAGTTCGAAAGTGAGTGTACGAGGAATAGGTTGGCAGATTTAATTAGCTCATGGTCCGATGTTGAGCCCTCGAGGGATGCTCGGGGGGGGGGGGGGGGGGTAGTGAGGGAAAAGGGGGCAGTTGAAGCGTTAAAGTTAAATGACGGTTGGCGGCTGCTTATTCTTCCCGCCAACTGATGCTTGATAATCTACGAAACCCCCCCACCCCCACCCCCACCCCCCACCACGTCCCGCCTCTTCTCCATCGCTACCACCCCTCCCGACAATTCAGCTTCGTTCTTCTCATCCTATTGCCTCTCATTCGCCCACTGGTCCTCAATTCTGCTCGATAGTTGGCTCCCTGCGCGCGGACCAATTCTCTCAATGGAACAACTCAGCCACGCTCCCACCAGTTTAATTGTAGTTCCATGCGCTTCGCGAGCTTATTATAATATTTTTTTTTTTTTTTTTTTTAGGAAAGTTTCATTTGAAGAAAAAAGGGGAATATTATGAGGCGGGATATTAATTTCTGCTGATAGTAAGGAGTTTTCGCGATTTAGAATTAAAAAAAAACTAGTCTCCTTGGGTAGATCCTTCTGTGATGTTGGAATATGCACGGAGAGGAAAGTTCTTTAAAAATTACGTAGAAAGTTTCGTTATCCGCGAGTGAAATATAATTCAGTAAAAATTACGGAACGCGCCGGACTTTTTACGCAACCTTCGCGTAATTTTTCTGGAAACGGATTACGGAACTTTCTACGTAATTTTTAAAGAACTTTTCTCTCCGTGTGAGACGGATTGATCATTTATTTTGAATTGAGAAGACATTTCTGAGATTTGCTCAATTGAATATTTTCGAAGGAAATATATCAATAGATATAGGGCGGGTGGGTGCCACGCATGCGCGTCGCAGTTAAATCTGGACGAATTTGAATTTACCGCCATATCGTAGTTCCGTCAGAGGTCGCGATTGAGGTTGGAAATTGTCTTTTACACTTGTACTTTGTGTCAATACATTGAGACAGGATCTTCCGTCGTAATATAAATATTAATGGAATTTACCAAGACGTTAAAGATCTCATCCGACGTTTTAAATTATTGTTACATTGGGCGTCAGTCAACTGTGTCGAGGTTGACGACTCGCTAGGTTTTATCAATAAATTTGAGAGAGACCAAAGAGTCCCTCAGGTGTGGACTCTGCTTCGGAGACCCAAAAGACCTAGAGAGACCAGGGAGAGAGAATACTCAGAATGCCAAGCTACTTATCGTTGCTGGCTCGGAAATCGACTCTCCTTGTGTAGGTTGACGAAAAATGGCCCATGAAACAATTTTATCCCATGCCATGGAAAAGTTCTCATTAATATCGACAAATTGTCGATAATTTACCGGTAAATTGGTGGCTGGGAGGTTTTATTGACATGGTTTGAAAATACTGGCTATATTTGAAAGTTGGACAATAAAAAGATATATACGAAAATCAAAGTTCTACAGAGAACTGTTGACAGTGCCGCCCGAAACCAGAGCGTCACGCATTGAGGTAACTTCGTCACTTGTTGTGTATGGCCCACCGGGCGACTCAGTTCACGAAATTTCGTCAAAAATTTTGGTCAAACATGTTATTACGCACATGAACATCCCAGAAATTTTATTTCGGCGACCTGTTTGTTTTCCCTCATTTCGATATGGCACGAAGCCTCACTATTGGACTGTTGTGCTTAATAAAAAGTGGGGAAAAAAAAATTCTCGCATATCCCAGGCACCAGAGGCTTTCCTCCGCAATTTTTCCGCCACATTTGCCTTTGTCTCGCGACAACAATGCATCGCCACTGCTACGGATGACATAAAAATATGTGCAACCACCCTCTCCGTCCTCCTATATTCCACCCGCTTCACCCCTTATTCTCGCCTTTTCACCTTCTGTCCCTGCGTTTTTACTTCCTTCCTCCAGTAGGCCTCAATGTCATTTCACTTGCTCGTATGTCATTGCGATGTAATCATCGGATGTACTGAGGATATTTCAAAGAGAGGCGAAACAAAAATGTAATTAATTACTTCCACCACTCAATTTTCATTCTTACGTCATTTCTTGATGGTAGGAGTTGGAGGCACATTTAGATGCATGCAGACATTTTTGTTACAATAGTTTTAAACTATTGGTGATAGCTTGAAACGTGGAGACATGATGAAATTTTCATTTTGGATTTTCGGAGCCATTCCAGTAACTTTTCCTTTAGGAGCCCCCCCCCCATTCAAAAAAGGAAAAAAACTTTATTCAAAAAAAATTAATATGAAAACGATACTTAAATATTATTTCTAAAAAACGAGAAAAATGAGTGGGGTAATGCCACACTGACAAAATACCGTGTGCAGCTTGTGATTCACAGCACGGTGCAAATAGCTCATCCCCACCACTATTTTCGACACTTGGAAACGTGGATTTTGAGAGAGCTCTGTTTTGCCGACGACTGAGATTTTTTCAGCAGTAGTGCTGGGTTTAATGAGCAATTTCCCGAAATCGTACGTAAAGTATGAACAGTGCGTAAAGTGATTTTTTACGCACAGTTTTTCACTTTACGCACACTCTTCCAAGAATGCGAAAAAGTGCCACTTTACGCACAGAAAACGATGCCGAAAAGGGTACTTTTTCAGGTACGCGTTGCAAAAAGTATTTTGCCGCATTTCTCTGCTGGAGAACCATGCGGAAAATTAATGAAAAGAATAAGTCGCGAATATACAAAATGAAGGGGGGGGGGGAGGAGTCACGAAAGCGTGACAAATAAAGGAAGAGTATAAATGAAAGATAGAAGACAGAGTGGAATATTGTGCCAATGGAATCTCGTTGGGTTTTGGACGAGTCGGAACAATGAGGATGCAAATGATCGGCCGAAGATCGATGCGGCGCGTGCGATCAGAATTTTGTGGCGCGCGAAACGAGCTATGCTAGACAAAAGAGAGAGAATCTACCCCCCATCTCACCACCTACATTTGACAATGGGGCTACAGCATTACGTATGCAGGCACGTGAGCTTTTGCCTCTTTCAAATTCGTTGCATTCTGCTGCATCTTTTTGCTTATTCTCACCGCGCTGCTCTTTCCTTTGGCAGCCGCCGACAACGCGAAGAGAATGGTTTGATAAAAATTACCCTTCCGCTTAGTGAAGATGTGCAATGAGCTTTTTTTGGGGGTTTTATTTCATTGAGAAATTTATGGAAACTAGTGGGCGGGATGAGTGTGGCCCATCCGTCCCCGCGATTCGTAATTTTTACTAAGAACCTCTTTCCAAAGACACACCCATCCAGGTAGGAATGCCCCAGGCTAACGACGAGAACAGGCCTGTTCCCCCGAGCCCGACTAAGCCAAGCCTGTGCCAGGCTTAATCTCATCTTCCAAAGCAGCCATAAACTTAGGGTAGCAAATAAGGCTATTGCTAAGGCTTGGTTCAGGCTTGCCTCAGGCTGGAGCTCTCGAGGCTGAAAATACCTACGCTTAGCACAGGATAGTTCAATGGATACGATGGTCGCCAGAATTATCCATTGGAGGCGCTGATGTCTGCTGATGGAGGTTGCGCTAACCAATTTCCTCAATGCATACTCCCTGATCCTCGGCCTATTGATACGGTTCCTTCCTCAGTTCCTCGAAAAACTGTATGACATAATCGACCGTGACATATCAATAATAACCGCGTCGGTTAGTCGATTTTAGTCAATGGCGATGAGCCCCAGTTCAACTCTCTTGCCAATGTGGTGCCGTCTTTGAGCACAATGCCTTTCGAGGCTTGTCTCAGGCCGTGCTCGTTGAGATTTCAAGGCTGCGTTGAGGCTCCCCATGCACCCTGAGCTAAGGCTTGGCTTACGAGCCTCAAACGGCGTTGTCATTTCGAGACTGAAACAGGCCTGAATCAGCGATGGCACGCAGCCTTAATGCAAGATTTCCCAGCCCTTCTTGCGGAGGACCCCCCCCCCCCGCCCTCCCCCACGGGGACCCCCCCCCCTCCCCTTGTAAAAATTTCCGGAATTTTGCGTCTCGAATCAATTTATATTGGTTGTAGACAAGAATGCAAAGCTTTCATGACGGTCGCACAATAACACAACAAGTTACTGATATTACAGTTTCATCAAACGAAAGGGTAAATTTTTTATCCAACTTTGCTCGCTATGGGAAGATGGCACCCTTTCATACAATCCAATCTTCCGTGCAGTAATTATTTCACTTCAACTGTGAATTTTAGGAAGTGCAATATGGAGTGAAATTTAGTGCATTTGCTGCGAATGAAAGCCTTCATTCGCGAAAATTGCTGCGTCAACTGCTGAAAGTAACAAATTTTTACACACGAATCTTTAGAAATTGATGAAGACTCACAATTGGAAATACCAATGATCGATCCTGGGAGCGGCTTGATGGAGCCATTATTGTCTCTCTTATTTTATTTCTCCATTGCGTGATTAAACATTTTAGGTACAAAGTGACCGCAAAGTGGAAGTGATGAGGTGGTTTTCATTCATGGGTTAGGAGTGACCAAATGACTCAGGGGAAATGATATCGCTTGCTTATTTATTATTAGCGAGGGTGTAGCTCAGAGGGAAAGCTGAGACGTGAATGAGTATCGTGTAAAAAAAGGTCCAACGATTAGAATTTTGTAGTATTTTTTATACCATCAATTATAAGAGGACATTTAAAACGTGATCATTTTCAAATTTTAGCAAAAAAACCTATTGCTGTATGTTTAAATATTTTTCAATGTAGAATATTTTTATTTTGGAAGTGGGTAATTTTTTTGGCTAGGCAATTGGCGCCTTATTTTTTACATCTGCGTTTGTGTGCTTTGTAAAATTGGGTGGTTTCCCTGGCTGGCGAGTCGGCGCCTCCCTTGTCATTTATTTCAATACTGTTAGACTAGACTGCCTCATAGTTCATTGCATTACCTCGTCGACCTCTTCAGGGCAACTCATTACATCGATACGCAATCGTCATCTTCAATAAATTCTCCCTACCTGACCATCCTCACTACCTCGTACTCTCATTTTATCCTCTGCCCTTATTTTCCCTACGTCACCACCTTCAGACAATTCGATGGCCGAATTGCTCGCCGCTATGTCGGCATTTAGTATTTTAGATCGGTTTTTCCAAATTTTCAATAGTTCCATTCTCAGTTGAGTTAGAGTACATATTGTTATACCCTACCGATTTTACTCTTGCAACAACAGAGTAGACTTTCATTTGTGACGGATTACACATATTTCAACCAGTCCCGTTCATTTTAAATGGTATTCAGAATTAGTTAACCAGTGTATTATTATTATTCAACTTGGAGACAACATAAACATGAGTGTTAAATGAAAGTGTTTCGTAACCAACTAATCCTGAACTAACCCATAGGCATATTCTAATTTTTTTTTGTGGGTAGGGGTAAAACGGGTCAGATTATTCGATTTGATATTATGTATGCGGATGAACTCCCGTAACATAAAGTAGGGGTTACACGGTATTGTTGAAGTTGGAAACAGAAGCAGGGAACAGCGATGGGTCGTCTTTGGGTGGGTGGGGGGGGGGGGGGCGGCGGGGGGTGTTCCAGTAACAGGAGGTGAGTGAAGATGGTGGAGAAAGGCCTCAGAGCAGTTAGGAACTTAATGAAGCTGTTTTCCGTTTAATTAGAATCGCAAGGGTGATCCCGGCCTATTCTCCTTGGCAGGTGTACCAGCGTAGTTAATCCTTCCTCACCGCGAATATTAAGACGCTACTGCCTCAACCCTGAGCTTTGCATTGACGATCCTTGTGGCCGTGTCTTAACTCCTTTCATATGCCCATAGAGTTTACATTATGCATGGTGTTTTGATGTTGTATTGTGCGCTGCTTGTTTGCGGTTTATGGAGGAAGTGTCATTTGATTCTTATGAATGACAAAAAAATATTACTGGTGAGAATAAATCGGGGTGACCTATTTGGATTACATGAGATACTGTTCTACCGAGTTGAAATTTTTCCTGACATTTTGCAACATTTGAGGTGGATGAAGTTTTGCATTGGCCTAAAAGGTCTTGAGGTCGATACGAAAACACGTTTTCATGTCAGGATCAAAAGAATAAGCATTGTCGGTGAAAAACCAGAGTCGATGTACTTTTTCCCAAGCCTTGGCACGAAATTAACAAATGACTTGGCAATCACGTATTCCCTGATGAATACCCCACTTAGGATGAAATTTGAGACAATAACTGTTTCATCATTCAATTAATCACAAAAGCAGAGATGAAGGAAGGGCGAATAGTCAGAGGCGTTGTCGATTAGCCGGAAATTATTATTAAGATACTGGCAGGCCGAAGGAAGTCCACTAATTGTCTTAAATATGCACATAGCAATGCTGAATTATATATATATCTATATATATATATACCTATTGCATATATATGCAAGAGTCAGGATTGCAAACAAGTATGATAAACTTTATTAGGAATGAAAAGGGAGAAAATTATAAGAACATTTGGATAAAAGTCACAAAGACTCAATACATCGATTACGAGCTTACAAAGCTCTCGATCTTCACACCAGCTCTCCAACTCAACCATTGACTCATTCTCCAAAACAATCATTTTTCCATACTCTAATTTTCTTTTCCCTTTTCTCGATCACTCTCTCATACTCACTTACAGGGGCCAGGGGCACTCTCTGTCACCAAACGATCAGTTCTTTCATTCGACCGTCCAGTCCGCGTGCATCAACAAAATTTTAGCCTCGAACAAACATTCTCGACTTCCCGAGCCGTAATCTCTTCCAAACACTTCTCACCTAACACCTCAATCGAATCTACTCAATCTCCAAACTGCTGTCTCGATTTAGTCATTTCAATTTCCTTAATACGTTTTGGCGACACACATTCGATCACTCCATGAAGATTCTTCCATACCATTAATTCACTCAACTCTTTAATTAGAAAATTAAAGTGGTCTCCAACTGCCCCCCCCCCCCCAATTAGCATAAATTAATCGCCTTCTTCCTAGATCTGATTAACCCATCCAAGAGTCAAACATGTGATGAAAAGTGCCAATCAAACCACTTGTAAACAAGTCAAAATTCATTGCAATCACGATGGGGAGCAGAATGGCGAAGAGTGGGGAGTGCCGCGACGGGAAACATGGCGCAGAGCCCGGGAACCCAAACTGTCCTTCAGTCTCGTGCGGCGCGTCAAGCGAGTGTGTGCTCTCTGTACCACTTTTCCCCAAAAAATCCTCCCTCGACCCCTCCATCTCCCCCACCCCCAAAACAGATAAACAATCACCCCCCCCCCCCCTGGAAAAAAATCCTAAATTTTTCCATGAAACAAATTCCAAAAAAAAAATTGGCTTCCACCCCCTCAGATCCCCATCATCCCCCTCTGAAACACGTGCTTACCCTCTTCAACCTCCCGCAAAAATATTTGCAAATTCCCCATAAAATCCCATAACTTGTAAATAAGTTGAAAATAAATAAAGTGACACTGTTTTCCTCAAATCGAAATTAAATTTTATTCAACTGCAAAGTGTATTATTTATCAGTATATTGTTAACCAAAAAAGTGTAAGAGGTGTAGTGATAATGTGCTCGTGATAGCTTATCAATTCATGTGAATAACAAAATATGAAAAAAATTTTTTTTACACTACTTCAAAAATAATTTACAAAAATAATAATAATAATAATAATAATAATAATAATGATAATAATACTAATAAAAAAAATGTTTGATGTAGTCTAAAAAAAATTCTCAAATTATTATTGATAAATTTGTTATTCAAATTGAGATTTACCATTAAAATTTGTGGTAGGGATCCAAGGTGGGATGAATGCCAATGGCAAATGATTTAATCGCTCCTGTATGTTTTGACGTGCATCAAAATGCACCTGAGTTGTGCGCTGGTGTTTGACACGTACTGACGGCACGGACAATGGTCCATGGAATTTCGGTTTTGAATTTTCCAGTGGCGCGTGTGTGACACACGTAACCCCCCCCCCCCTCCCGCCACCCACCCGTCCACCCCTTTCCTCTCCAGGCCTCTCTATTCCCATTGCTTTCTCATTGAATGGTGAGTTCTCGGTTAATACTGGTGATATAGAGTGGCTTATATTCACTATAAATGGGTATAGGGGGGGGGGGGGGGCGGCTACGTGCAATGACGTTTGACGGTGACGAAGTGCAATGGAAATAGTGGGTGATGTGATGATAAGTGCTGTATATACGAGAAATTCCGTTATGGCTTATTTATTGTGTGAATTATAACGGGGGTAAATATTGAGGCGCAATGTGAGGGTGAGTTTAGAGATAATTATAGCAAGTATTGGAAAATTTGATGAATGTTTATTAAGGATGCAGCGAATTGAACTGACCTGGCCATTTCACCGGCAGTTTATTGGCAGGGTATAACTTATCGAATGACGAATTCAGGGATACAGTCCAGCCGAAAATTACGCAAATTATGTGTTCACGAGTGTGTGTGTGTGTGTGTGTGTGTGAGAGAGAGAGAGAGAGAGAGAGAGAGAGAGAGAGTGTGAGAGGGAGAGAGAGAGTGTGAGAGGGAGAGAGAGAGTGTGTGTGTGTGTGTGTGTGTGTCAGTATGTGACCCGAATTTTGAGTTAAGTTGAAAGCGGTCCATTGCCTCAACTGTTATAAAAAATTTCAATTGTTCATAGCGTTATTCCACGAGAACCGTTGATGGCACAAAAAAATACTTATAACAAAAATCACTCACCGTGTAAAAATACGTATTTTAGGCTTAATGAGTTTTCGCGCTATCTCGTATACTTAGTGAGATAATGCAAGTTTTTGCTAAAAAGAAATCAAAAAGCTTAATCAATTTTCGGAATGCGCCAATGATTACGATGAAAAGCGATCGGAAAGTTGTTGGTATGACCGGGTCAACGGGTCAAACTGGCGGTATCATAAGCTCAACACATCGCGTACACTATGACCACCTCCTAGTTCCTTAGGTCACACCTGTCGGCCATAGGCGGTCTCCACTTGGACTGCTTTGCCTTACATTAACGATACTATGTAGAGGTATTTGTACATGGACATTGAAGCCACCAATTTTCCTACAAGGTTGGAATAGACAAAATAATTTCCATTTACATTATTTACGCTCTTCGAATTCTATTTTTTTCCTCCGTCCCTCTCTCTTGTCTTCAGCATCTCTGCGAAAGGCCCTACCGGACACCCATCCACGCGGCTGGTGCCGACTTCCCCATTCCGGCCATCGTATTTCTAACCACAGGGTAAACCTCCAGAAACTCCAGTGTCCAGAACTTCCGGTCAGAAAAATCCATTTTTTTGGGTCCCTCCAATATTTTGACAGCCTCAACATGTTTTTTTACGAGTGTATTAAACACTTAGTTGAGACCAGCCACTTGGCGGTGGAGAAAAAAAACCATCATTTCACATCCCTCCCTCGTCGTGTTGCGCGTTCAATTATTATTTAAATTTTTTTCCAACTTTCGTACAAGTGAAATCATTTGATTTTTTTCTATTCATTCGTGTACGAAACGTTTATTGGAAACCTCATGAAATACGTAGGGTGGAGGGTGCCTCAGAGTTCGCGAATGGGAAAAAAGAAAAGGCGAGAGGGTGGGAGGGGGGGGGGTGGAGAGAAACACGAGACGTGCGGGTAAACGTGGGGGTTATATGGAAGGGGGAAAGAAGGGGGTGGACTAACATAAAAGGCCAGCGAAGTTCTCCCCACTATTTTAACGGTGGCTCCGATTGTTTCGGCCACATCCAACCGCTCATTTGTTGTTCTTTGCGCTGCACTTTTACACACACAAGCTGAAACTGACGTATCACTTCTCCATGCAGGCCTGGAAAAAATCAATATCGAATGATCATTGGTGCATTTGTAGGGGAATAGATGATGGGAAAATTTAATTCGTAAGATGACCTTGAAGAGTTTGTAGTTGACAAGTGGTTTCATGCATCGGTGTTATCAAGTTTTTTGAAATTATGGTCTAATCCTGTACAACTGGTTTTATGGAAAAATGTCGGAAGAGCTTTTAGGTAGAAAATGTAATTTCTGACAGAAAAGTCTTATGTCATTGTTGTCGGCGTCCAGTCATTCACGAGATACACTCGTAATAATACTTGTAACTTGCAATACTTTCTGTCGTTCGTTTCGCTTGGGGACATGGAGATTTTCGGGGAGAATAGTGGTGCATTATGTCATGAGATTATGGAGATGAGATGAGAAATTAGCTTCGAAGGTCGAGAGGAGACGAGAGGAGACGAGACGAGACGAGAGGAGACGAGAGGAGAAGAGAGGAGACGAGACGAGACGAGACGAGACGAGACGAGACGAGACGAGACGAGACGAGACGAGACGAGACGAGACGAGACGAGACGAGACGAGACGAGACGAGACGAGACGAGACGAGACGAGACGAGACGAGACGAGACGAGACGAGACGAGACGAGACGAGACGAGACGAGACGAGACGAGACGAGACGAGACGAGACGAGAGGAGATGAGACGAGAGGAGAAGAGAGGAGACGAGACGAGACGAGATCAGACCAGACGAGACGAGATCAGACCAGACGAGACGAGAGGAGGCAGAACGAGACACGACAAGAAGATCAGAATTTTCGATAAGACGAGACATTAAATTTTTCTCGTATGTCGAGACGAGCCTAGACGAGACTGTCAGTTTGCTAGGCGCTTGCAATAAATTCCCTATCGACAACTTAAAAAATAAATAAAATTGTTTGATAAATTTGTTCTGTTCAATCAGCGTTGCAAACAATTGTTTTTGTTCTCCATCATCAATCTCCACGAATAGCAAATGTATCGCATAAAGACGTCCAACAAATAGTGTTAATTCAACGTTGCAACTCGTCACTCTGGGGGTACTGAATACATCGTTTCCAAATGGAGGTAATTCTCAGTGACAATGAGGCCTTTGATTTCATAGAAACGAACGCTACGAATGACACACCACCACTCTATCGGATAATAAAGTAAGTTATCCTACGTTGCGCACCGCCAACCACCCCCATCGGGCCCAACCACCCACTGTCCCTCACCTCCTCGCCGCTCATCCGGTCTATCCTGGCGGGAGTTTATTTGGTAACTAGCGATTCACTCGAAACCACGATTCGTTGGTAATGCAAGGTGGGAGAGCCTTTTCCAAGGCGCGGGGGGTGGGTGGGTGGGTGGGAGGGAGAGATATGTTACGCCTTACCGTAAATCGAAGATGTTTTTAGAGGTCACCATTTTCAATTTTATCTTCATATTTTTCGTTATCGTATGTATATATCACATACAGGATACATATATATATATATATATATATATATAAGAGTTGATAACATGAAAGCGTGCAATAATTAATCAAGCCATGACCTTTCTCAAATATATAAAAACTGAAAAATTGGACGAGAAAATTGCAAATGCTGCGTATATGTGTGCAATACCGAGTTTTTGATAAGTCGTAGTAGGAGCAAATTTTTATCTCTCCCCCCCCCCCCCCTCTGTCTTCTTTCTGCGGAATTGCGCGCTCACTCTTCACCAGGGAGAGAGTTTGAAATATTTCCAAGGATCTAGCGAGTTTATTAAGGCTATTCATGGGTCGCCTCTGAGACAGCATTGTGGATACAATTTAGACTTATTCATCCTGCGACTACTCGCTCTCCCCCTCTCTCTCGCTCTCTCTCCCTTGCACTGTCTTTTTCATTTGTATCTCCAACTGTACGTCTAAATATTTTCAACCTCAGCGCCTTCTTTCTCGTAAATGTTAGTTTACAAACTACCTCCGCGCCAATTCCCGGGTGCTATATATATATATATGTATGCTATATACATAAATGGCGGGAAAAATTCAAATGAACTTAGTGGGCTGAACATGTCTATGGGGGGGGGGGGGGGGGGGGGGGGAAATAAATTTCCCGGTTTTTAATTCCCATTCAATATTTTCTCGTGTTAGCTTAGAAATAGAAAAAGTTCCAAATAATTTATGTTGGCCGATTTGCTCATGACTGATCATTGCATTTATTCATTGACATTATGAACAAAATCATAATAAAATACTGATTTTTGCAGAACGCTGTTTACATTCCAGTAGATATGCGCTTGGGCCATACTAGTAACAGTGCTAGTACTTGTTCTAGTTCCGAATCTGCTCCCGTCCTCGAATCCTGTACAATAGTTGTTGAGGGGATGACCTTGGACATTAGAACTGATCTTGGTATCAGAAGTTGGTAAACTGGAACTTGTTCCAGTTCCGGTATAGCTCGTGAATCCGAAGTTCCTACCAGAATTGATCTTTGCTTGAATTCGGGTTCTGGTGCTGTACCAGGCTGGAGTTCAGGAAGTACTGGTTCCAGTCGTGCTGCTGGTTCCAGTCTTGCTGCTGGTTCCGGTCTTGCTGCCGGTTCCAGTCGTGATGATGGTTCCGGTCTTGCTGCTGGTTCCAGTCGTGATGATGGTTCCGGTCTTGCTGCTGGTTCCAGTCCTGCTGCTGGTTCCAATCCTGCTGCTGGTTCCAGTCCTGCTGCTGGTTCCAGTCCTGCTGCTGGTTCCAGTCCTGCTGCTGGTTCCAGTCCTGCTACTGGTTCCAGTCCTGCTGCCGGTTCCAGTCCTACTTGCGGTTCCACAGTTGTTTTTTCTCCAGGTATTGCTGGCCCCGGAACAATTGATGGTTCCAGAGCCAGTCCAGGTTCCAGAACGATGTTTGGTTTTGGAACCATTGGTGGGTCCAGAACCAGTCCTGGTTGCAGAACAACGGCTGGTCTCGGAACTACTGTTGGTTTGAGAACTACGTTTGGCTTCGGAACTATTGTTGGTTCCAACGCTATTGTTGGTTCCAGACCTACGGTTGGTCCCGAAGCTTTTGCTGGCTTGTGGGTTATTGCTGTTTCCGGGATGGCTGCAGGTACCAGACCGGATTCTGGGTTTGAACCTGACTGAGGTGTTGGAACAAGTTCTGATGTTGCAGTTGGTTCCGGAGGTTTCGCAATGGATTTCAGATTCGAATTTCCTTTTGGCATTGCAATAGCGCTAATACACTGTCGTGTGAAAACAATCATACTCTGCAATTTTGTTTTCAATTGCCCCCTCGTTTTTGCGTAACACATCTGTATCAGAGTATTAGCATTGTCGCTTGATATCTGTTCCGCATCATCCATTTTCGTCACATTTACTCTCCATGCGTCAATGGACTGCTGAAGTGGGGGTAAGTGTGTAGTAATGCATTTTCTTCCACGTCCGCGGTTCTCACACTGCTCGATGATCTGTTCAAGTTCCCCATGAAGGGAGTTCCCTTTCTGGGTACAGAAATTATTGTCAAGTTTAAAATAGAAAATCCATAATTGGGATTAGGTTTAAGTTGCTCTTCCTAATGTGAATAATACACTCACCTCTAAGAGATCGCTTATCATACTGCGCACTCGACCCAAATTTGGTATTTCTTCATTGAGGCATTCGTCAATGAGAGCTACATGTTTTCGCCGAGCAGCTCTTGATAATGATGTTGACAGTGCACGACATGGCTGAACGTCTTTTCCTTGGCCTTCAGCTTTCGTAAATTTCCCCTGTGAGAAGAATATTATGGTCTGAATATATATAACACTAAGAAGTTTCTTCCGATAACTATGTTTTTTCCCCCTCCATACCTCCCTTGCCCTCCCACGGATGATGCAACCCCCCCCCCCTTTCCACTTCCCTGCGTCACGTTAGGTTCCCGCCAGGCGTGGGGTCGCACTTTATGGGTACCGTCGATAGCAGTAACAAAATGGACCTGCTATCGGTTGGAACCCTTGAGAAATTATTTTTTTGGTTAGGTTCCCGCCCGGCTTTGGGGTCGCCTTTTATGGGTACCCGCCGTCCGCCGATGGCACTCACGGAATGTTCCTGCTATCGATTGGAATCCATGAAAAAATATTTTCTGGGTTAGGTTCCCGCCCGGCCTGGGGGTCGCCTTGTATGGGCACCCGCCGATGGCACTCACGGAATGTTCCTGCTATTGATTGGAACCCTTGAGAAAAATTATTTGGGTTAGGTTCCCGCCCGGCCTTGCGGTCACATTTTACGGGTACCACGGATAGCATGATGTCTGCTATGGGTTGGAATCCGTGAGAAAATATCTCATCATCTGCAATATTCTCCCGAGGCCGGGCGCGAACCTAGGACCTCCAACGTAAGCAGATATATACTACACTTCGTCCAGGTGTCAAACAATATTTGGTGATACCTGGTTCGCGGGCGGGGTGTTGCGCACGCAAAGCGTTACGCACTTTATATCATGAAATGGATATAATGAAATGGACCAGGATTTGGTCATCAGAGTCTTGCGGTCGACCGGTAAAATTTTCTATATATTTAAGTCCGAAATTTTTGACCTTGGAACTTTTGAGCTATGCTTTATGAGCACTTACCTCGATTCGTTGGAGGGCAGCGTTAACATCCGTCTTCACCTGGTCCCTTCTAGTCGTGTGATCAATCGAAAATTTTTGCTCTACCTGCGTCACATGAACTTCTCTGTATCTTGTGAGGAACTCCTCGGTTTCATTGAGTGACTTTCTCAGCGTCTCTGCTGGCTTGCCAATCTTCGCCTCACCCTTAAATTAAAATTCCAAAAATAGTTGAAACAACACATTAATTTTTTTACAAAAAAAAAAAACAATTGTTGGAATGAATTGATTAAAAAATTTTCACACAGTTCAATTTTTTCCAACGATTCACCCATTCAGTTTTCGACTGGGATTTTCTGTATGTGGATAATCCAAGATTTACCTGACTTAAGATGACAGCTGCAAAGACAGCTAAAAGTAGGTAGGCTCTCATTATAGACGTGATAATGGTGCTTCGACAAATGTTGAGCTATTTTATAGGGAAATTTTTCTTAGTCTGAATTCGCTTATCTGAAGTAATTGACTATGGGTAGGAGGTAGATGACCTACCGTTAATGGAGCAGCTGGAGAATTTCAAACCCAGAATAAAACATTTTTTTACCCGCAATCTTAATCTGCAGCAATTTACAATTCACGATAAAAATATTCCGAAAATATTTTTTAGCCAGTTTTGTATATATATATATATTCAAAAGATGTGTGTATATATATATATATAAACATTTTTTAATTCCATCAACTTCGAGTTTTCATATATATATATATCCCTTTTCTCGATGTTTCATATCATCTGGACACGTTTTTAGAGAAGTATCTGTGTCTGTGTGTGTGTGTGTGTGGTCACAATTTTGTTTAACGTTTCCGGCGGGACCACTGGACCGATTTATCTTTTTTTTCTGATCGACGCATCTTGCAGGTCTCCAGGTCCGAAAGGAGGGATTTGTCGAAAAACTGATTCTTTCAATTGTTATTAACAAATTGAATTGTTTATATCGCTCTATCGCAAGAACGGTGCGAGATACGAAAAAAAGTGTTAAATGAAAGTTGTTCCCCGCAAAAAAATACACATTTAATATCTTATGACTTTTTTTCTTAGCACGCATAATTAATTAATTAATTAATTAATTATCTTACACGGAAATCAAACTTGAACTTTTCATTTTTTTTGTAATCGACACGTCTCACTCGTGTTCAAGTCCGAGAGGAACGCTTTTCCCAAAAACTGATGCGGTCAATTGTTATTAACAAATTGAATGATTTGTGTGGCTCCATCGTAAGAACGAAGAGATACGACAAAAAGTGTCAAAGAAATTTGTTCCCCACCTAAAAATACACATTGAGATCGGGAAGCTATTGGTTTGAACCCTAGAGGGTCACCCTCTCATCCTGTTTATTAATGATGTGACATGACCGGTCAATGCTACGATTCCTCGCATGTGCTCTATCCAAAAATCAAAATGAAAATCCTCATAAAAAATGAGAAAATTATTTGGCTCATTGACAATAATGACACAATTAAGAATGATTAATCTACGCGGGATTAATATTTGCCTCTGGCTTTCCGTAAATATGTAGAACTTTACGGTCAATACACTGAAACGGAACTGAATTATAAAGCATATATATAGAACATTCCATTCAGAACGTTTCCTTAATTATGCATAATTAATCCAATGATTCACGATTATCGCGGACACATATCCGCGCGAGCTGGTATTTTTTTAAGTGGGAAAAAAATTTTTATACCACTTCGTTAATGATCGAGGAACCGTCTCCGTAAAAAAAACAAATTGGCGAATATATATTGTCTATGACATAACAAGCTCAACAGTTCATAAGCAATTTCTCCAAACGAATTTTTCTAATCGCCGTTACACATGTTGGCTATTGTAACTGGTGGGATAATGCGTTATGTGAAGCCAGGCTGTACAATTCCGAACAATCCCGCCTCCTCCTCTTGCTCCCCCTCTTTTTGCCTCACTTCCTTCCTTCCTTCCGTCGATTTTGCTCTTGGCCCATTCCCTCGTGACCTTACCCCCCTCCCCCCCCCCCCCCCCCCCCGCCACCAACACTGTCACCTTACCGTGCACATAAGCTCTCACTGTGCTCTTGGTGCCATACAATCAGAGGAATCCTATCTTCGCCAACAATACCGGCCGCTCGCCCGATAGCTTTGTGGCTCCACTTCTCCCTTACCCCTTCCATTTCTAACCCTGCCTCTATACGTAACAACGGTGAATTTCTGCGTGAATGGACGGCATCCAGGAATAGTGAGTGAGTAAGAGATAGCGCGGTTGGTTGGCCCTTCGGCGGGAGGGTGGTGGGGGGTGGGTGGGAGGAGGAATTTGCGCACAGCCAAACGGACCTCGATATACTGTGCGACACAAGGAGTGTATATCCTCATTTTCAAAAGCCAAAAGTCAAATGCTACGGATAGCATTTCGCTCTGATTGTCCATTCTCCATTGTTGCCAACGAAATTTATGCTGATTTTGTATGAGGATTTAGGGTGATTTAAGGGAGGCATGTTTGGCGGATTAAGGGGGATATGTTTTGTCGCTATGAAAAAATGATGTGGTGGTCTCCAGTGTGCTGCTACAGTGGTGAAATTGGAGTGATTAGAGTTTTGTCGGGAAGTGAGCCCAAAAGATGCAGCGGTAGAAGAGCGGACCTGTGCGGATTCTGCTCCTTCAAGCCCGGCTCAGTCAAGCCTGTGCCAGGCTTAATCTCATCTTCCAAAGCAGCCTTGAACTCAGGGTAGCAAATAAGGCTATTGCTAAGGCTTGGTTCAGCCTTGCCTCAGGGTGAAGCTCTCGAGGCTGAAAATACCTACGCTTAGCACAGGATGGTTCAATGGATACGATGGTCGCCAGAATTATCCATTGGAGGCGCTGATGTCTGCTGATGGAAGTTGGGCTAACCAATTTCCTCAATGCATACTCCCTGATCCTCGGCCTATTGATACGGTTCCTTCCTCAGTTCCTCGGAAAATTGTATGACATAATCGACCGTGACATATCAATAATAACCGCGTCGATTAGTCGATTTTAGTCAATGTCGTTGAGCCCCAGTTAAACCCTCTTACCAATGTGGGACAGTCTTTGAGGGCAAGATTTCCCAGCCCTCCTTGCGGAGGACCCCCCCCCCCTCCCCCGCGGCGGGTTGGGTGCCCGTCCGGACATGTGTCCTCACTTCAATCCTTGCATACCTGGTATGCAACATGACTATTCTTCAGCCTAGTAATTTCCTAGCTAACCACTCAAATTCCGTGAAGGGAAAAACAAATTGCAACTGGAAATGTTTCAATTGGTGAACATTTTCAGGAATCCACAGATCACATTCAACTGCACTCTTTTTTTTTCCAACTCCTACCATCGTTCTTCCTGATGCATTGTTTACGGAGTGATGAGTCTTCACACTGGCAAGTGCGTCCCACTCCCTTCCTCAATTTTTTTTTCCTCATTCTCACTTGCACTCTTGAATACTCGGTCTCTTTTTAGTCCCATTCCATTCCATTCTTCTGCGTTCTCGCTATTGTTCCGCCCGTTCCTTTATATGGAATAAAGTATCAAGCGGCCCGACACAATGTACCCCGCCATCGCGTTACCGGTCTCCTTCTCCCCCCCCCCCCCCCCGCCCCCCCCCCCACCCACCCGCGGCTCCAGTCTCTTTTCTATTCGCGAATCTTTTCGTTTTCCTCCACTCCCACCCCCCGCAGTCGCCAACTTCAACGATTCACCCTACCACCCACATGCCGCTCGCCTCAGCCGCCCTAACGCTCGTTTTGAGCGACTCGCGTTCCCTTATATCCAGCGATGCTATTCAATCCTGTACGATCGTTCGATTTGTTTGCTTCATTTTTTTTTCTGGCTTCATCTTTTTCCCACTTTTGCAAACTTCTTTGCGGTTTCAACACATCACACTATCTGTTATTGTCATTTTGTTTGCGACGAGGAGCTTTGTAATCATCAACTTTTCTATTCTGTAAATGTTGATGAAAATTCTTTTTCCCCAAATCGTCAAACTTTGCAAAATCTTCGAATTATTTTTACTGCTTCCGAATTTTAAGTGCCCCATACATTGATGCAAAGTTGGAAAAAAAAATTGCAAAGTAGTATTATGTCACTCTATCCCCACTTAGGTCCTCGATGAAAAATGCGATCAAATGAAATCATAAAAAATTCTGGAGTTTCCGAAGCATTGTTCCGCGGATGATTGAGATGTTCTGGATCAATCGTTGAAAACTCCTGTCCACGGCCCCCCTCCCGCCTCACCCCACCCCGCCCACCCACCCCACCCTCCAGCCTCACCCCACCCACCCACCCACCCCACCCTCCCACCCACCCACCCCACCCACCCACCCCACCCTCCCGCCTCACCCCACCCACCCACCCCACCCTCCCGCCTCACCCCACCCACCCACCCCACCCTCCCGCCTCACCCCACCCACCCACCCCACCCTCCCGCCTCACCCCACCCACCCACCCCACCCTCCCGCCTCACCCCACCCTCCCGCCTCACCCCACCCCACCCCACCCACCCGGCTCAACTTTTCACCCTACTGCGCCTTCTCCCATTGGTCGGATAGCACGAGAGAGTGTGCCTCTGTGTTTGCTAATAGGAACTCTTTTCAGAACACCTGGCCTTTGAATTCGGTACGAGTCGTACAATTCGGTACTAATTTAATGTGCGCGGTGAATGGTGGCATTAATTAACAGGCTGTGTATTCAAGCGAGCGAGTCGCCCTCGTCGGTTATTCTTATCTGGTGCCAAAGAGAAGCTCCTTCCAAGAAGGGCTCCCTCCACCCACCAGTCTTTTACTTTTCTCAGATATTCCTTTTTTCCCAACCTCTCACACCACTTTCCACAACTTCTACTGTCGTTCGCTTTCGATGTTTATGATTTTTCTGCGGTACTTTCTGATGATAAATATGCACAACACGAAGGCCGAAAAAAAAAGAAACAAATTCGTTAAATAGTTTACACTTTTTTCTTCCTTTATTCGCTTCAATTTGTGTTTTCTCCTCTCACCGTTAGAACCTATTCTTCATTTCATACAACGCCAATGGACAGCGTATGAATGAATCCATTAGTTTAGAAAGAATTTTTCAATGCCGGTCTCAGTGCAGCACATTTTTTAACTGTGACTGACGGCTTTGTGTGATTGTATACAAATTATTTTTGGATTGCGCTATACTTAATTATGGTACAGTATTCCATGGGGATCTGGGTTAACCTATATATACAAAATTCTGGTGTCGTAGGTGATGATTTAGTGTATGTTCTATATATGTCAGGTCATCCCTGCCCTGACTTTTATCTCCCTAACCGGGGAGTACCGTTTTGCCCCCCCCCACCCCCCGAAATTAAAATTCCTCCCCCCCCCCCCCCCCCTCAGTTTTTCCAATGTTCTCCACATTCGGGAAAAATTAAAAAAGACGAAGCGAGATATTTAATGCCCGGGTGTCCTCTCATGCCGCGGTCCCCTTATAGTTAATCGCTAATATGGTGTAAACCCCTCACTTACCGCGCGGATCTAATGGATCCACCGATGTGCCTCTCTCCCGTGCCGGGGACCATCCATGGGGTTGACCCGTTCCGTCAACATGAACAAATTATCAACTTGCCGGCTGTCCAAAAAGTTATTGTCATGATCCCTAACTCGATTTTTGCGGTCCGTAACTGGTGGTTTAACTATACCAAAATGGTTGCCGTCAAATTCTGAGCAAATGTGTGTGTGTGTGTTTGTGTGTGGAATCGGATATTTTGATCGGATTTACGCACACTAGGTTTCTCTTCGGAATCAGTCTTTAAATATTAAATTCACATGTCAGAAACCAACTATGTGTAATAATCACTTCGGGAAACTCATCTTGTGCAGATAACGCAATTAAAACTTTGCCTGAAAAAAAATTAACGGAATGAACGTTGAATGAATGCGATTGAACGGCGGGGAGGGGGTGGCGGTGGGTGGATTGGCGGGGGGTGGCGGTGGGTGGATTGGTGGGGGGGGGTGGCGGTGGGTGGATTGGTGGGGGGGTGGCGGTGCGTGGATTGGTGATGGGGGTGGCGATGGGTGGATTGGTGAAGGGGGTGGCGGTGGGTGGATTGAGGAGGGGGTGGGGGTGGGTGGTTTAGAAAGGGGGTGGCAGTGCGTGGGTTGGTGCGTGGGTGGATTGGGGAGGGGGTGGTGGTGGGTGGATTAGTGAGGGGGTGGCGGTGGGTGGGTTGGTGATGGGGGTGGCGATGGGTGGACTGGTGATGGGGGTGGCGATGGGTGGATTGGTGAAGGGGGTGGCGGTGGCTGGATTGAGGAGGGGGTGGGGGTGGGTGGTTTAGAAAGGGGGTGGCAGTGGGTGGGTTGGTGCGTGGGTGGATTGGGGAGGGGGTGGTGGTGGGTGGATTGGTGAGGAGGTGGTGGTGGGTGGATTGGTGAGGGGGTGGTGGTGGGTGGATTGGTGAGGGGGTGGCGGTGGGTGGTTTGTTTTTGGGTTGGCAGTGGATGGGTTGGTCGGGGGGGGGGGTAGTACGCAAATTGGTGAGGGGGTGGTGGTGGGTGGGTTGGAGAGGATGGGCGCTGGGTGCGTGGGGGTGGGGGAAGGGGTGGCGGGGATGAAAGTATTCCTGAAGAGATGAAATGGTGGGGTTAGAGTGAGATGGGCGTTGTGGCGCAGCACATTCACGTACATCGTTCGCTCGTGTGACGTCATCGCATTGTTAGACGAGCAAGCATTGTAGTCACTATTGTGAGTCTCTGCCATTATTCTAAGACAATCGTCCGACACAATGAGACGGACGGTATGAGAGAGGAGATGAGTGGAACGGCCGATTCGCTTTCCTCGTTCGTGTGTGGAAGCACCAGTTGAGAGCTGTATAGAACTGTTTCTTTCTGGTTTTTTATTCTTTTTTTTTTCATTCTGGTAGTATGTGCGTGTTGTTACTGAGAAATGGTGTGCATACTATGGCCAGTGTATGAAATAGAGTCAGTGGGGATCATTTGTTGGTGAATAATGGGATGAATTCAAATGCTAAGCAGCATTTTGAATGGAGAATGAATGGAGTTATTTAATGGGGTAGGGAATTTAGCCTAGTTACTGTCAATAGGAATTTTACTGATATTCATATATGAAAGAAGAGGTTTTGAATTGAACTAGATTGCGACTTGATTTGAAAAGTTGGGCGGGAATTTTGAAGGATGGAAATTTTATCCAGTGACTGATGTAAAAATACTGAACTAAAATTTTTCACACAAAATAATATTAAAAAAACATAAATGTTGGTAATAAATAATAATAATAATAGGAAGCGGTAAGAAATACGAGAAATATTTTCAAGAATATTTTCTGATGGGTTGACCCATAAAACGAGACCGCACGGCCGGGCGGGAACCTAACCCGAAGCAGGGGAGGGGGCCCATCATAGGCGCCCCCCATCGTAGCACTGGTGTTTCGGGTGGTTTTCCCTGTGTCTACAAATACGATAGCCAGAATGTCGAAAGTCGGCCCCAGCCGCATGGATGGGTGTCCACTGGTCCCTTCCGAAGAAACACCGAAGAGCAGTTACCGTCAACCTGAAAAATGTAAAAAAAAATTTCCTCATTGAAGGTTAAATAAAGAACAAATGAATTCGAAATTACGAAAAAAAAACTATTGAGCCACTATTTTTATTCCTCAACCTCATTTCATGAGCTCAATACTATCAAAATTACTGGACGAAAACTGTAAGCCCCTACAGACACTAAAGTGAAAACGGAATACAAAGGGCAGACAAGGCGAGGTGGCAATTGAATAGCAATCCAGTTTCGGCCAGTGGTCAAATTCTGGCGCCTTGCTTTGATTTTCATTGGTGTTGGTGCAATTAAACAGAGAAATGTAACAGCATCAAGTGGCACAAGTGAGACAGCTGTTGGACAATGTGTCTGTGCTATTGCGATGTGAATTTCCAGTAAACTGTAAAAGGAGAGGGATGGTTAAGAAGGTGGGGGGGGGGGGGGGGTAAGGTGTGGGTTGGAATGAAAGGAGAACAACAGAAGTACGGACAATGAAATTCAGGGACTCCCTGGATAACTCTGTGTGTATGTGTGTGTAGTGTTTTCTTGTATTGCCGGCAGTATTGTTGCGGTCCGGGTTATTGTGTCCTCGTGCGCACTCGGTGTTTCGTGACCCGATCGTCGGACCACCGATATGCTAGACCTGGCACGCGAATTGGCTCGGTCGATCAAAAGCACAGACACTTACCGCATTTTTCTCGGTCAAAGGCATTTTTCCACTGCTTGGGGAACGATGGAATTCAATGTCGAAGGGGCAGAATGGGTCTTAGGGTCATGTTGATGGAGATGTTGATGGGTATGTTGATGGGTATGTTGATGGGTATGTTGATGGGTATGTTGATGGGTATGTTGATGAAGATGTTGATGGAGATGTTGATGGAGATGTTGATGGAGATGTTGATGGAGATGTTGATGGAGATGTTGATGGAGATGTTGATGGAGATGTTGATGGAGATGTTGATGGAGATGTTGATGGAGATGTTGATGGAGATGTTGATGGAGATGTTGATGGAGATGTTGATGGAGATGTTGATGGAGATGTTGATGGGGATGTGGATGGAGATGTTGATGGAGATGTTGATGGAGATGTTGATGGAGATGTTGATGGAGATGTTGATGGAGATGTTGATGCAGATGTTGATGGAGATGTTGATGGAGATGTTGATGGAGATGTTGATGGAGATGTTGATGGAGATGTTGATGGAGATGTTGATGGAGATGTTGATGGAGATGTTGATGGAGATGTTGATGGGGATGTGGATGGAGATGTTGATGGAGATGTTGATGAAGATGTTGATGGAGATGTTGATGGGGATGTTGATGAAGATGTTGATGGAGATGTTGATGAAAATGTTGATGAAAATGTTGATGAAGATATTGATGGAGTCGTTGATGGGGACGTTGATGGAGATGTTAATGAAGATGTTGATGGAGATGTTGATGGAGATGTTGATGGAGATGTTAATGGAGATGTTGATGGAGATGTTGATGGAGATGTTGATGAAAGATGTAAAAGCGGACCTGAATGACCCAATGCTGTCCTGTTTCATCATCAAAATTCCGTCTACTACCGTCGCCACCAAAACTGAAGCTCGACTTGAGCACGTGGAAAAGGCAGAAGTTGAAAACTGAGATAGCTCCGCACAGGCCGCGTCTTGGATAACGCTGGGGGATTTTGTGATACACGTATATACGCTTGACTATGGCCTGAAGGCACCATAGAAAAGCATTGTGCTAGCGCGCGGTGCGCTGCATTCACTGGAATGAATGAGCCCTCCGGAGCGACACAGTCTCAGATGTAAGACACAAGAAGCATAAAAGAGTTGCCATTATGCGAAGCTTAAATAACACCGTACCAACACAGAGACTTGGGTACATCCACTGGACTCTTACACATCTCAATCTGGAAGAGAATTTCTATGGACTGTTTGTGGCGCTCCTGTCTTGTATAGCCACTTCTGTCCTCTTTCCACCAGTGGTCCCACCCCGCCCCACGAAATCTCTTCAGTTTCGCCTCTTCTTCTACGAGAGGACGTCGCCGTGGGCCCGTTTGCCCTCAAGACGGTGGATTCACTTCTCGCCCAAGAGCATCACACGCTCCAATGTCTTTTTGTCTGTTGTCTTTTTTAGTTTCTTTTAGCTTTATAAAAGACAGAAAGGAAAAGGAAGAAACTGAAACCGAGTGCCGCTCATCTTTGTCAGCTTGCTAGCTGTACTAAATGCTAATTATTCAGTATTCTGCACGTGGATACTTGAGAAAACATCGTAAGATGCAGCCCGAAGCGATGTAATAGGTGGTCTCAAGGGCAGTGGGTATTGTTGTGATGTTCATTGTGGAGGGTTATAGTATTCCATCGTTGGAGGTATGTTTATTGGCCAATGATAGAGCGAGGGTTTCGCAGACCCCGTTACTGGGGATTAGCTGGATGGTGGAGCTTTGGTGTTGGATTTTTAGGCTTTTTTCCGCAGCAGAGTGCTGCAAGTGGACGAATAGGTTTACATGTGTGTATGTGTTCTTCATAATTCTTAACAATTTATTTATTTATTTTTTGCAAGAGGTCAAGCATGTTGGTAAATGTGTTTAATGTCTCTGAGGTGACTGCACCAAGAAAAATGTTTCTGAAGTGAAACTTTTATAGGCGCCTTTGGGTGTGAAACGAATACACGCGAGTCCCTATGTTACAAAAACCGACACCATTGGGGAGGGGAGCACGAGAGACAGAAGAATAGAGCATTCACGCATATCTAGACCCATTTACAACGTGTTGCATGGGAACGTCGATAACGACGCGTTCGGCATAATTTAACGCACGGCGTAAGATGGCGCTATGCGCATTTTCTATCCACGGTAAACAGCCAGCTGTTTTCCAGTCCGGTGTGTTAGTGTATACGTTATATATGTGCCGAGCGTTATTTTCTATATCATAATTTATGTCCGGAATAATTTGGGGTGTGTGTTAATCAAAAGTTTTCGTTTCTTACTTCAGTTATCACAAACCGATAATTTCATTTGCAGAAAATTATTTCTTCGGCATCTTCTCAGAGTGACGAAAATTGCAGATGGTTTTATAGTGACAAACTCAAATAGCCTGAGCAGCAATCTTGTTCTTGTTTTGAATTTTTTTTCTTACCATAGAAATGATGGGACGCTACGGTAATACTGGTTATGTCGTGGTATATAACAGGAGACAGAAGTTGAGTGGGGCTGGGGCGAGAACACCATAACCCCAAGGGGCGGGTTAAAACAACAGGTGTATACGTCGGGTGGTGGGCCGATAGATAGAGCGCTGCAGAATCGGACGGGCTTTTGACTCGCCTCAGACCCTACCGCAGCAGCCGACTGAGCCGTTATGTTGGGGTTGTCCTTTCAGTTGTATGCCTCTCAGCTTTATCCCGGCATCAACATTTTCGAAACCTTCGTTCGCGGAGGGGGTTAACACCACAAATCTGCACTCACCATCGTTGACGCCGTATATTCCGCCAGATCTTGTCCGGACACGCGGTTGAGATTATAAGCGTTACTTTACAAAAAATCACAAATAACGACGTAGAGATCAAAGATCAGTAGAAGCAGTAAATGGAGCTGTGATAATAAAAAAGGAGAACTGAGAACTTACAATAGTAATAGTCACGGCGCAGTCAGGAAGCGCTGTTGGAAGTAGGAGCATCATCAAATCTCTAAATACTGGAGCCAAAGCCTCAGACGTATCTTGAACTGGGTAAGATTCAGAAGGTGACGGATATGCATGGGCATGGTGTTCCACAGCTTAGGTCCTGAGACCGCAACAGCACCCTTGTAGGTGTCCGTGACCAAGAGCTTGCTGAGCCAACACCTGATGACGGGGCCTTGTGGTGCTGAAGACCACAAAGAGTTCTGCCAGGTAGTTGGGGATTCTGGATTGCTGAATTTGGTACATCTAATATATAAATTGCAGTGGTGCTTGTATCCACCGTTGCGTCTTGGGTTTGAACTGCGGACTTCTCAATTACGAAGGTCTCATTAAATCCGTAGGTCTCTCGGCCAATGGCCATTGGAAGATTCTAAGTAACGGAGGTAGGCCCCAACCCCGGAAGTCGTTTTTCGAGTATCATCCAAGTGTCCAATTAAAATAATACCTTCGTCATTTAAATTTCGGATTCAGGGTAAATTGACAGGTCCCTATATATATATAACACGGGCCCGTGTGTAATCCGGCAGTTGAACACATCCTGCGGATGATACCGTCGGTATAATGCACCCAGGCAGATATGTATACGTGAAGAGGCAGGTTTGAAGCTATGTAGAGTGATTTTCGTTTATACACACATGATGGGAAAATTGCATTGGTGTTGTGTATGTATGTGGTAGTGAGCGTCCTTATTCGACTCTTTTGTCTAGGCGTCCATTCTCTGGCACATTATCAGGCTTATTGTCTCTCACATTGTTACCCCCACTCGCCTACCCTGCATTCTCTCATTGTTTTGCAATTTCCCCCACTTAACCGATACATCCACCTACACAGCTCAGTTTACTGCTGTTTCAGGTCTGACTGCGTACGTACTTTCCTCACTGAGGAAATTATTCATCAATCGATAGGGTTTTTAATGACACTGTGACACTGCGATTTCCTGGGGTAAACACGATTGTTATAATCTTGGTTTGGGGGGGCTCAAGTGCGGCAATCATCTGAGGTGCACAATGTCATGGTGTAGCTGTGTGGTTCATTAATCCATTGATATGTCAGGCTATGCGGGTGTAGTAGGCGCAATAGAAGGGAAGCTACTATATTGTCGGATAATTGGATATCTCGGATAATTTATCATTTTTAGAGGTTTTGAAATCTGGGGGATTTTTGAAAAGTTTGTCATTTTTGGAAATTTTGGGAATGTTGGAAATTTTGAAAATTTCGAAAATTTTGGGAATTTTGGGAATTTTGGAAATTTTGGGAATTTAGGGAATTTTGGAAATTGTGGAAATTTTAAAAATTTTGGACATTTTTGAAATTTTTTGGAAATTTTTGAAAATTTTGGAAATTTTAGAATTTTGGAAATTTTGGGAATTTCGGAAATTGTAGAAATTTTAAAAATTTTGGACATTTTTGGAATTTTTTGGAAAATTTTGGAAAGTTTGGAAAATTTTGAAAATTTTTGAGAATGTTGGAAATTTTGGAAATTTTCGGATTTTTTGGAAATGTTTAGAAATTATTGGAAACTTCAAATTTTAATTTGGAAAATATTTTAGGTGGTTGATTCACACGACTAAAAAATATAGTTGACCCTAGATAACCTAATGAATGGAATAGTAACAATAACGTTACTTGAACCACCTGTCAACACTGCATCATATAGATTACTAATTAATCAATGATATCGTGAAAGGACCAAATTTCCGTTCCAAAAAATTCTGAAATTGCCTTTTCCTTCCAACCTGACAATTAAGAGATGTCGTTGATGGCCTTAGAATCCTGACAACCCCGAAATACATTTCCAAGCTTAACAGATAGTGAATGGAAGCCCTTGGAACTCCGTAAAATAGACAAAAGCCTCGGTATACCCGTCGTTCGAACAATTCGTCTATTCTACCGCACGGTTACGTATGAACAGGCGAGCTTGAGCGTATATAACATATTCGCACGATGATTCACGATTTCTCCATCTCTTATTCTGTTCCACTGTACTCCAGAGCACATGTACACCGAGTACATCACCATGCTGAAGTCTTCTGTCATTTCATTGCAAGCGATTCTCCACTCTATACAGGTAACGTTGCACTTCCACTCAGTCGTGCAATATCTGTCACGATAGTTTTCCACAACTTTCAGCAAGCGCGCCTCCATATGGAAGCTATATAACCCCAGTCGTCCGTGGCAAATCCATTGTTGTCCGTATGCACTTCCGGTTTCTGCAATATTTTTTGGAAAATGTGGCAAAACTTTTTGGTGGTTGGAGAAATTCCTCAACTTCCCGATCCCAGAGGGAAGTTATAGCAATCACGCCGAAAATTAAAACTCGAATTTTCAAAAAATTTTCACTTTCCTCGATGTTTCACATCATCCCGACACGATTTTAGAGAAGTGTCTGTATGCGTGTGTGTGTGTGTGGTCAAAACTTTGTTTAACGTTTCCGGCAGGACCACTGGACCGATTTATGTTTTTTTTCTGATCGACGCGTCTTGCAGCTCTCCAGGTCCGAAAGGAGCGATTTGTCGAAAAACTGATTCTTTCAATTGTTAATAACAAATTGAATTGTTTATATCGCTCTATCGCAAGAACGGTTCGAGATACGAAGAAAAGCGTTGAATGAAAGTTGTTGCCCGCAAAAAAATACACATTTAATGTTTTATGACTTTTTTTCCTAGCACGCATAATTAATTAATTAATTAATTAATTATCTTACACGGAAAGCAAACTTGAACTTTTCATTTTTTTTGTAATCGACACGTCTCACTCGTGTTCAACTCCGAGAGGAATGCTTTTCCCAAAAAACTGATGCGGTCAATTGTTATTAACAAATTGAATGATTTATATGGCTTCGTCGTAAGAACGAAGATTACGACAAAAAGTGTCAAAGAAAGTTGCCTCCTACAGCCTCCTACGTCCGCCACCACTTTCCATGGACCACCTATGGACTGGTCATGGTTTTGAGTATGGACTCAAGTCTCTCATCGTGTATCGAAATTATTAAACCCATTGTTGTACATCTCGAGGGTCGACCACCCAACATAGCATATCTCACAATTCCCCCCCCCCCCCCCTCAGCTTTTTCAATTTCTCGAAATATCATTCGGTACATCAACTGCCCTACCCCCAATTCTCCTCAGCTCACTTCCTAAGGTTTCCCATCCGCAATGAAAAAAAAAACACCACCCCAAAAAATTCCTTTCAAATTCTTCCAACCCCACCAACAATGCCCCAAAAAAAGCCACCCCCACCCCCCACCCATGTATCGATTAATTTCCCAAATAAAACCCACAAAAAAGATGAAGATGTGAGGGAGCTAGATGAAACGCGCTTTCGGCATTCACCGGCTGACAAACGAGAAGCAAAAGCTGTCAAAGCGCAGAGGACTCAGGCAACTATAACATGCTGCAGCGGTGGGCGGGGGGGGGGGGGGGGGGTGACTCGTAAGGTTCTGAAAGGACGAGCGCTGGGGTTTTGCGGAGGGACCGCAAAAGTCGACTGTAGGCGAATCATAGAGCGATGAAGGGGTGGCAGAGAGACTGGGGGGTCGGGGGGGGGGGGGGGATAGATGCTGAAGGTGGATGAGTAGTATTGGTGTGGTAACAATGGTTCGCATGGGGTGATGGTCGCCACAATGCTGGCTCGCCTGACTTTTCTTTGCGTGTCAAATGAGTGAAAAGCCGTGGGGGAGTGCATGAGGAGCGGTAACGGGGTGGTAAAAAGTGGGGGGAGGGGGGTGGGTGGGCGAAAGGTATACTCGGGAGTTGCTGTAGGTCCGTGTGCAGCGGAGAGAACAACTATAGAAAAGGGGGCGGTGGGCGAGATGTGGTAGGAGGAAAGGGCGTGGGGGGGGGGGGGGGGGGGGGGGGGGGGGGGGGGGGAGCCAACCACCAGGGTGTGCTCAGGGGGGTATGAAAGGCGGGCTTTGTTTGGAAACAATGCCGATACTCGGCTACATCCTCATCTCCATTCTTCGCCTTGACGCAGTGCCGCAAACCAAAAAGGGGGGCCTGGGCGCCTTTATTCATTCCTGATTAAAGTTATAGGTTATGTATTACTCACTTCTGTTGGTATTTTATTGTATGGAGGTGGTCATTATGATTTTGGCGCTGTGAACGAGCTCGGTTGATTGTTAATGGATGGGTCATTTGGATGTGGCAGTGAAGATAGTCTTTTATCATTCAGGAACTGTAGCCAAGTGTCGTCCAGTTGGAGATCGTTGGAGAGAGAGTTGTCCTCTAAAAGTTTTCCGAAGAAATAATTTTCCAGCAATTTCCCAAAAAAAAAAAAATTATCCGCAAATACTACTTTGAAAATGTCACTCACCATCCCCAACTTCCTCAATCTCTCAACAATTTTGTACACCACCATCATCTGCCCCCAATGTAACATGCCAGTGCTAGTAGACGGATGAAATCGAAGGGAATGTCGCCAAAGGAAAGCTCATAACAAACTATTGAAAAGCCGACGAATGAAAAATCAATGGTGGGTGGTGGGTGGAAAGCTCGACTTCATACACGGGACTGGACCGCGAGTGAGGAGGATAGTATGTGAGAAGATGTGGAGAGGTGGGATGTATAGGGACGGAGGAGGAGGGGGGGGGGGGGGGGGGGGAGGGTGAGGGAGGTTTGAGGTTGGTGAATGGAATATTATTGGGGCATCCTTTCACGCGGACTCGGCGGAAGCCAGAAGACCTCATCTGGCGGCTGTATGGATGGCATTCGCTCCAGCAATGCCGCCTATTGAACCAACCATTCGTTGTATATTATATATGTGATGAGTACACCTATATATCGCTGAGATATACGCACTATGAGAATGGATACATCTTTGGAAAAAAATAATAATAATAATAAAGTGAAATCGTTCGAATGCTACTCCTTGGATCCCAGACAGATATTTGGAATCGCGCATTGGTATAAGTATGTTTATGTCGACCGTTTGAAACATATGTTACGCGGGTGGCGGGTGGCGCTGGGTGGGTGGGGGGGGGAGGGAAAGAGACAGGTCGTGCAGTACATACACTTTATTTTATATCGTTGTATGGGTTCTTACATTTCATGATTTATCACGCAGCTTTCAGCTTGCTCCAAGCCCTGAAAGCGCGCAGATTGATAAAAGATATAATGGAGGGTGGGGGGGGGGGGGGGGGGGGAGGGAGTGGGTTCGATTGATTTTTTTTTTAGTTTAAGATTCACTATACCAGTGGGAGTTGACACTTGTAGGGTATGAAACACAATCTTGGTGTTGTGTGAGTGGATGATGATGAAGCTGTGGGTGAGGGCATTCAGGTCCTTCCAACAGAATATTTCTAAATTTCTGATCTTCGGGAAGTTATTGTAGTGACCATTAAAGGGATTTTTTTCGATTCGTTACTGGTGTTCCGGATAGTCTCTGAAGTTTTATCACAAAAACTATTGGAAATCGATGAAGAGCAGAGAGTCCTGCGAGCAGGGGCAGAATGTGAACGGAAGGGATGTAAGCGGTGGCAGAGAATTCTGAAGCTTTAAGCCTGCTGCTTTAGGAGCTTGTCACTCCATTCATTCATCGAACCGCCTTCTTTGTTTTTCTCCGTACTTTGGGTACTTTGAGGCTTTGCTCAGTAATTTTCCGTTTGGTGGAGTGAGTTATAGATGGGTATATTGGAAACTTCCTCTGAGAAGCAGTAGGAACAGTGCGAAACATTCTTAACGAATCTGAATCGATACCTAGGAAAAATGCTGCAGAAATCTGGGAACTCCGGGCAATAACAACAATCAACTATACTGGGAAATGAATTGGAAATATCATGGACAATTAGCAGATTTTTTTTTTTCTTACTTTTGATACCAATAATTCCTGAAATTTCAGGACAAATATTTTGCTGTCACACTTTGCTTGAAGGCCCCATTTTAGAGCGTGTTTTTACAATGCTAGCTTCGGTTTTATGTTGTAGAACCGCCCCCTGACCAATCAGAACACATACCGTCAAAATTGTGTATTTTGAAAATTTTTGAAAATTTCGAGTTTTTTTGAAAATTTTGAATTTTTTTTGAAAATTTCGAACTTTTTTGAAAATTCTGAATTTTTTTGAAAATTTTGAGGTTTTTTTTGAAAGTTTTCAATTTTTTTTTTAATTTTGAGGTTTTTTGAAAATTTTGAATTACTTTACAAAATTTTGTTTTTTTTTTGAAATCCTTGGATTGCAAGAATTAGAATTTTTTTTTTTAGTTTTAAAATTTTAATTTTTTTTTTCAAAATTTTCGAATTTTTTGGAACGTGTTGATCTTTTGAGATATTGTTGATAGATGTTTTGCATTATTCCAAAATTTCAAAATTTCTGAATTTCGTAATATCTCAGAGATTTCATAAAAAATTAAACTCCATAAAATGTTAAACAAATGTAACCACTGAATTTCCTAATTTTCTACAATGACGAAAGATGAGTTTGAATGGATTGAAAAAATTCAATCCGTTCGTGTGTCCTTGAAAATATCCACCACCCTAAACCCTAAAAATCCCCATTCACAAGCTGAAATTAAATTCCTAATGTGTTGTTTTAAGACTTTAGAGAATAGAACATAAGAACGGCTGATAGGATTAAAGGGATTCGGAGATTGACTTAAGAATAAAATTGTCAAACTACCCTTCACCCAGCATTAGATATTGCCAATAGAGGGTGGCTTTGCCGCTGATATTGAAAAGGGCCCCACCCCTCACTGTTGGGCTTACGCGCATTATATTGTCATCAACCCCTTCATCAAGCGGTGGTTGCCACTCTAGTCACCGTGTCGGAAGATCTCCCCTCCCCCTCCCCCCGCCCACCCCTTTAAGCTCTTGGGGAGAACTTCTAGTACCACTACCAGCTCAATGATTCATAATCATCTTGATAAACCAGCGCTGATAATCGATTTGACGTTTTGAGCGTTTCAGTGTATGCATTTCAGGGGGATGTTTAAACTTGATTTAACCCTTCCTGCATCCATCTGTTGCGGCCTCAAACCCATGAATGTGTCCCAGGGGTCGTAAATTTTGTGATGCAATCAACTGAATAAGTTACTTGGGAATGAATGAAGTTGTTTGTATGGAGAAGTCATATCGATGTATTGTATGAAATTTATATATATTAATATATACTCACATTCTACATATTGTTTTGTGTATCCATTGCAAAGAGCAATCTTTCCCACGTCTGCTCAAATTTTTCGAGAATTTTTTCCCTATTAATTAACAAGATATCAGTGCATAAAGAAGTACATGATTTGAGGGGAGCGGAGGAAACATTTCGATTTTTCACCGGAAGTTACTTGAGGCCACTTCGGGAACGAGACTTGCAAAGTATCTTGAAGAGAAAAGTAGTGCGGGGATTAAAACTTATTTTTTCAAGTTGTAACAAGGTGCTGCTTATTTAAATAGTAACGTTTATCTGCCCGACAAGATGAAATTAGCCATGGAAGAAGGTTGGCAGAAGCTGCGCGGGTGGGGGGGGGGGGGGGGGGGAGGGGAGTCCGTTATGGGCGTCCGCTATTCTAGCACAGGGGTTTCTGGAGGTTTACCCTGTGTTGAGAAATACGATGGCCTAAGTGGGAAAAGTCGGCCCCAGCCACATGGATGGGTGTCCGGTAGGGCCCCTAAAGGAATGCTCAAACAGCAATTACTCTGCTGCTACTTATCTTCTTTTCCTCAAGTCGGTTGTATTCAGTTTTTCTACTCGTACTCTGCTTTATGCTTGCTCTTGACTCTGATCATAGTATACAACCAACATTGCAAAATTATTTATACAGCTGTTGTTAACGAATCACACCGAAGACTTCTGAAACGCAGTCTCACTAAATAATATCCTCCTGACCGCATTTTTTACTGTTGCGTGCCAATGTGGTGGGCCCATGAGGTTAGAGTGATTACACGGAGGGGTGGAAAGCATATTGTTCAGTTGTATGAGTTTGGGAGGGTGACAGAAACTCCGCACGTTAGTGGGACGTAGCGATTGCTATATGTGAAATGCGCCCGTGCCGTTCACCCACCGGATGGACTATCAGGCACTGTATGAACGGATGGACCGTGGGGGGTGGAGTCTGAACTGATGATGCGTGAACCCCTAGCACTATTTGTATGTATATAGTATATATATGTGTATGTATGTGTATTGTATGTATGTGTGTAATTGTGTATGTATGTAGGTGTTTTTTTTTTTTTTTTTTTTTTAAGAAAAAGAGAAAGAAGGAATGTGTGTAGGTGTGTATGGATGTGTATGTGTATGTGTGTCGGTGTGTATGTGTGGGTGGATTTTTTTTTTTTAAGAAAACGAGAAAGAAGGAATGTATGTAGGTGTGTATGGATGTGTATGTGTATGTGTGTCGGTGTGTATGTGTGGGTGGGTGGGTATATGTATGTGTGTAGGTGTGTATGTGCGTAGGTGTGTATCGGTGTATGTCTGTAAGTGTGTATGTGTGTGGGTATGTATGTGTATGTGTGGGTATGTATGTGTATGTGTATGTGTGTGGGGTGTCTGCATGTGTGGCTCTCGGTGTGTGTAGGTATGCATATACATCTAGCTATAGATGTATGTGTGTGTAGGCGTGTACGGGATTTCAGAACAACCTGGAGTAACTTAGGCTGTCTCGTACCCTCGACTTATCCAGATGGTAAGGGATGCATGGTTCGAAGCTCCGGCACAATGTTCGGGTCACTCGTGTGCGGCAGCATCCTGATTGACTTTCATGCGATTTCGTATCATTTGAGGCGGGTATATGTGTTTTGGATCAGCCCCCAAGCAGTCGGGCGAATTGATGGATTTCTTTTTTATTCTTAGAAAATTTATACAATTGTACCGAATCCGTGGGATAAATCTGTTGAGGGAAATATATCTATATCGTTTGCTGATGTTGATAATTCTCAAGGTACCATTTTATTCAGTCGCGATGGACGTTCGCAAATAGACAACTGGAACAGAACTTCCTTTCTAACCAACTAGTATTTACCAAAATCGCGCCAAATTTAAATTATCCGGAGACCCATTGACAGCGCCATATTGGACCGCCTCAATCACATAATTGGTCAGTGAGTAATTGTTGATGGAGAATCTACATGAATAGCTCGACATATGGTGATTTGATGGGAAATTGATTTTCCATTTTCCAGGGCAAACCAATAACTTCAAAATTTGGAAAAGTTAATACCAACCATTTTCATGTATTGTTCGACCACGGGCATTAATCGCTGAAGTTATGAAGTATTAATTAGATATGGAACTTGCATGCACCCGAGTTTTACTACTGCATTTCAATTCTTTTTTCAACATATTGAAATCAATCATAATTAACTTGCTGAGTTTGTATTATAATGAAGTAATAATCATTCCCAATTTCAAGATCGCATTTTTTATCACTGACACCACTGTTTTATTGAGCGTACTAGAATAGTCTTCAATACATCTTGCGATGGCTGTGCGTGTGTGTGTGTGTATGTGTGGGACAGGGGATGTGCATGGATGTGTGGGTGGGTGTGAGTGGCTAGGTGGGAGGGTGGGCAGGTGGGTGTGAGTGGGTCGGTGGGTGGGTGGGTGTAAGTAGGTCGGTGGATGGGTGTAAGTGGGTCGGTGGGTGGGTGTAAGTGGGTCGGTGAGTGGGTGGGTTTGAGTGGGTGGGTGGCTGGCCGGGTGTGAGTGGGTCGATGGGTGTGAGTGGGTGAATGGAAGTGAGTGCTTGGGTGGGCGTGAGTGGGTGTGTATATGTGTGCTTGTTTGTGCGGGTGTCAGTCAGAAAATCTAACATACATCAAAGAAGCTACAGCCATTTCAAAAGACAGCAAATAAACAATCATCCTCCTACGTAATGATTACATCATGTCTCTCCTCTTCATTCACCCAATTCTTTTAATAAAACTATTGATTCCAGGGTGACAAAGAGACTTTGGATATAGAAGTGGGTATTTGAAATAATCCAGTCGAAACTAAAACTTGGATGGGCTGGTGTACAATAGACGAGCGTCGTCATATCTCAGTTATCGTGCTGTACGGATCTCATTGTGACCGCGGGGCGGCAAAGTCAGCTATTATGTTTATTAAGTTGGTTGGGTTGAAAAGAGGGAGGCGGGGGGGGGGGGGGGGGGGTAGGGGGTGGTGGTGGATTCGGGCTGTGCCTTGGGGATACCAGAGGGATAGGTTGACGTAACATGGTGAAGAGAATGAAACGAGGGCCCCAGGAGTGGTGGAGGAGGTATGCCGGCACACTAGTTGGCGGGAGCGCGGGGGGGGGGGGGGGGGGGTGGGAGGGCTGGCCGAGGGTTAGAACAGGGGGGGAGGGTGTATTGTCCCGCGCATTGTCTGCCCCATTGTGTGACATCACGGCCCGATAACTGCCGATAAGGCCGCGACCAAAGTTACGTCAGTGTGCCCGCGTATACGCGGGGATAAAAGAAATGATATATATATGGTTATATGCGTACTATCGTGCCTTTACGATGCTAGGAGGTAGCGGGTAGCAGGACCGAGAATTGGTCAAGTGTTTCGGGTCGGGGATATATCTATAGATATGCCCTCATCATTATTGATGGAAAAATATTGGGTAATAGTGTTTTTTTTTTCAGTAATTTGGAGAAGATTTTGGTAGGGAAATTGAACTGCAAGATCGTTCACGGGAATATTCACCATTCTCATCCCCCTCGATGTTGCCCCCCCCCCCTCCGGAAAAAGCATAATGTGCCGAGTCCGTTGACTCCCCTTTGTATACATCCAAGTGCAATATGAATAACAATCGAAAACTATAAGCCACGGTAATAACACGAGTTGTCCCGTAGCGTGGACCGGCATTTGACTCTTTACGATCTCGCTTTTTTTTATGATAATGATACCCCACTTGAATTGCAATGGTAATCCCTTGTCCATTGAATAGTCCAGTGCCACCATAACCAACGAGTAATTATGTAAATTTCTTAATCAATTTTTGGTGAATGTAGAACTAGATAAAATGGATGTGTTTATTGTGTATTAACATTCAATAAATGGGAGTCCGATAAAATTTACAAAAAAAAAAAAAAATTGTTCTATACTAGAAGAGAGAAGAGGTGTATGTCTGGTTCATGGAGATTAGGACGAAAAAGTCTGGAAGAGAAATTTACACACACACACACACACTCACTCACACACACACACACACACACACACATATCGCTGCTTATGGGAAGTCGACACGGTATAGACCATCAACGCCGACGAGCAAGTGGAAGACACGCTGTCATCACAAACGCCATGGGACGTGACAATCACCTTTGCAACGGAGGTCTGGAGGAAGCTGCGCCGTGAGGAGCAGCTTAGGAAACATCTAGTCTGACGGGAGGAAGTTCCTGTTTTGGTAGGTCCAAAGAAAGAGCTGCAGCTATAGTTAACAGGTAACGGAGTGATGCCTTGCGGTAGTCCCGTAGCGATGCGGGGACACTGGGACATCGGAGGGTGTCCCCGTTGGGAACATAAACAAAATTCCCGATCTGTAATTTCTGTTTGCCATTCTTAGATTCTCCGATATGCCAATTAAATGTTTCAATCCTATTTATCAAGCAGATAATTATGAATATTTGACTAGTCGCATAGTCAGCGTGAGGACGAGAATTATGCGCGTTACTGGAGTGGGAGTGAGAGGCCCATAGGGGTGCGAACGCTCGAGGGTTAAACCCGTCATACCTCCTTAATTATGACGAATATGGAAAAAAGTGATAAGAAATTAAATATGCATTTCCACTTACAGAGCAAATTCTGCTTAATACTTTTTGCTGCATCTCTTACCGTTTTTGAAATAGATCGTTGTAAACAAATCAATTGTTAATAACAAAAAATTGCTCGGTCAATTTAAACCAAAAACTAATCCGATCTGAGTTCCATGAAGAGACTCCGAACAAGACCTCGATGACCCAGATCGTTCGACCCGTTCGTGAGAAATCGTTAACGGAAAATTCCGATTCCACACATACAAACATACACACACACACAGACATTTCTTCGGAATTCGACGGGAAGCATTTTGGTATACTTAAAACCTTAATTTGGGAAGTTAATTAAGGTTACAAAAGTTCATTAAGCTAACGCACAAATTGTCCCACTTTTTTCGTACTCAATTAAATTCAATTCGATAGAGTTTGAAGATAGAATAATTAGACTTTAATGCTAAAGCAAAAATTGATTATTGTGAGAGATTTTAGAAGATAGAGCAATGCGTTGAATAGCATAGTACACGAGAGAATGATCCAGTTGAAGGCAACTCTGAGAGATGGTGGAATAGTATAGCTGAGGCTGGCCGTTTTGTGCATCGCGCGCAAAGATGCCTTTGAATCCTTAATTCCCTTTGAAACTCTCATTCTGACTAGAACGAGCTGTATTATTCGACTGAATGGCGTATTGAGCGAGTTTTGTATGGGGGTATAGTATGGGGGATAAAGAAATAGAGTCGTATTTCATCCTCATTTGATTCTGTTTCTAGAAATTCATTATGAGGGCTTCATCAAGTTTCTCGTTTATGGGAATTAGTGATATTGTACAAATTCAGGGAGATATTGTGGTGATTTACATGACACTATCTGCTGAGATTATTTATGAATTGTGAAAAAAATGAATTCGTTTGACAGTCCTTTGGTCGCACTGTCCGCAGGACGTCCTTGTTCCCAGGACGCGCTTGTCCGCAAGACGTCCTTGTCCACAGGACGCCCTTGTCCGCAGGACGTGCTTGTCCGCAGGACGTGCTTGTCCGCAAGACGTCCTTGTCCGCAGGACGTCATTGTCCGCAGGACGCCTTTGTCCGCAGGACGTCTTTGTCCGCAGGACGTCCTTGTCCGCAGGACGTGCTTGTCCGCAAGACGTCCTTGTCCGCAGGACGTCCTTGTCCGCAGATGAATGTATTAGAACCTGAACAAACTCATACTACTATACCGGAAGTGGATTCCCCTGCGGAGACTAGATCCTCGGACCTCGTCAGAGATCAGTACTCAAATCACTTATCATTAATGAGTTCGTGGCAAAGATGATTACATGTCCGCAAAAGAAAGGGAACTTCATGCACTGCAGTTGCACACGTTTTTGCATTTGCCTGCCAACTGCGTTCCTTGATCAGTAAAAAAAAAAAAAAAAAAAATTCAGTGCATCGTTGGCAAAGACGGATCGAGTATCTGTAAATCTGTGGACATGGAGACCTACAAGTAAAAGGCACTACGGTAGGAGATGAGTGAGGGGCGGTAAAGAGGTACATAGATAGAGGGGCAAGGGGGGGGGGGGCGGGAGGAGGGAATGGTTTTCTCGCGCGTTGGTACAGCCCCATATTCGTGCATTGTGGCACGTTCCATCGCGTTCTCAACTGAACTGAACTCGACTCAACAGTGGAGACACAATGGGTGGTATGAATAAGTATAACAGACAGACACCGGTACAGACAGACACAGGTAGCTCAGGCCGCAGTATGTGAATGAGGAACCCATTTGATAACACGCCTCCACAGCCACCCAGGTCCATTGTGTCGCTTCCTATTCAGCTGCTCTATGCCCTCTCCCTCCACTACTCTTTCGCTCGCCCTCCCCTCCCCTACCGCTACTATCCGCTAACCCCCCCCC